>BRZM01000004.1:1429673-2003166 GCA_033238685.1 Lates japonicus
GGGGGGGGGGGGGGGGGGGGGGGGCTGGGCAGCGGCAGAGGTGGTGGCGGGGGCCAGACGAACATCAACACCCAACATCATCACCGTCACCACCAGCAACAGCAGCAGCAGCCGTCGAGCACTGCTGCCCCGTCCACTCTTATCTGTCTGATGAACAAAAAAAAAAAAAAAAAAAAAAAAGCCTCCGGAGCTGCAGCAGCCAAGTCGATATCGCTCTGACTTCCCCGAAATGACTTCCAGGCCGAGAGACGGAGCCAAAATGTACAGCGGCACAGATCAAAACAACCACACACACACATCTCCCTTGCTAATGAGTGTACACATAAAAAGAGAAAAAAAATGTTGTTGGGCAGCTCAGTGTCCCTCTCCAACTCCACTGACTTCAAACTGTAAAGTGAAACTGCTATTCACTGAGCAGCGAAAGCAGCACATTCATCTCTGCTCAGCCCCCTGTGAAATTTGCATTTTAAAAAGGAAAAAAAAACCTGCTTCCTGATTTGGTTGATTTAACAAGGAAAACAAAACTGTCACTCCCAGTCGCATGACAACCGAGGTAGAAGAAGAGAGGGCTGGGGGAGGGTGGGAAAAAGAAAAGAAATTACATTTAGTTTCTCTTGGCGGCGAACAGATGTTCAGAGAAACAGCATTAATGACAGAGAAAATAAAAAAACAACCACTTGCAGCTGAAAAACCTTCACAGGAACAAATCTAAACCTTAAACACCTTCTAAAAAAATGGCAAAAACACCTCTTTTCTCAACTTAACTGAACAGAAATGATTAAATCCAACACTAACGCAGATAAATCTCCTTTTAAACAAACTCCACAGACCAAAATCTTCACATGAAACCTAAGTGGGGCACTCAGTGTGGAGCTGAATCATGTCCTCCACTGCAAAAAAGCATCACACTGAAATAATAAAAGCTCTTAATTCACCCCAGGAAGCTATATGGAGAACACATGCTCTGTCCCAGCATGCCCTGCTTCCCATTTACACAATTAATACTCAATCTGTTGTGCTTCATGAATTAGTAAATGAATTCTGCCACAGCATGAGAGTAAAACAGGAGAGAGAGAATAAGGGAGGGGAGGAAGGGGTAAATTACCTTCTGAAGGCTGTTTGGGTTCAGCTGCGTCTTGTCTATTATCTTAATTGCCACCTGTAGAGAAAGAGAGAGAAAAAAACAGCATCGAAACTGAGCTAAATGGGACATAACAGCAGAGGAGAAGTGTGAAAAAGAGGAAGTGGAATACAGCGATGAAATCAAATACAAAAGAGACAACAGCTCAGCAAAGGAAACTGACAACGAAGAGCCCAAAGCAGAACAGAAAATGTAAATTTTTCACCAGATAAACCTCAATTTATTACTTTTAGAGATCAATAAAACGGTTTCAACATCCTCCTGGAGATAAAAAATGGCAAAAAAGCAACCACAGAATAATTAACGACCGAATCAAGGAGGGAAAAGAGCACTGACGTTTCGTTAAATGTCGTGTGCTGTGTTCAGAAGATGCTCGCTCTTTCTGCTCATCAATTATGAACAAATCAAATGCTCAGCTCCCTGAAAACATCCATTACTGCCAACAAGGGTTAGAGCGAAGAGTCTTGGTGGTATATGAGTTTTCATATAGATAACGTAGTAATACTTCTCTTTAAGATTTTTTTACTCTAAAGTCCTTTGAAGGCAGTCGAAGCTCCAGACACAACCTGTCATACAGAAGCTCTGAAAAATGGCCTAAAATTGGCAAAAATCTGAATTAAATCAGGAACTGTCTGATCACAGAATAAGCAAACAAGATTACAAATCAGACCAGACGTTCACAGACATGGTTTGATCCGTACAAAAGACGAATTGAGTTTCAATATTGGGATGAGCCTCGTCATGAAAACGATGTATCAGTCCAGGATGAAACTGCAGGCATGAGCTCATCAGTTTCAGTGTTGTAGAGGATGGAAGTGGTCAGATTTAAAGGTAAAACTGGCTCAAAACATTTCAACATTTCTGAAATTCTTCTTAATCCTGGATGTTATGGTGTAATCCTTATGGTGTTAATCTCATCTTGCACATGTTTTGACTTTATTTTTCTACTTTATTTCCATGTATTAATATTAGCCACTTTATTAGGTACACCTTTACAGACTTAGGTAACACTTACTATGTTTATAGGATAAAAATAGATCCTGAAGGAAATTCTTTTGCCAGACATAGCTCCAAAAAACTATGGAAATACAGTGATAGCTATAATACAGTAAGAGAATAGAAACTACTATTAGAGAATATTAAATATGAGAGAAAGAGTAGGAGACACTGAAAGTAACACTGGCAGTGAGTGAGCGTGATGTAAAAGTTATACTGCACATGATAATGAATGGAATATATGATATTAACAGTTATGTAAAAGTAATATTTCACATGATATCTGTAATATTGATGTCAGTTGTCCTTCCTACAGAAGAGGGAGGAGCTAAGTCTGATATTGAAATCTGTCAGTTCAATTACAGATTTTGAAGACTTTGTTTGGCATTTTTGGACGCCCTATTTTCTTACATAAGAGGGGTCAGAATATTAGGAACACCCCTGAATATACTGTAATTTACACCAGTTAAACACCACCACCAACTGTGACCTCAACATTAAAACACAACAGAAGAAGATTTTATGGCAGAGCAGTTGCATTGGACTGCGTCAGACTGTACAGGTGTACCTAATAAAGTGAGCACTGAGTGTATGTCTCAGGAGGAGGTTGTATGAATCATGAGCTAAAACTGCTGCATTTCTAATTTAAAAAGAGTGTAAACTGACATTGTTTTATCCCACAAATATTATTTTATTTATTTATTCCAAAAGCTAAGGAATAAACTTGACCATATTTCTACAGTTGTTGTGGTTTTGGCCGTTCAGAGCCAGTGTGTCCGTGCGTCTCACCTCTCTGCCCGTGAGGATGTGTCGGGCCAGTTTGACCTTGGCGAAGTTGCCCTTGCCGATGGTTTTAAGCAGCCGGTAGTTGCCGACGTGGGGCTGCTGCTGCTCCTCCGAGCTGCGCGACCGCACGCCGGTCCGGGCCGAGCGCGTGCTGATCTCCTGACGCCCATTGCTGTGAGACGTGTGCTGCGGAGAAGACGACATTATAGGTTTTAGACAACCGCTGATTGAATCGTACATACTGTGAAACATCTACGTGCAGCAGCGGTGACTCATGTTGACCCACTGTGACATACCCACTTAGGATATTTATAGTGCTGCATCCAGACAAGGAAAGTAAAGCGTTTTCTTCCACCAGACACAGATGGTTCCAGGCAGTTTCACTGTTTCAAAGCCTGGAGAGGATGTTACGTTAATTCCAAGCAGCTCTCCCCTTTTTAAATGTGACTTTTTGATCAGTCAAATTTAAAGTGATATGTCAATTCTGCCTGATATTTGATGATTAATTGCTTAAGAGTTTATGCATTTGGTCGATTAAATGTCAGAAAATAGTGAAGAATGTCCACAAAATGTTTTATGAAAATGAAACGTACAAATCCAAACTTCTCTTCCATATAAAGCCACAGAACACACAAAATCCACACGTTTAAGATCCTGAATTGAGTCTCAACTCCTAAATTAATGCTCAAGTTGCTTAAATCATATTAAAGGGAAACAGTTTAGGAGGATTTCTGGATGTTTTCCCAGTTTATTTTTTTCGCCAGATTCCACTGAAAAAGACTGAAGAAGTCACTGGCTTCCACATATTAATGAAGGTCACATTTACACACAAACAACTGACGACTAAATTGAAAAAATGTGACCAGGGTGAAGAACAGAAATCTGTGCTCACACAGAGGGCTTTTTTTTACTTGGTTCAGATACTTCTGCCTCGTGTCTTCCTCATTTTCTCGTCCTGTTTTAAACAATATCAAGTCAGACTGGGTGACACTAAAAGTGTTTCTCACCCATTATTTTATGTCTTTTGCTTTATTTTCCTCTCTTCACTGCATGTTAAATTGTGTTCTAATGCATTAGTCACACGTGAACCACCAAATAAACTCATCAAAAACTACCAGATAAAACTGAACATTATGTGGCTGGCAGCTTCTGTCGGTGTCATATCCTGTGGTTGTGACGCAGACATTTTAAAAACAGGATGCACAGCAGAGCATACAGAAACAAATTAAGGTTTAAAACGAGGTTACTGAGAGTTAAAGGGTCAATTCCTAACAGCAGAGTCTGATTCAGGTGCTGTCATCAAACTACAGGCTCTGATTCACCCCAGGAAAATTATCTAACAGAGCTGGTAAACAACCCAGAGAGCTTCATGCATCTCAGTGTAGTTAGTTTAAACACTACTCACACTTGTTGTGAGAAACACCATCTCTGCTTCCTTTGATCAGAGCTGCAGCGATCAGTCGATTAATCAATGTTCAGAAAATGAATCTGGAACGATTCTGATAATCAATCATTTGTTTTTAAAGCAAAAAAAGCACAAATTCCACAAGTTCTAGATTCACTAATGTGAATTGTTGCTGCTTTTCTTTGTCTTGCATGATAGTAAACTGAATATCTTTGGGTTTTGGGCTGTTGTTCGGGCAAAACAAGCGATTTTGAAGACGTTGGTTTCAGCTTTAGGAAACTGTGAAAGGCACTAATTGAGAAAATAACAGGAGATTAATGGATAATTGTGAGTTACAACCCTACATATCATCAACAGCTTAATTCTGACTGAAGATTTCAGGTCAAATGTTTACATGAGATATGATTTAATAACGTCTGGTGTTTACAGACACCGTAAACAGCTGTGCAACATTCACAAAAGTGATAAATCAGAGTCAGAATCATCTTTACTGCAGAGTAAGCTTACACATATGAGGAATTAGTCTTGGTATACTGGTGCCAAAATAGGGATAATAAACGTAAGAAAATAAGAGCAAAAAGTACGCTCTGTTTTACAAGGAACATAAATATAAAGTGTTAAATTAATTAGATTACAAGTATTGATGATAATCATGCTTTTGCCATTTTATCTCTTTAGCACGTGTTTGATCTGCTCCCTGAAGATGGATATTTATCATATCCAATAATGTTCAGTCCTTTAAGAGTCTGAGCTAAAAACAAACTCTCCTCAGAGGATGAGTTCAGGTCGGAGGCCGCCATTTTTGAGAAGAGGAGGAATGTACATCTCTACATATTTACATCAAGACAGAGGGTGTTTGTAGAAAATAATAAATGATTAAATCACTTATAAATTCAGTCAGTTTGGGTCTGTTTACTCTGATTGAGATGTTTTTATGGAGCATTTTTAAACCGATTTTAATCAGAATATTCGGCTCCATGTAAACGTATGTATGATAGTGGAGGTAGTCTTGTTGCAGGCAAGCTGGCCTACCTCTGCTATTAAAAAAAAAAGTTTACAAGGAAGCTTTTTCACCTTTAGTAAACCTGAGTTGGTTTTTAACGCAGCCAGTGGGACACTGTGTTTGACAGAATCAGTTGATGTGTCTGTCTTACGTTGTTTGAAGCAGTAAAAAGATGTAAACGCAACATATTCAGAGGTAGAACAGATACACACATAAACCCCAAAGCATCCTGGACTGCACTGACTCTTTATTGTGCAATCAGAGATAAAACAAAGATAAAAAAAAGTCCCAGTGTCATGATTTTGTGCTGCACAGCTCTGACAGCACCACCAATGGAAGGATTGATTTCTTTTTGGGTGCTGCGTTCAAGAGCACCCCTACGACATTAAAAAAAAATCTGATGGATCGACTGTCCAAACTGATGCCTCATTAACAGTGGCGCTGCCCTCTGCCCCGCCCGGCTCTACCCCCACCCTCCCATCCCCAACCGAACTGACCCCATTCACCCTGCCTGGAGACAATGAGAGGGGACGGTGATGAAGTGGGAAAATTAACTTAGACCTTCGTACAAACCTATAATTGCATATAAATCCACGTGAGAAGCAAACTCCACTTTATGTTTTCATACAGAGGATTACGTTAACATCAGGTGGGAAGGTAGGACAAGGTCACAGTGAATTTAATTAACACGGCACGACATTAAAAAACCTCCATGCCGATATTTTCAATATATCAGAGGAGGTAAAAAACGCCATCAAACAAATGAAGGTCACTTTAAATTCTCTACTAAGCAGCACAGACACACTTTAAGTCACTAAAGGAATATTTTAGGACTTCTACACTGATAGCAGAGGAGATAAAAATACCATCAACTGGGATAAGGTCACTGTTGAATACCAAAGACACGCCACAAAAAAGACGCCTGTGGGAACATTAGGATGCAGTTTTTTCACATGAAGGAAACAAAAAACATCTAAAAACAAACTGATTCAACTTCCTGAAAGAAAAAGAAAATCCTGTTCCTTTCCCAGTTTGATTTGATCCTTTCCTTTCCTTTCGCCCCCCTCCTGTTTTCAGCGGTTACTCACAAAGCTGCGGTGTCTCCTGGCTGCCTGGGAGCCCGTCATGTTTCAACAGGAAAACACTCTGCCCCGCGCTGATGATGCCCATAGAGAGTCCCACAACACCAGATGATTTTTCCCCAACTCAAGAGCCCCCCGAATAACCACAGAGAGAGACAGGGAGGGAGACAGCAGGAGGGGGAATGCACTGATCTGAGTCAAGCCCGATACCGGCGGACGCAACAAAACCGGATTCCAGATACTATCCTTTCAAAATAAAGGCTTATAGTCAGGAATAGAAGAGTCTTTTTGTGAGACTGTCTTATTCTAACTCAGTGTGATGCTGAAACTGCCATCAAAAAACGTTAAAATGCACCTTTAACTTTCCATTTACATATGAATTAGGGCTGTAATGAACAATTACAGCTCTTTAGATGATCAATCAAATTATTTTAAGTCATTTTCCAAGTAAGAATGCTGAATAATGCTCGAATAAGATAACAAAGTGAATATCTTTGGGGTTTTTGACTGTTGGTCAAACAAAACAACACATCTGCTGACTTTACATTGGATTTCAGGGAAATTGTGTTGCAATAAATTGTGATTTTACACAATTTTCTGGCATTTTATAGAACAAAAGAATCAATTAATTGCGAAAATGATCAGCAGATTAATTGACGAATTATTTTAATTAATATCAATATCCTACAGTACACAGTAGGATAATATTCAGTTTGCTCCCAAAAAAGCAGCAAATTCTCACCAAAAACCATCAAACGCTTGGTGTTCCTGCTTGAAAAATGTCGATTATTGATTTACTATGAAAACTAACTGACTAATCAATTAATTGCCTTCTTCTTGCAGCTTTAATTTTACTGATTGTTATATTTTATGTTTTCATCATGGCTTCCACTGGTTTTAAGCCCCGTTTTACTGCGTTGCAAATCTGTACATTTGCAGCCACTGAAGTGGCCTAATTTTCCTCAACAGGGATCAATAAAATTTCCCCACATCTTATCACCCTCAGTGCTCTGTTTGTGCAGTTTAAGTCTTATCTCCAGCTGACTCTCTGCTGCTACCGTGATGAGTCATGAGACTTTGATGGTATCACATGTAGACATTATGTGGCTGCAGTTAACACAGATGGGATATGAGGACAAAAGGGAATTTATGGCAAAGATACAGAAAAATGGAGATAACATGAGGTATGAACTTAGAAAAACTACTGAATCCAACAGATGCACACCGCAAATAAAAAATGAAGGCTGCCCAATTGTAAGAGTATGGATTACAGCAATAAGAGACTTTGGAAAACAGCTTTAGGAATAGCAGATAAAACATTAAGGAAAGGTAATTTTGGTGGCTCACTCTCCATTTCTTATCATAGGTTGGCTGGTGAGTGACAAATGAATTCTATGAATATAGCTGTGGCTTACATATCTTTGGATTTTTGGACAAAACATTAACTTCTGAAGATGATATTTTGGAGTCTGGGAAATTGTGTTGAAATTATTTTCCTCTAGATTTTGTGACAGTTAAGCTAAATGATTCATTCAGGACAGCGTAAAGGTTGAAACTAATTATTTTAACCGGCAATCATTTTGCCCATTATTTTCTCCATTAATTCATCCATCACTTGACCAATTGTGTGTGGTTGTCGGGCAAAGAAAGTAATGTATTTTTAAGCAATCATCTCAGATTCTGGTTGCCAGTTATTCTGACTAAATTTTCATTGAATTACAATTCATTGTTCATCACAAAAAAAATACAACATGTGGATTGTGACTCAGAGATGTGGAATGAGGCCGGGGGTCTAGTAGAGTTGAAAATCTACTGCTACTTCTGAATTTATGTGTTATTAAGTTAAAGAATATATCTAAAATAAGAACAATAAGGAATATCTATTGATTCTGTCTATAATTAATATTAATTTTTGGAGTTTAACTCATTAAAATGTTGCTGTAAGTCCATAAAAACGAGTTTAATTTTGAAAATCCACACCGGAAGCTCTAATTGTTTCATTATAACACTCTTTCAGACGGAAGATTCTATTGGTCACGAGGGGGCGGGACTAATGAGCCCATATTTGGAAGCTGAGCGGTTGAAACGTTTGAGTGACAGCTGGGAGAGCCAATCGCCAGCCAGAACAGAAACTACTGTTGCCTGCCAGAACCAGCAGGCAAAGTACTGTAGTTTTGTTCGTGGTCGGGCCTAAATAACCCGACTACCTCCTAATTACCTGCAGTCACATTAAAACGTATCATTCGCCGAGAAAAACACGACTTAAGTGTAAATAAATCCAAATATTAGCAGTTAAGAAAAATTGCAGGGCGTGTTTGACGTAGAGGATATTGCTTGTTTACGATTTACCAACAAAGTGTTACCCCCCAGTGTGAAACAATTAGCTATCACCGAGTCCAAAAAATGCAGCAAATGTGCCACAATTTCAGTAAACATCCACCTCCTTCTAGAGCTAATTTAATGATATTTTTAAAGCAACAAAACAAAGCACAGCTAGCAAAACAACCCAATAAACAACCCTTTTATACTTACACTTTCCGTCACCTTCTCGTTGACCGTAGGCAAAGGAGTTTTTGTTGACATCTTTTAATCGTCCTTCTTCCCCCAGTCGCCGTCTGATGTCCAAAATCCACCGACACCCTCTTAGCCGAAAAACGAAATTATTGCTTTGCTTTGCAGCTCTCTCCGGGGAAACAGTCTCAGCATGGATCGTGACAATTTTCAAAACCAGACCGGACGTGTTAGAGCCGAGCACCTGAACTGTTACAGACCGAGAAAAAAATGAGCACAATAATCTTAATGTTCAGTATTTACATGGCGTGTTCATGGCCTGTGTTCAAACGAAAAATCAGTGTCCGTTTGTCCGTTTAGGTTTGAGTCAGTGAAGCTAACTAAACTAACGTTAAGGCGCTGTCGGTCGCCACTTCCAAAAAATCGCCCCCAGGCTTTTTTTTCTCACAGAAATAACTCTGTCTAGAAACAAGCCATGGCGTCGAGTGGCACCGGTGGGTATTTCTTGGAGGGATTCAAAAGGTTTCGGTGGCTGAAATACTCGCCGTCGGCTCGGTTTCTTCCATCTCCGGCGGCCCAAAGTGAAGCTGGTCCGTCTGTTTTAGGTGGGACCAAAATGGCTACTCAGCGGCTGGGCTGGATTAGGCTGCCTTCACGGACCCCGCCCAGGCTCCGACACCAGAATTTTTCATGAGCCGTCGAACAACCCACACTCATTTTCGTAATTTCTTTCCTCTATTAAAATCCATTAGTGGTTAAAATTTATAAGTCGTCTTAGCGGTATATACACAACAACATAGAAGAAATCTGACCGTTTTATTTAAGAAATCAAGAGTAATTTTTAGCTACAGAGGGGAAAAACGTCTTGCACATTGTTTATTCTAATTTATTTATTCAAGAAAAGTTGATTCAATATTTATTGCCGTTACTCTCATATTATTAATATATTGAGTACAAATGGATTAGAATAGATATATTCATTTCTATAAACATATGAAAGACAAAATATTACTTATCCATAGATAAGATCCATTTTGAATGAAATATCTCAACATCTTCGAAATGTGCAAAATTGAAGCTAAAAAGAAAAATAATCAAACCGTTTCATTAAAAACGTATCTAACAAATTAAACAAAAGCTGCATAAACAAACAAATAACATATATACGTATTAACTGGTAAATAAAAGCAGTAAAACTGATATAAATCTTTATATATTATGAAAACGTTGTGGTAGCGTGGTGGCAGAATGGCCAAAGTCATGTTCTTTCTCGATATTGGGGTGGTATATCACACATGATGGGAATTTTTGAAGTTTCTGATATTTTCAGGATGAATTAGAGGTTTAATACCAAAACAGAGAGTTAGTTACAGTTAGTTACCATGTCATTCTGTAGAGTAATTTAATCTTTTAAAAAAAAATTTTTTTTAAATACAACCTTTGAAAACCTGGTTATAAAGTGCTTCACACGGTGCAAACTTAAAACAACAACAGGAAGGTTAAGATATGATTAAGCAAAGAAAAGGAGAAACTGATAAACTTCAGAAACAAATAAAGGCAAGGAAGTGTCAACAAAGTTATACAAAATCCAAAATCTAGCAACACCTACTGTCAGATTTGTGAGATTCACAATGTGATTCGTGATATTTCAGACAGCACGAGAACGCAGCATCAGTGAGTCCAGCTGAACGGGTGGAGGAAGTGAGCAAACCGGCTGACCTCAGTCCCATTGGACAAGAAAGTACAGAGAGGACTGTCATCGTTCAGGAGGAAATGTCTCTGTGGGAATTTTTATTGGCTTCAAAGGAAAACTTTTCTTTCTTTTTTTTCACCGTTTCTGAGCAGGAACGAGTTCAAATATTGAAGAGAGGAAGACAATAACCCAGATTTTATTCTTTCAGTTACACTTTAAGTGAATAGACAGTTTTTAAATTGTGACTTTTTACCATATTTACGTTTTTTATAGATGCAGGTTTAAATAACATGCTGGGTTTTATTTTTGTATTCACACAATCCTGTGTAAAAGTGAATTTAAAACCACTTTTCCCCTTACAATCTTCAAACTACTGTACTGTGTTTAATGTAGCACTGCACTTCATTTGTATTTTATTTTTAGTCAATTATGACTACAACAGAATATTGTATTGCTTATGTGCTCATGTGCTTGATAGTTATGGGTGTATGGCTGCAGCTTTTTGTATTATGGCTTGTCTCTGTCCTTTTTATCTATGTTTAATTCTGCCTCACATAATGACATGAAATTGCTGTAGTTTTTCCTGTGGGCTCCAGTGAGAGGGGCTGTTGCACTGGTATCAACTAATAATAATAAACTAAATTCACCATGAACTATTTCTACCATTTTTATGTTTTTAGAGACACATGAAGTAAAATTTGATTATTGGATGTAAAAACTTTCACAAGATGGTTTAAGATCATGACTTAGAGAGGAATCCAATACTGAATTTCACAACTTGTCTACAAATATTGTCTTGAATATAACTAAAGATAACTGACCTGTCATGTCTCCCCTTTTTGAGGTGAAAAATATAACTACACTATTAAAAAATTAAAATTAATCAAGTAATTCTTGATTAAAGTGCTGCTTATTTCCTTTGACAGTGCCTGATAATTACAAGACTTATTCTACTTACTTGTTTCTGTCCAACAAAGACTCCAAAACACAAATGTATTCAGTTTAATATCAATAGCAAATATTCACATTAAAAAATCTAAAACTAATTTGTTTTGGCAGTTTTGCTTTCAAATGATGTAGTCAAATGTCAGAATTGTTGATTAATTTAAATCTGTTATTTCAGCTGTAATTTGTAATTTATTTATTTTTTTTAACTTCCCAATAAATAAAGTTTAATCCAACTTCTCAGACAGGAATGACTGTCACAAAGTAAACGATCAAGTGTGGTGGATAGCAAAACATTCATTCTTTATTGACTGGAAAAATACAGGGACCAAAAAAAAAAAAAGGAAAAAACAAAAACCAAAAAACAGAATGTGCAGTCAAAATGATCCCCAGAACACCCATGATTAAAATCCCCAAACAACTTCATTTCATCAACTGAATCGATCTCAAAAGTACAGAGTTAATGTGCAGCAAAGCGCTATGTTAAGTCATGCCACGAAGCAGAGGAGGATTGTGGGAAGGAGGGTGGGGCAGGTGGAGGGAGGGGCAGGTAGTAGAGGGCGGGAAAGGCCAGCCATTTAGATCGTACAGGGCATCGTGAGTCAAAGCCACAACACAAGAAAAGCATCATCATCATCATCATCATCTGAGTCTCTCAGATCGCATCAATGTCAATGTCGTCCTCTTCTTTTTCAGGCGTGTCTGGTTTCACAGTCTCCACTTTGAGCTCGCGGGCGGAGGACGAGTACACCACCTGAGGACAGAAAACACCATCGACTCAGCTGCACAGCACAAAACAGGATCGAGAGTTTGGAGACGACAACAGCTACGACGTTTTACTGACACCGATCGGGGCCGCGTAGCCTTAAAATGACTTTACAAAGGACATCTGAGATTTTTTAACACATGTAACTGCACAATTACTTTGTCTCTTCAGGTGTTCTCAGAAATCAGAAATTTCAAATCAAATTTAAAATCTAATGTTAACGACTGAGGTGTTCTTCAGGTGGAGCAGATTTTTCTTTAACTTCACTCCCAGTTCCAACTAATTCAGACGTTATCAGATTGACTCCTTCAGCTCTGGACGCTTAAATATTTGCACAATTACCACATATCTGTAACAAGCTTATTTTCATTATCTACTACAGTTCCATTATTTCTTTTCTATTATTATTTAATTAGTATTATAATCATAAAACAATGCTCAGAAACCTTGAGAGCTGAAGTCGGTGAATTGAACTTTTATCCCTCCGTCACAGAAAATGAGGAAAACATTCAAAATAAAGAAAATGGGAGAGGAGACTTTTAAAAAGGAAATCTACCTCTACGTTCTCGTCATCTTCCTCCTCCTCCTCCTCGCTGCCCTCGCTCTCCTCCTCCGCCTCCTTCAGCCATTTGACGAAGGGAGCGGCCTTGGCGTGGATCTCTTTGGCAAGTTCCTTAGAGACGTATTTCTTAGAAACCTGGAGGAGAAAAACAAAGTCGGTGGGTCAGGCTGGAAACAGCTGGGATTAAATATGATAATCTAATTTAGTGCTGGACTGTAATTTAATGACAAAGAGATAATCCAAGCACGACACGTTTAACCCTCATTAGTGCTGGTGATTTAAAGACTTATTTCATCTCCTGTCTTCTATCAACAGCTAATTTGACTCTGCTAATTTTACTGTTTATAGCAATTAGTTTCACATGAAGTCCGTTTTTTGTTTTGATAACAAATTAAACGGAATCAAAATGTTTTTTTACACAATGACATACTTTCTCCTCCTCTCAGGTGTTGTTCAGGTGGAGTGCAGATTTGTTTTGATATTCTGAGTCATCATCTCTCTGACCGACCGACCAGTCTGTCCTTTATTATTATTATTATAACTATATATATACTATTATTACTCGTAGCATCATGGCTGCTACAAGTACATGTCTAAGTTTTTACTGATTTTTGAGTCTTTATTTTTTTCTTTTCTGGGTGAAAAAGCAAGTTAGACAGCACTTTCACTGCTGTGTATTTAATATTTAATAAAACTTCAATGTATGGACACTGACACACTCTTACCTTCTCTGCCCAGGCGAAGATGACGTCCTCCTCCAGCAGGTCAGCATCGTACAGGTCTTTGAGGATGATGGGAACTCGTGGCAGCAGCTGGACCTGATGCAGCTTCACAACACACTCGAAGCCTCCCAACAGATACTTCTGGGCCTTCTTGTTGTTGTGGCAGAACTGAGGGGAAATTAAATCAGGAAAAAAAAAAAAAAAACAGTCAGGAGAAGATGGAAAAAATATAAAATCTGATCCACAGAAATGTTCAGAGGTGCTGGAAAGAAAATTATGAAAATCATTTCAGTAAATTTCCTCTGAAGTTTCAGTTTTCATCACATCCGAGCCCAAAAATAAAGACAGCTGAAACTCTCAGTCACGCATTGTTCAACTTACTCGCAGGAAGTGGCGTTTGTACTTCTTGATCTGGTCGCGGATGTTCTCGTTGAAGAGCAGCTCGCTGAGGATGAGGGGGCCCATGGCCTTCACATCCAGACGCTCTGCCTCCGCCAAGATCTCCTTATCAGCTCCGTCGATGGTTCCACTCTCCTTCTTTTGCTGGAGGAGGAAAGAAAAACAGGTTTATTTTTTTACAAACATTTACACTTTTCTTTATATTCCCAATAACACAACGCTCTCAGTAAAAAGAAACTTAATGAGCATATTATTAAATATACATCTGTACTTCATTATACATGGAGATAAAAATAAATTTAAAAAACACAGGAAAGGAAGATTTAAATGTTTATTCCCATTTTAAGCTACAAATTCATAGTATTTCTACATAAATCTAGTGTCGATCTCCCGGCTTTAACTTTTCATGAGATAGGTAGAGAAGGTAACGTTCATTTTACTTTGTCTATATATTTACATAGTGCTGAAAGCCAATTAATCCAGTGCTCAACCAAAAAGTTTAAGATATAAACTAATGTGATGTGAAAAATGCTGATTTTCTCCAGTTCAGCTGATAAATTTAATACTTTTAGGTTTTTGTTGCTCACAGTTAAAACATCACTTTTAGCTCCAGTAAAAAGCATAGATACATTTTTTAGTCATTTATCATTTCTGATCATCAGGATGATAACTGATAAATGAATCTATAATGAGAACAATGAGCTGCAGTTCTTTCTTCAAGGATCCTCATATTAACCCTCTGGTTGTGTCTCCATCATTACAGCAGAATGTGACATTAGTAAACAGATAAACAGCAGTCAGAAATTCTTACTTTGACAAAGTTGTAGAACAGGTTGACCCTCTCCTCCAGGGGTTTCTCCAGGTCCTCGCTGAGCGTCAGGTTCTTAGCGTGGTCGCTGATCTCCTCCATTCGCCTCCGCTGTGCCTCCTCTGTAGTCTCCTCCGCCCAGTCCTCGTCGTCGTCGTCTCCGTCCTGACGAACAGACACACAGAGAGACGATGAGAGGAAATAAAGAGGCGAGGGAACAGAAAAATACACGTTTCAGTTTTCTACTGAGAGATGTTGGAAGAGCAGAGATCTCCAGCATCTAGCAGAAATTATAAAACAAAAAAGTAAAATTCCTTTACAGGCAGAAAGACGACTGCAGGCATGAATCTTTGTGAACCTGATCTGTTTGACGGCTCTGAGGAAAAGTAAACTCAGCATGAACACGTTCAGGTTTCAGGATTTATAAAGTTCTATCTTATCTTAAAAACATTTATGGACCTACTATATGTCCAATTAGAAGAAACACATAATTTAAAATCAGATTATCAATAAAGTTCAAACTGCCGTTGCTATTGAGTTCTTAAGGATATTGGATTTTCCATGAACCCAGTGTAAGGGCCGGTGTTTCCCCACAGTAAATCTATAACTGTTTCTGTGCCTGCTCCTTAAAATACTGGTTCTGAACCATGAAACCTGAACAAGCAGAACAGAACTTAGGTGGAGAGTTTTAGGTAGAAATTAATAGCATCTATATGTTTGTAACCTGCTGAAGAGACTAGCATGTGAATAATTTCATGAAACTTCAGAGTACAATAACTGAAGTGGCACTGGACTTTGTCACGCTGGAATCTGTCTGTGTACTCCTGACTAAAACAAAGATCAGCTCGGTCATTTAACTCTGACCACAGTGTCTGAGAGACCGTGTGGTGAGATTATTTAAACTCAGCAGTTTAGTGGAGTGTGTAAAGTGACCCGTCGTTAATATTAAGCTGGAGGAACAGCTCAGTGCTTGTCCCTGAGGGAAGGTGAAACCTGTCAGGGTAAGTTAACCCACCACAGCCTCGGGGGCGTCAAAGTTGTCGTGGTTTCCAGCCTCGCCGCTGCCAGAGCCGTTCTCCTTGTCCTTCTTGCGGTTCTTCTTCTCCTTCTCTTTCTTTACAGATGCGGATCCACTCTCATTGCTCTCTGTCGTAGGAGAATAATTGTTGTTACAACCAGAACTGTTTCTGTCAGCGTTTAACAACAACAACAAGACGGACAAAGTCTCACCCGGTGGGTTTTTGAGGATGAACGTGCAGAGTTTGTGTCTGGTGTCAAGCATGCCGCGGTATCCACAGGCCTTACAGGAAGTGCCAATGGTTTGTTTCTTGGGATTGACATGCTGCGAGGAGGAGGGATAAAAACCTGTTAGAGCTAAAGAAGCAGCTGCTTTAACATATGAAATTAAAATAAAACGACCAAGCATTGTTTCAAAACTTTATCTCCCAGACGCTGCGAGACATTTACCAGATCAGTTTCAGGGTTGTCACACTCGGGACACAGCACAAATTTTCTGATGAACCCATCAAGCATATCCTGCAACTTGTTCGCCTCGTGGGATCCGTTGACGATGTAACGGTCGTTTTTGGTATCAAACTGGGTCTGAGCGCCGAGTTCACAACCAAAAAACTTGGTCGGGTCTGCAGAGGAGAACGGAGACGACGTCAGAAAGTAAAGCAGGAGGAGATAGGAGGAGCAGTCCTGGTGTTTTGGTGCAAACTGAGTTGTTACAATGCTACACACAGTTACTTACATGTTGGAGGCCTGTTCAGTGCCTTTGCAACATCAACCATGTTGACAATAACTGTCTTGATTCCATTCCCTTTGCCTTCAACCTGAACAGATAATAAAACACCAAATGTTTCCACTTCTGTAGTAACTTCGCAAACATATACGACAATTTAAACATGTAGAAACCGTGATGAATGTGCCGTTACCTTGGCAATCAGACGGGGCATCTTGTAGCGGTAGAACTGGTCTGACACGCTGCGGTTGACGTTGACAGACATTTTGGCTGGATGTTAGCACTATCAGTAAGATAAAAGGATCTTGGTTGGGGATTTTTCGGGATCTTCTGCCTGGAAAAGAGGGGATGACATAAACGACTGCAAGCGTGCTCGGTCTCTGACATGAAAAACGTTGTGCCGCTGTGGCCGCAAGCTCCTTGCTTGAAGGCTAGATTTCCACCACACAGGTTCCAACGGCTGCGCAACAGCTCTGAAAGAGGAGAGGGAGAAAAAACAATCAATATTTAACGAGGAAAATTATTTAAGAGTCACTTCATGTGTTCTAACAGGTTTTACCAAACAGATTACTACAACAAAATGTTTAGTGCTGGAGTTTATAGAACTGTACAAGAAGCTGAGTTGAATTAGTTTATCAACAAAAACTTAACTGACTCAAACTGTTCGATAATTTTTAGATTTAGTTGGTTAAAGACGTCACCTTGTAGTGGAAATTCTCCACAATGTTTTGATATTTTACAGACAGACAGAGTCATTAATCAAATAAATAATAAACCAATTCATCTGTAATGAAAATGACTGTTACTTGCAGCCCTAGTTGTTTACCTTAGACTGAAAACAAGATGGGATTTTATTTGAAGCATATGCAGACAACACTTGTTAGGTCTGTGTTAGTTTTCTGGGAATAACCTCCAGTACATTTTACTGACTTTTTCATCTTTTACGTCGTTTTTTTAATCAAAAATTTTTTAAAACTCACTGGTCCAAGTTCTAGTTCAGAATGGAAACATTTGCTTAACCATGTAAGTTTTTTTGTTGACTATCAAACAGTTGAATCTCAGGGGAGTCTGTGACAAAGATTTTGTTGTTGTCTGACAGTTTATAACCCAAACAGTTGAGAAAATAGACACATCAATCATTACATTGCGGCTGCAGCCCCGATTAGATCATTTATTTTGTACTGAAAGTGGTTTGAACTCCTGACAGCTCACAACCCACAGGAGCCGAATAAAACCGATTCCTGTGGCGCATGAGGATTCTGAAGTGACTGGCACTATTTAACCAGACCAGGGGCCGGGTTACGACAGTCGATACGGGATCCAGAGACTCTCAGAGGCAGCTGAGGGAATACTGCAGAGCCCCTTGTGCAAATATTTCTCAATTTAAAAACAAGTCTGAGCATAAATTCCAGCATTGCCAGGCAGATTGCAAATATGAAAAAGGCTGGGCTCGGGCCTCTGCACCCAGAAAATACTGCACATCCAGCAAATATCCATGTGATCCGACAGCGAGCAAGCAAGCTCGGCAGATTAGTCCAAAGAGGAAAAATAAAACCCGGCCACAAAACTGGATGCTTTCCCCAGCTTTTGTGGCCATATACGTACAGAAAAAGCCCTTTGTCTTACATGAGGGCCTCTGGCTTTAGTCACATAAGGCCTGCTCTTGTTAATAGGTCACAAACAGGAGGCCTAGCAGCTGCCAAACAGCGCGCCCCCCCCCCCCCCCCCCCCCCCAGCTCTCTCTCTCTCTCTATGCTGACGGCTTTAATACCAACTCCCCAGTCTGTAGGATGTCAGGGCGATTCCACATGAAATGACTCACAACTGGTCTGTCAGTGGCACCGTGGATTCCTGAGCTGAGGTGAATCAGAAGGGCAGAGGTCGAGACTATTTCAGGAGGAGGAGGGGGGGCTAGCTAGCTTAGCTGGATGCTTGGTGCAGAGTGCGTCATACAGTCACTGCACACGAGTGACGGGACTGGGAGACGCCATTTTGATACAGTGGCACAGAAAACATGACATATTGCACAACACACGCAGGGAAAAATTCAACCACGCACCACACAAATCGCCACACATTTGAAAAAAAACAGGACATAGACTGTGCCCGAAACTCACCGTTTTCGCAAAACAAAGACATAAACACAACGCTGATCGTCCAAGAGCCGCAGTGAACGGTGGAGGATGGCTGTTGCTGGTGTTGTATTGATTGCAGCAGGGTTTCTTAATGGTTTTGTGGCTCCCGAAGATGCACAGTCCAACACCCGAAAGCGTCCAAACGGTGCAGGTGCCAGGCTCGGAGACAGAGGGAGGGTTTCTGGAACGTCCTCGGGGTTTTCGGGGGGAACCTTTCGGGGGAGGGGGGGGGGGGGGAGAAAAAAAGCGTATTGTTTATCCCACTCAAATTCAACGGACTAAAATGCTAACGTTAGCATCACCGGGTGTGTGACAACCGTTTGTCGTTCACATAACTGTCACTTAAACGAAACTACGACAAACAATCCAGAAATGTTCCGTTACATCACGTAGCTTTACCGTAACGTAGCTCAATAAGAAGCTAACTGGCTAATGTTAACCTTACACGTGTGTCATCTCCAAATAACCCCGAAAAATACAGACTGATTATCTTTGAAAATACGCTCACAAAAACGTGTTGATACCACTAAGTGCTACGTCTAAACACAAATTTGCCGTTAGTGTCGTCCCGCATGAAATCTGATAACGTTTACAACTCCAGGAAATAGTCAGAGCCCATAAGCTAAAGCGAAGCCAGTCATTAGCCGAGTGCTGTCGACGCGGTTCGCTGAGGGTAATGTGATTAAGTGGTATTTTTAAACACCCGGCTAGCTAGCTACGGTTTCTCGGCGAAAATACGAACATCGGTGTGAAAGCCACGTCAGGACAAGCCGAGTCAAACGCGATGATTTTATTTCGCACCTTACCTCTCGAATGTTCTGCGAAACGCTGCTACTCACGGCGCTTTTACCAGCGATGTCAAGTTCACGGCTGCAAAACAGTTAGCCACTTCCGGAGGTGGCATACTTTTCAAATTAAACGTCCGCTTTTGTTGCTTTTTATGTGGTGCACGATTCCTTTACAGTATTAACTGTGGGAGTCTTATAAGTCCGTTTACATGATCTCTCAGTGTGATAAAATAATGTTAGACGTGTAATCTAAAATTGGACGGATAATGAGACAACAGGCCCCTTGAGAATCGCAGACCGAAAGAGACACAACTTTTTGTAATGTTTTTTTTTCTATGTGATAATTTTGCTTTTCCCTGTGGTTATTTTGCGCGTCCTGTCATTTTTTTTGTCAATTTGCAATTTGTTTTGCATCTCTTAGTGATCATTTTACATTTCCCTGTGGTTGTATTGTGTCACTGTGCACCCTTCATTAGTCATTTGTGTCTCTTTTAAGTCTTTTCTCTTTGTAAACAGTTTGAGTGTTTTTGTGCTCATTTTGCATCCATTTATGTTTGTTTTGCATAGTTCTGTATTTGACTTGTGACTCTTTGCACTTGTTTTGCATCTCTCACCTCTCTGAAATCATTCAGAGTCACTTTGTGGTCATTTTGCATCTCTTTAGCTTTCCACTACTTTTAACAGATTTGTGTCTCTCTGTGGTTATTCAGTAATCCATCCATCTATTACAACTGTTCCTGGAAAATTTCCCTTACACAATTGCTTTACTTTGAAAGGACAAAAGGAAGTACTGTATCTAGCTTGACGCACTCTCTGATATCCTCCGTTCTCATTGGCTGACGGAGTGACGCTGTACGTGCGTAGGCGCTTCCTCAACTTGACTCGCAGGAACAGCAAAATAGAAGATGGTGAGTATGAAATGGCGAAAAGGCCACGAATTCCCACATTTACAGCCCGCGTTTCGAGCGCTACGCTTGCGCGATGGTTTGTTAGACCAGTTGTGGACGCGAAAAGAGCGTCATCGCGGTTCTTTAGTGCGTCCACACAGTCTAAGTTTGAGGGGGTTGTGTTTTTTGTAGTGAAGCTCCATTGCGAGATGGATCAACGGTCACATGACAGCTGAGCAGTTTAGTCCCAAAAAATCAATTCAACAAGCTGCAAGTCACAGTTTTCATTTGCTCCGTGGTCTCTCAGTTTGTCATGTTTGTTCATCAGCCATTTTTGTGTTCTGTTTTATTGATACCACGCCATTTTGTTCACTTTTTCCTGTTTGCCAACCAGTTAGCCATCAGTGCTAACAGGCTAACAGCTACTCTACACTCTTCCTGTGCAGCAAAGATGATGTTTAGCACCAATCTATCAACTAAAACTGTGTGTTTAATCATCTATCAGTGAGTGCAATTAGTTGCGCAACAAATGCATGTTACTCATTAAGTTGTTCATTCATTTTCTGTTTCAAACTCGAATGTTTTCATAGGTTTGACAGTAGGTCGGAGAAATTCAACACTATTATCTGAGAACTTTCTCCATTAAAATATTATTAGCCTCCCAGACTCCAACATGACATCTTCAGATCAGCCTTTTTTTTGTCTTATCAACAGTCCAAACCTCCAAATGATTCAGTTTTTCAGTTATTTAAAGTAGAGAAAAACACATTGGAAGAGCAGGAACAAGCACTTTTTTGCATTTTAACTTTATAATCAATTAACAGTTGCTGATTAAGTTTCTGCCATTTGATTAATCATTCCAGTTTTAGTTTGGATTAAATTATGTGTAAAAACAACACGTTTAGGTTGGCGTTAATCACTGATTTTGCTTCACCACATGATTTTTGCATTTGCTCACACAGTCAGGTGACTACAGTTGTTTTGCTTTATCATTATCACTAACCATCCACCATTAACAGTTGATTCAACCACATTGTCGTTTAACTTTTTTCTTATTTGTTTTTGAATGATTAATATCTGTCTACTTAATCCATTCACTTTTTAATTTCTAATTTCAGTTTTCCCCTCTTGTCCCAACTCTTTCTTGTCTTTTTGTTTTGTATTTTTTCTCCCCCCAAATCTTTGATCATGCCTCGTGTCATTCTCTCCACGCACATCCTGCCTTCCTCCCTGTCTCACCCGCTCCTCCTCCCCTCCCCCTCATCCCCCCTCTCCTTGCGTGTCTCCAATCAACCAGGCTGGTCACCGGGTAAGTGCCCTCGCTCTGTGTTGGATCCCTATTTTCTGCTCGCTCTTCTGCCTAGCACACTAACATGGGATTTGGGGGATTGCACAGCCGTGGAGGTCTGCTGTTTCTGCATCTCGCAGCACAACCAGACGCCGCTAAATCAGCAGCTGCAGTGCAGTGATCTGGTTTTCGGAGGCCTGCCATGCTTTAATTACACTCGCTCTCTGCCATTGTTCTAAAGAAAAACTCACTAATTCCTCACCTAGCCTAATAAATACAGACTTAAGACGGCAGGGGAACCTAAAGCTTAGTTTTCAAGAGCTTGTTAAGAAATCTGTGACACAGGTAGGGTACGACTAATATTCCTAAAGATGTTTTACAAATGAAAATGATTTGATTTTCAGATTAAACCTCCTGAATGAAGGTTTTCCAGTTCAGATGTTATAAGACAGCTCATGGGAAAGATTAGAGCCATTCAGGACCTATTTTCTAGAAAAAGTTATTACATTTTGATTTAAATACTCAGCAGTGTTTTGACAATGCACGTGTAAGAAAAGACCAAAAATATTCCTGTAATTGCACACATTTAACTTCACTCTCTGTTTTGTCTCTAAATTCACCGGCTGTTTGCATCAGATTTTCAGATAAACTGATATCTGGGACCTTGAAATACTACAATTAATATTTACAGTATCTTTCTAACGGTCATTGGAGTTATAAGGTTATTCCTTGGTTTTATTCTTATGTTGAGACCCTAAGGTTTGTTGGTGTTTGATTCTTATTGACTCCTTGTAGTCGTGTGTCCTGTACTGTCTGTTATTGAGTGTCTGAAATCCAACTGTGCTGATTCAGTCTATATTTTTACACAGAATGAATTAAGTAACATTAACAACAAACCAGTTTGAATTCAGACAATCAATGAAGCTTTTTACTCACAAATATTGCTTATTTACAAGTTTGAGCTTCATGAGTTAAGCCTGTTTATTTAATCTGGAGTGTGTTGTTTTTCGGGTGCAGTAACTTAAAACTGGACAGAGGAGTACAGTGAGCAATCCTCTGCCACAGCAGCGTCCTGCAGGGCTCTATCCTTGGCCCACTTCTTTTATTCACTGTTCAGATACCACTGCTCTTCCAGGAGGTTGTTTGTTCGTAACTAACCTGTGTATATGTGTGTGATATTATCAGTTGGTCCTGGTGTTAGGTGACCTGCACATCCCCCACCGGTGCAACACCCTGCCAGCCAAGTTCAAGAAGCTGTTGGTCCCGGGGAAGATCCAGCACATTCTCTGCACAGGAAACCTCTGCACCAAGGAGAGCTATGACTACCTAAAAACCCTCGCCGGAGACGTCCACATAGTCCGAGGAGACTTCGATGAGGTCTGTGTTTATTGATTATTGTGTAGCTGGTTAATCCCTGCATCAATTACCTGCCACTTTTCTGGGTTCAGGTCACGTTAATTGATCACAGTGACAGTAAGAATTGTAGTTGAAATATAGCTAGCTGTCTAATCTAGTGGCCAGATGATTAATCGTTTTTACTGAGTTTCCAGTAAAGAGTTCTGAGGATACAGGCAGAGCTAAAAAGCCATAATTTATGTGCCTGAATATTTAATTGCACAGAAGAAGGAAATGGATCTCGTGCCGGTGCTAAAGACTAATTGCAGTGTAATGAAATTGTAATTGCTCCCTCCTCCCTCCTTGAGTTTTTGAATTATTAGAAACAGGGATATTTAAGAACAGGTGTCCTTTAACACTGTGATACCACATCTACCCCCTCTCTCTTCTCAGAACCTGAACTACCCGGAGCAGAAGGTGGTGACGGTGGGCCAGTTTAAGATCGGCCTGATCCACGGCCACCAGGTGATCCCCTGGGGCGACATGGCAAGCCTGGCGCTGCTGCAGAGACAGCTGGATGTCGACATCCTCATCTCCGGGCACACGCACAAGTTTGAGGCGTTTGAGAACGAGAACAAGTTCTACATCAACCCCGGTTCTGCCACAGGAGCCTACAGCGCACTGGAAAGGTAGGAGAAGAAGAAGAAGAGCGTGATATGGCATTATTTTACTCAAGCCAAGAAAGTAGCTGTAACAACCAAAGCATGGATAGAAAAATTTAATGGTATACTTGTGGTCAGAGTTTACGTTAGCTGGCATATGCTGGCTTTCAGGCCGGTATCATGCAGATGAAAACATCAGCAGCCAAAACGTCAGCAAAAATGGTGAAAAGTAAATAAACAGTCTGTTGTGTGACGTATAAAATATGTTGACAACTGAAACACCACCCTCTGCTCCGGGTACTGGTATCTTGGAACAAAAATCTTTGGAATTGGTGAATTAATGCTCAAGAACTGTATACCCGGCAAACACTACCAGACTCCATTGATAAAAACAAGAATTTTACCAGAGCAGAGGAGCTGCTGGAATACCACTGCTTTGATTTGTTAGTTGGCTTGTGTTACTGTTTGAGGTGGAAGAAGTATTCAGATCATTCACATAAGTAAAAGTACCACACAATAACCTAACAAACTAACAGACTAAGGCTGCGGTGTCTCAGCAGCTCTAGGTTAGGTCTGCTCGGTTAAATTCCTGTTTTTGTCAATGGAGTCTGGTTGAAATAAGAAGCAATGTTTCTGGTGAATAAAAAGGTCTATCTCTGTCTACAGATCATTATATATGAATAAATATTATGCAAAAGTTTAGTTTTACCTCTGCTGTTTATTTGATAATTACTACACCATTAGATTTATCTGAGGACCTCGTCTGGTGTAACCTTAGACTGACTGTAGTTACAAGCAGCCAGCAGGAAAAGGCTCACCTAAAAACACGTCTGCCCTGTCTCCTTACAGCAACATCATCCCCTCTTTTGTATTAATGGACATCCAGGCGTCCACAGTGGTGACGTACGTCTACCAGCTGATCGGTGACGACGTGAAGGTGGAGAGAATCGAGTACAAGAAATCTTAAAGGGACGACGAAGAGGAGGAGGAGGAGGAGAGTAGGGTTAACGTGGCTCAGTTTATCATTTCATTCCTTTTCCACCAGGGGGCAGCAGCTCCCCCCCCTCACCACAATGTTAATCCTGTAACAAACTGCTGAGAAACTTAACTCTAAAACACTTGTGTATAATATTGTTTATACGTCATCTGCATTGATTCCAAGCTGTCATTTGGTAACTGTAGAGAATGCAATAATGTCACATGTATTTGTTATCAAAAAGAAATATTTGGTGCCATTTTCTGTCCTTTTTTTTTTTTTTTTAAATTTTCACCCTCGTCATGTCCTGTAAATGTGATCAACAGGCCTTTAGCTTCATGTAGTCGACCTTTCAGTTGTTTCTTTCCCACAATAAAGATCTAAGTTCGCTCCATCTGTGGTTTTTTCTTTATATTATAAACACAATATGATTCAGAGTTTGTCTGTATGATGTTTAAGTCCCAAAACTATGACCTGTAAAATATTTTTGTTCAATTCCAGTGTTTGTTTGTTTTTTGATTGATTTTGACCCTTGATAATTTTTAATTCTTACAGGTAAGTAAAGGTAAATCTTAATTTTCAGTTATTTTCAGAGAAGTAAAAATCAACTCCGCATCATTCTCAAACACAGTTAATGGACATTTGATTTCCTGGAAATGAAATCTTCAAAAAGTATCACAGACACTAGAGAGCACCAGAGTACAAAATTATCTCTTTTCTGCTGACAACAACACTGCAACCTGAGTTGCTACACATGATCTTTATCTTGACATTAATTTTACACAAACTCAGGAATTTCATTTTCTAAATTGAGTCTGAAACCTTGAAAATGGGTGTAAAGAATCTAAAGCGTAGAAAGCATAAAACCATAAAAACAGAAGTCTAAAACCTTATAAAAACTGGTCTAAGAATGTTTTTAAAACGTATAGATTTAGATTATTTTGATTGTTTCCTTTTTAAAGTTTCTAAATGTGTTCAAAAATCATATTTCTAGAGCTTCAGGTCAGACTTCAGACCTTTTTAATACCACTCATATAACTCTAAGAAGTTTTACTATTTCAACCAAGATGCAAGAAAATTTTGTTTTTGTTTTTTATTTTTGTGTTGTTTTTTTTTTTTTTTTTTTTTTGGGGGGGGGGGGGGGGGGTCGTTTTTTTTGGGGGATTTTTTGTTTTGCTTTGTTTTGTTGTTTTTGCAATGCCTCTGTTCACCCCTGAAGGAGATGTTATTGTATTGACTGTTTTCATAGCAGACGTTTTGGCTGGAAAGTAACAGGTGAACCTCAGGTGAACAACCTGCGCATTTCCTTCCAATTAGACCCAAGAGTCCACCATGAGCATGCAACTTGGCGTCGGCGGCAAGGAAAAATTCCTTGAGCAGAACCGGGCTCATGGTGGGGCCATCTGCCTTGGCCGGGCCTCACGTCTGCCATGAATAACATCAATTTCCTTACAGTGGGTGATGGAGGGGGAGGCAGCTTATTCGTCGCTGGTGGATGCGGGCACTGCTGGCCTCTTCCACCTTTGTGGTTTCCGCAAGCCCAGGAAGTGGCGGAATCTCTTAAAGGTTGATTTCCTGGGGGCTGTTGTTGTTTCCGTCTCTTCTGCTTGGGGTAGGTCATTCTCATGTTCCTCAGGCTCTTCCTCCACCTGGAGCTCTGTGGAGAGCTGAACAGTTACCTGAGCTCTCAGGTTCTCAATCTCTGTGTAGAGAGCATCCTGCTCATCCTTCATCTTTTGGACCAGGATTCAGTTCTTCTTCCAGACCATTACTTGCATGTATACAGAGAAACCATTTGCCAGAATCTCTGGATGAGCAGGTTCAGTACTCTGTTTTGAGCTCAGCAGCCAGCTTTTTCCTCACTGGGAGCAGGATGCAAGTTTCGTTGTTCTCTTTCTCTCAGCAATCAGCCAACAAGCTTTTCCTGGCTGAGCTTAAGTTGGTTCTGGAGAACTTCGTTGTTCTCTTTCTCTGCTTTGAGCTCAGCAGCGAGCTTTTCCTGGCTGAGCTTAAGTTGGTTCTGGAGAACTTCGTTGTTCTCTTTCTCTGCTTTGAGCTCAGCAGCGAGCTTTTCCAGGCTGAGATTCGGTTCGTCCTGAACCTTGTTGTTCTCCTCTGTTTGCAGGTTGGTGTTACACTTCTCTTGGTAGAGCTTTAGCTCATCCTGGAGAGCCTTGATCTTATCTTTGTGAGCCTGCAGCTCAGCATTGAACTTTTCCTCGTTGATTATGTGTGCTACCTTCAGCTCTTCATAATCCTGTTGGAGGTCTCTCTTTTTCCTCCTCTTAATGTCACTCCTGACCTGTGAAGCAATATTTGAGGCGTTGAGAGTTTCTGCGTCACTATAGTTCTGCAGCCTCCCAAGCTCTTTTTTGGCTTCTTTCTCTTTATTAATAAACAATTCCTTAAGACGTTTTTGGTTGGACAGTTGTTGTTTTGTGTCCTCCAACTCTTGGCTAACCTGTACTCTCCAGTTGTATTCCATGCTCAACTGTTTTCGAAGATGACCAATTTGTCTTTGGAGCGAGTTGTGCATCCTCCAGTATTCAAAGCATGTCGGCGGTCTAGGCACCATCCCGTTTTGAGAAGTAGAGCTCGCCATTCTTAGAAGAAGAATCAAGGTTTTAAGTGGTTCCTGAAAAATGCAGTTTCTCTGAAAGTTTCTCTGAAATCAGTGGTCTGCGTGTGTCGGTTGTCCTTTTCCTCACGGTAAGATTTGAATTCTGATTCACTCCTCTGACAGAGGGTCTATTTAAAGAAACATGATGACATCAACGAATTCCAATCATATGTTTATGACATCACCAATGAATGATGCATTGCTGCCTTTGATTTTGAACATTCCATTCCTTTTTCAGAGTTGTTTACAGTCAAAATTCTGTGATTCAAATGTAAACAAAACTGTCCGTTATCAATTCTGTATTAAAAAGCATGGATTCACCTAATACAATTCAAAATTGTGAGCCATGTGTTAAATTAGAAATCACCTGATATTCTCAGGGCTTGATATCTACTTTTCTCCCTGTGCTCCTAAACTGAAAAATTTAGGAACTTAAAGGGAGCAATGAAAATATATTTTATATTCATGCATTTTTCCTAAATAAAGGGATATGAGGAGATACTGTATTTGTGAGCAAAATGATTTTTTATTTAAGGAAACCTAAATGAAAGTTCTTTATGACTTAAAGACCCCTAAAAAGACTCCCTAAAAATGTTACTGTGCCGACTTCAATTTTAAAAATGTCATAATTCTGAGAGGATATCATCATCCCAGTCTCCCATAGAAAGTGAGCTCAAACAGTCACTCAGAGAATCGTCCAGTCCTTCCTCCTCCTCCTCCTTTAACAGCCTGATCCTGGCTCCTGGTAACAAAAACAAACACATTTCACCAACTGAATGGGACTCAGAAATGGTTTCATATAATTAAGAATAATTATATCTATTCGATCACATGAGCACCAAAACATCTGGTACAGGAAGATAAATGTTCAAGATATATAAATGTAGATTTGACAGAAGCAGCAGTTTAAAAAGAAAGACATAAATTTACCAGAGTGCTGAACATTTTGCCGACTTACTTCTTGGACTTTTTCTTCTCACTGTGGGCGATGTATGTTTCCTCATCTTCCTGTGTTTTGATACTGATGTGTTAGAAGATCTGCAATATTAATTATAAATTAAATGTTAAATGTTTGTCATATTTTCATGGGATAAGCTCAACAAAGCTCTGTCAGAATAATCATCTTCAGATGTTTGTATCCTACCTGGCTTGTCTGCTTGGGATTTTTGGGAGAAAGGATTTTCCAGGATGTTTTGTCCTGGTATTTATTTTCCCCTTGTGTTTTTCCCCAGAAGAAACTTCTGATTGTGTCTTTGATTGATGTTTTTCACTTTCGTTCTCGGGCAAAGTCACGGACGTCACAACAAGGTCGTCTCTGTTTGGGCTGTAGCCTAAAACCACAGCCAGAATAAACATGGTGTTAACTTCTTTGTTAAGCTTACTGGGCTTAATGAATGTAAAGACAGCTTTTCCCCTCACCTGCTCGAATGCACCTGTGCAGCACATTCATGTAGTGTTGGGTGATGAGGTTTCGCACATGTGCAGTGCCGTATGAAGCTGCAATGGTGTACAAATACTCCTTCTGGCCTGGCGTTAGCGCTGCGTGCTGACGGACAAACAGAGGTCGGGTTTCACCAGACGCAGACACAGTGTCTTTATAGTACAGCGATTCATTGAACTGTAATGTATCATAGCCTTTCACTGGTTGGAATCACAGCATAATTCAGTACTGGGTTACAATAGAAGCTCTAACATGAAGTCAAAGGTAACTAAACTTTGCAGCACAATGATATGATGGTTTACCTTCAAGAATGGAGCTGCAGTCATGGCTTTAGGAATCTGTATCGGTGTTAGGCATTGGAGTTCTTTTCTTGCAGCTGGTGCTCTGTTGATTTTCAAACCACTGTCTTTACATGCTGTTAGCAGGGGAAACAGACAGTCTGACAGATTGATGGTGTTTGTTAAGAGTCAGGGTATTAGAAACTGAAGGTTTGAGTATGCAGGGAGAACAGCCTGCTGTTATAGACAAGTCTTCCTCATATTATTACACAAAACAAATATAAACGCCATATTTTAATTATGTTTTCCACACTGTTTTAGTTTGTTTGAGGTTTGACTGTTGCTCTTTTGATGCATTAACTGAAACTTTAAAATCCCTTGTTCTTTTGCAAGGGACTTGGCCTCTGTTGCCTCAAAATGGCATGCAACAATCCTGAATTTAATACAAGTTAGCATTAGCTAAATAAGTAACTGTGTGAAAATTTTATATTAACTGTATCCAAGCACTTCTTCCACTCAGTATTCTTCAAATCTGATGGTGAAATCTTGTCATTTTTCTTTCCAAACTGAAACAATTATGCTGCATTCACGTCATGGAGTCGGAGTTATTATACTGAATAACCAGTTTCTCTGCATCAGCCTCCAACTCATAACAACTGGGAAATTTTTCATTTTTTTTCTGAAAGCTCAGATATATCTAACTGGGCACTAAAATACCCAAGTGAAGTCTTTTGTTAGACATGATCAAACTCTGAAATCTATTAGATAAAGTCCTAGCATGGTATGTTTATGTCCAACTCTGCAGTGTAACAACCATCACACAACCTGACTATACTGTTAGTTACCCCCCAGGCAAAGCTGAAAACCACAGGGACGTTTGTTGTTCAGGCCCCAGCTCTCTGGAGCAACTCATCTGAGAAACTTCACTGTCTGTTTCTGAAAATGCACTTTTACTGAACGTCTTTTTCACAATTACTCTAGTTAATTACTATAATTATTGTTTTACCTGTAACTTATTTTATCTATTACTTCTCTAAGTTACTTTTATCCTTAATTTACCAACAGTTTCATGTGTCATTTTATTTGTTGCCTTGATTCAAACTGATTTTATTTTGTTTTTATTCACTGTCTGATTGTTTTTTTCTTTTTCTTCTCCTTCCTTACGAAGGACTTTGTAACAGTTGTTTTGAAAGGTGCTATATAAATAAAATTCATTCTATTCATAGGCAAAACAGATAGTGTGATGTTCTTTGTAGCTAATGTTTGTGTGTTTTGTTACAACCCAGTTCAAGGCCGGACAAAGGAGGGAAAACCACACAAACAAATAGGTTTATTTTACAAAACTGAAAAGGAAACTAAGGTGGGAGCCAGGGGAGAGAGAGAAAGACTGGCTGACTGCCACTGGATTATATATCGCAGGCAGAGCAGGTGAACTGAATCTGCCTGATGATCCATCAGGCTCCTGCAGGGAGAGGCCTGATCAGAAACACTCAAACCTCCAGTAAATGAGTGAGAAGTTGCAGGACTGACAGCTGCCATCTTAAGTTGTCTGATGACATAAAATCACAAATTGGAAACGTGGGAATCTTTCCCATCATCACCTGCCCTCCAACATGACATGAATGCAGCATTAAGCCAGCTACCAGCTGTTCAAGTTCAGATGTTAATCTAAAGGTTTCTTTTCCTCTAAGAGGTCGTCGTGAAGTGTTCTGTGTATTGTGAACACCAGAGTTTTGTACATGGGCTTTGTTAAAACAAAGAGCTTCTAATTAGGAAACAGCATGAGTGATTGCTTTCTTCCTGTAACTTATCAGGCGTGACCCAGATCAGGTGCAGGTGTAGGATTTCCCCTCTTTTCCACTGATGTCCTCACACCGCTGTGTCCCCAATACAAAACCCCGGCTCTCAGGTTTCAAAGCAGACAGGATACTAGACGTGTTTTGTTTATTTAACAAGGAAATAGTGCATGCACATCTGAAATCTGAACTGAGGAAAGACAGAGAAATAGACAGAATACAGTGGATACAATATGCTGAGTAAAAAGCTGAAACAACACAGTCATTATTTGGGTTCCTTCTTTCTATTTCTGCTTACGTAGTGCTGACTTATTCATTTTGAAGTAAAACTGCCACTCACCCATTTTCAGCTCATTCATCCCAGTTCTCCTGCAACAAGAAGAACAACATTAAAGTGACATTAACACAGAATCATGGGTTTAAAAAATGTAATTAGGTTTGAACATTGGCTGTAGGCATGAACTTGAATTAAATAATCACTTTACCTTGGTACAGCCTCATCCTGTTGGAGCCTGTGGACGGTCTGACTTTCTGCAAACGTCACTTGTTTTTTCATGATAGGAAAATGTGCAAAGACTCGGGAACATCCGGTTTAGTTTCTGTTTAAAGACGTGTCCGTCCATGCTGAGGTCAGTCCAGGTAGTTAAAGACGTCTGATCTGAGTGGGCGTGTCTTCTGTGAAGCTGCAGCTGAAACAAATGAGAGCGAATAAGAAACTTAGTCATGTTTAACCCTGCAGTAAAAAAAAGTCCCAGATTCAACACAATAAGATTTTTATTTTGAATTTACATGGTGCTGATATCTGAATTAACCTCTATCCCTGCTTCCTGTTTAAACTCCCTTGTCCCTGAAGAGGAAAGAGCAGATATGGACCAGTTTATTTATCATCTGGTAACTTTTAGTTGTATTAAATATATATTTAAACACTCATATATCTCATTAGATATAATTAAAAACAGAACTATGAAGCCTAATGAAAATGTAAATCTTTTAACTTAAATGATTGTTGTTGTGTATTAGTTAGGACTTTATTTAAAAAACGTATGAGAAAAATTATTTCATGGTCACCATTTTACAATGTAATACGAAGAAAAGAGTATACTTAGAAACACATTACAACTTCTTCTTAAACATTACATCATATAAATATTACTCTTATGATAAAGTATTTTGGAATAAAATCCAAACACCGGGGGGAAAATGCTGTACAAAATTCACATTCTAGGAGTTGACCTTTGACCCCTGTGAGGTCAGCAAGGTTAGTGAGGAAGTGTGAATCTTTGTTGTTTTACTTTAACCATTTTTATCTATTTTCTGCATTGGTTATGAGGCTGTTGTATTATTGTGATCCACTGATTACAACTCTCATAAAATCCTTTAACAGTTGTTTCTAGATGAACCTCAAATCTGCATGTACAGTGAATTAAACTATTCACATCATATCTTGGACTTATTCTAAAAAGAAAATAAATCTATGGCTGAAGCTAATAAGAGACTTTGAGAGGCACATAACTGGAGTGAGTTTTTGCCCTTGGACTGAAATACTGTATAAGATAAAACTTTATTGACCCCCAGGCAGGGAAATTTGGGGAAATAAATGAGGGGAGAGCACAACTGCAGCCAAAATTGCCACATCTGGGGACTTTGCAGAGGCTGGCACAAGCAGAGAGCAAAAGTTTCTCCTCTGCCAGGTGTTTACCTCTGCTACATTATATTTTGTAATCTCTTAATGACTCAACTCCTGACTGGGTGTACAACTACTAATTTTATTTGCCCGGTTTCAGCAGAAACAGGGCTGTGGTCTGTTTTACATTAAAAGCAACTGTAAAAAAAAAAAACACCACTGTTACCACAAAGACACCAGCCGAGTGGTTAATTCAAATTCGGGCGCCATCCGCTCAGCCAATCAGACTTATCCTACCGCTTCTGGCATCAAACAAAAATTGTGCAATTTGTGTCGGTTTGTTGGGATTGAAGGGAATATCCAACTCTCCCACACTTAGAGCTGTAATAAACAAACTAAACATCTCCAGCTCTCTCGCTCTCTCTCTCTCTCTGTCTCTTCTGTGTGTGTGTGTGTGTGTGTGTGGAGAGACTGTGGAATATCCCTGATAACGTCTTCCTCTATCAGAATACTTTTGCTTCTGTAGGGGAATTCAATCTGAATGCTCAGTGTATCACACACCCACACAAACTGCCAACAAGCAGTGAAATTAATCAGTGAAACACACTGTATTTACACAAATAAATCTAATAAATCAACATTAAATCAAACATACTGAGGAAAACGATGCACAGTACAACACAATAAATATGACTCAGTGATGATGGAGGACTTGCATTGAATAAAATACCAAAGTAACTGAATCATTTTCACATTTGAATTGTCTTTGAACATCTTCTATTTTCCTAACAATGTGTCAGCATGAGTAATGCATGCAAACACGAGTAGCTTCTGCCATTGGGAAATGCCGACTCCACCCACGACTCTGTGCAACAGCATGCCTTCTGTTTGATTGATAATAATACACAGATACCTGCAGGCACAAGCAAACAATGACTCTCACTCCCTTGCCTGCTCTTTTCTCCTCTCAGCAAAGTAAGAAAGTATGTACTGTACAGTGTGTTTGCAAGTATAAAAGCAAACATAAATAATTAAATAAACTTTGAGGCTATGGCTGATTGTTGTATATTTACATTTACTCTTTTAATAGATGCTTTTATCCTTATAAGCAAGGAACAACACTAAAGCTTCAGTGCAGTAGGAGACCTTGAAGTAAGCACTCACTATTAAATCTGTTCAGTAAGAGACAGTACAAGGAGATCAGGAGTATAAATGCACCATAAACACACAGTAAGTGTGGGTTAGGCATGCCAGGGTGCGGTGGGGTGGTGGTTACTTTTGTTTTGTATGAGATAAGATAGGGCTGCCCTTGTTCTCTGAGTGCTGTTTTGTAAAACCTTTATCTAACCAGGATATATTTGAGCCCTAATAAGAACCCTACATGCTTCTTTATTGCCATAAAGTCACACAACAAGGTCACAGAAAGCCCAGGTATTTCCTCGTTAGCTTAAATGCTGCTCAGGTTTGACCTTAAAGGACTGTATCAGTGGTTTTGCATGTTTACACTCATTTGCAGTTTCCAATGCTGTAAGCGAGAAAACACCACAATGACATATTATCACAATATAAAGTTTCTATGGCACAGAGCAACATTATAATTCACCTGGAGCCATGTTTCTGTCCACCTGATGCATGCATGACAAATCCTCACTACCTTTTCAGCTCTGTTTTGAAATATCTGGATTTTTAGCAGCAGATTCTTCTACTGTGTTCACCAGTTAATCACTAACTGTGTCTGTCTGTTGTTGGATGCTGGGCAGGAGGCCTTACAGAGGGTTTAATAAAGGTATGTTTATTGAAAGTAGCTATTACAAATAAGGGTGATAAGAGCAGTGACACTGAAACAAAAATGTAAAGTTGGAGATGAAAGACACTAAAACGCTGAGGGGATAACTGCAGAGTCAGGTGGGTTTGTCACTTTAACACCTTTAACATACAAGTTTTCTTTTGATCCATTGATGATATGAATAAGAGCAGCTTTAAGGTCCAACTACAATACAAGCTTTCTCTCCCACAGCTGCATCACCCTCATGAAAACAGAGCAAAGAAAGAACATTAAATCACTGTTATTATTATTTTATTATTATTAGCAATAACAGCCAGTATTATCATTTATGTTAGGACTCCCTGCAACATGATGCAATGACTTTCTCTTCACTGTACCCTGCTCTAGTGGAAAATGAAAGTAGAGTTGAATGATATCATGAGAAATCCCCTACCGGCCTCCATAAAGGGATCACAGAGCTCCTCTGTCACACATGAATACAGCTCTGAGCAGCAGCAGCATGTTGCAGGAATCAGAAGTACAACGCTTGATCTTTAAGAAAGATGAAAAGATACTGGCTGAATCTGGTAAAGGAGCAAAGATCGGAGGATGATCGCAAGACTCCTTTAATAAAGGAGAGCAATATATCATACGGTAAGAATCTGTTATTATTATGTGTTTGCTTTAGGTTACTATGGATGTTGATTTCATTGAGCTTGAAATGAGGCTATGTGACCATCGATCCAAAGAGATTAAATAGAACTGCATATAATAATATTTGCAATTCAACAGTAAATCCAAGACTATTGAGGTGTTTTAAGATCAGAGGTGGGGAAGACAGATACGAACTTGTAAACAGAACAGCAACAGATTGATGGGGATTTTCTGGAAAACTGGGGCACTACAGTTCAACATCAGACCGGATCAAACTGGATCCAAGGTGTTAATAGACGCGGTGGTGGAGGATTCCCAAATATCTTTCATTCATCTAAGAAATGTTGTTCAGCAACACACTTCATGTTGTGTTTTAAAGAAGAGACAGGTTCTAATTAACTTGTCATGAACCCTTATTTTACTTTAAACCTTGAGAACTTGACATTCTTGCACGATATGACTAAACCTTCCTTGTTTTGTTGCTAGAACTAGAATACAATACAGTTCAGGAACCTGTGTTATAAGGTGACCCCTGGCCAGGGACCTACTAAGGATTGCTACATTTTTCCATGCTCAGATTGCTTAGCAACATGTAAACATTTGTTAACTAGCACTGTACAAAATAGCTGAGGTTGATGAAATACTCATCAGTTAGATAAACCCCTGATGATAGACATTTTTGCTTGTCCATCCAATAGAGACAAGATCAACGAAGAAGATTCAGGTGTCATGAAGAATGAGTCTAGCAAATGGACATTTTCTATTTGCAGTACTCTAAATCAAAAGTCAGGAAAATCTCCCTTTCTTACAGGATACATGACCCAGAGGATAAAGGCTATGACACCCCTTTGGCTCAGAACAACACCCTGCACCAGCAAAGAAGTTGCTAAAGTTCTTCTGAACGTAGGCTCCAACACCTGTGATGATGATTACTGCCCATACAGAAATGGGTGTCCAAGACTCCAAGCCACCAACACCGACTTAGAACCTTAACCAGCACCTAGTACATGTACAGGAAGCTGTGCCCATGAGCTTTGAGCTGGGTCCCCTGTTGCTTTATAATGATGGATTTTGATTGATTGTTACCATCGCTGGGCCAGACATTTGACCACCTCCATAGTCTGCTCCAGAACGCCACTCCACCCAGAACTCCTTTGTGCTGATGTGAACTGGGTCCCATATATACTACAGAGGACGCTTTATCTACATTTTTACCACTGTAACCTCTCTTTACTGGACCCGTTTCACATACAGCTCTTAGTACAAATGCAAGTCAACACAGGTCCATTCGTTCCTATGGGAACCTCCCTAACTTTGAACCTTGCAGTGGATTATGGATGCTTCATCTGCACTCTGTGCCACAGGAAGTTAGTATATAAAATGAACTAGCTTAACAGGCAAAGATAAGTTTGACATCACATTTAGCTAACACTGATAGCATGCTAGCTGTGTAAATATACAGAGTGCAGCGCAGGCTGTCCTCCTGTAAAGAAGAAATGCATTGAATAAAGGCGACACTGTATATCATGAGTTACATATGGGTGACACAAAACTGTGTGGAAATAAGTAATTGATGTCATTTTCTTGTGCATGTTTACATGTGTACCACTGTGAGGTGGTAGCAATCAGCATAAAACACTACTGTGCTTATATAGGCCTGGTCTACTGTAGTTCAGAGTTGATTTGTGCATGACCTTACATGTTGGTACAAGCCCTTATTCACTTAACTGCCAGGACTATATGAGAAGACTGATACCAATCTTATCTATACAACAAACATTTAGCTCCCTCCAGGAAACAGTTAGCTTAGCTTAGCATGAAGACTGGGAACAGGGGGAAACTGTTAGCCTAGCTCTGTCTAACTCAACTCTGATAAAATCGAACTATTTACCAGCCCTTCCAACTTATATCTTATTTGCTTAATCTGTTCAAAAACCAATGTGGAAGTCGACGTTATGTTAGGTAGTCACAGTCAAGAAATAGTCCCTTACATAATTGACTGCAAAAGGGTGATTTATCATTTTGCTCCTTTGGATTAAACAAACAAAATATAATCAGTGAGCTTTTGAGCTGCTAAACTGAGCTAATCATATGCTAGCTGTAGGTTAATATTTAGTGGATTCATTTAAGAGTTTAGGGTCTACTTCTCTCTTGTATCCCACATAACTCTTTGGTCATTTCTGAACAGTAGAGTATTAGATACAGGTGTAAAACATGCTTCTGCTGAGCTCTGATGTTTGTGTTTGTGCTACTTTCCTAGTGAAGAGCTGCTTGGTCACCCCGACCTTCAAGAAATGGATCCCATTAAAAAGGTCAATCATTCGCTGGTCAGTGAATGGGAGGCAAAAGCCAAGGCCAAACTGCTTGAAAATGTGCAGGTAAGAATACAACTCTTACACTGCTGTGACTACTTCATGCTCCTAAAGTCATAAGGAAATGGATGCAAAGGGAAGTGCAAGGGCAAAGTAAAGGACACGAACTGTTTGGTGGTGGTAATATTTCTTGCAATTCTGCAATTCAGAATGTGTTAAGTTGTTCTAATGACACAAGTTTTCATTTGCAGACAGCTAAGACAATCATGATGAAAACTGGCACAGTGAAGTGTTGGTTATGGTTCATTACTTCTCTGGGATTCATTGCTGTGGCAGTGTCTTTTTTTAAATAACCACAAGGTGTCACCAAAGTCAGACAATCTTCAAACCTTACACAGAGTGTAGGGGCTTTATAGGCAATGAAAAACAAAACAAAACAAAAATTGTGGAGACATTTTCAGCTTCGGACTTATTCGGTCAAAAGATTTCTTTTGTTAAGCCAGTAGTTTCTTCACAACTGCTGTTAAAAACACAGCTTATTATGTCTATCTTTGTCTCATTTTGTCCATAGAGAGAGGTCAGACAATCCCTGGACAAGATCCTGCAGATTGAGATAGGCCAAGAACATTGTGATCCTGATGAAGCTTATGTTGGACTTTATATGGACACTATTCAGGTACTTAGTAAACCAGAACTTATGAATTACAAATATACGCTATTCATCTACTCATATTTTTTGTTTTCTCTGTTTGTTTCTGTTTCAGTGTGTTGGTGCCAAGTGCAATGAAGCAAAAAAAATCAGCTCTGACCTGTCTGATGAAGTGCAAGACGTTTGTTTCCAAGAGCTGCTGATATTTGTGAGGAGGTGAGAGTCTATTTTAAGTCTATTTCCAGACGATTTAAAAAAATAATTTATTTGAATTATGATGATCCAAGGCCTTAATTTTGCCATTGTCATGAAATGAATGCAAATATCACCAGTTAAATTCAAAATGTTGGATTATTTAGACTGCATATTCTCTGTGGTTTGTAGGTACACTGCTGAGCAGACTGAGGCTCTTGGGAAAAAAGCAGAAATGGATGAACCAGAAACAATACATTTCCTCAAGACTCTGACAACGTGTAAAGAACTCAAGTAAGTATTTGAGCATTTACTATTCAGATAGGTTATTGTTTCTTAAAGAATAAGGTTTATATGGTTTATTTCCTCTCAGGCAGTACATCCAGGCAACAGGAAAAGCTATCAAAAATCCCCTTGTCATGGAAATGTTGGAAATGCTTGAAAACATGGAGGCTTCTACTTTGAGTCTTCTGATGGACATTGTAGCTGACATGGCAGAGGTAGCTGTTCAATTTAATCACAAATATACACTTTTCTTAATTTTCAAAATAGAAGCATGGTGCATTACATGCATATATTCCTCTGTTTTTTTCAGAGCCACCTGAAAAAGTACTTCAAATCTGACAGGAGGAGGTTCTGCTTGTGTGCTGATATAGAGCAGTATTTCCCCAAGCTGCCTTATGCTTTTGATGAACAACAGGTAAGGATATCTCACCACTGTTAAATATATGAAATATAATCTCTTCATATAACTTTAAAAATGCATTTATTGTAGCCTTTGCCCTTTTATTTGTGTTAAAACAGTTTTGTGTCTATCCGGTTGTGGTTTTTTGAAAATGTAACTCTCTCTGTCTGTCTTTGTGTCTCTCAGAGAGTGATGGATGAGGCCTATAAGGTCATCGTTGGTTTGTACTTCAAACATCTTATCCAAAGCAGCCAGAGGAAACTGAAGAAGTGCTGGCCTGACATCGGAGAAACAGTCACTGAAGATGCTGAGCTTCTTCACAACACTATCTCAGACCTGGTGAGATCAACGTTTTAGTCTTAAACAGACTGCTTGTTGTTACGTACTGCCTTGACGTATCAAGATCAATTCTTGACCTGTATGTGCTGTGTTGTATCAGGCTCCTGGTGTCCAACAGCAGAACCACATTCTGCTCAAAGTCGCAGAAATACTGCACTGCAACGACATCGATGCACATAAGATCACAGCTGCAAACATGCAGAAGAAATGTCACACAAAGAGGTAAACTACTCAGTGTGTTGCATTATAGCTTGAAGCTCAGAGATTGTGTTTGCCAGTAGCTTCAGATACATTATAGAGTCACAAGATCACAGAGGTCCAGAGTCTTAACAGTGACCATGGGAAGTCCGTGGAGGTCCAATGGCGGGGAAGAGATGTCAAGGAATAAGTTGGTTCACCTTAGGTTAGGTGATAACAGAGTGAATAATATGGGCCCCAGAGTTTTCAGGCCACAGAATTCAGCTGAACTGTTGAAAATATCATTGCTTTCCTGAATGACAAGCTATTGAGTAAGGTTGTTTGGCTAGACTTTATAACTGGAGTGCAGGACTTTTACATAAAACTGAATGTCTGTTACATTCAAGGGCTCGATGCAAAACAGTGCAAACAAGCCTATCAGAGCACTCTCTCTCTCTAAATTTCAGCCAGTAATGACTGGTTTGCCAGAGCTGAAGAGCAGAGCATCTGTAACAAAAAGAAACTCTGCATTCAGAGGAAGGATAACAGTCTAGAAAAGAAAATGATTGACGAGGATGAACAAGTCAAAAGCATGCATCAACAGTATTTGTGTAATTACTCTCACTGCCAGAGGGGGAACACAAAAGATCATCACTGCGGGTTTAAGTAAATCAGACTTAAGTAAATTTCAGTTTCGTATGTCTAGACTGCGATCTGTAAGTTCTGATTGTAAGAGAAGTTAGTGGCCATGAGAGGAACTGCATCTCACTAACTTTGTTGTGTTTCACCTTCAACTGCAGTGAGGACATGAAGCGCCTGCTGCAATGGAAAGGTCTTTCTAAACAGGAGGTTCAAGAGGTGCTGGATGCCCTTCCTCCTGACCTTCAACCTACATCTGATCCTGACCTTCAACTCAGGAGTGGCAGATCCTGGTGCTGCTGTTTCACCTGTTTTCTACCTGCTGGTGAAGACTGAGGTGCTCTACAGACGATCAACGTCAATAAGCACAAGAGGACAGAGCTGGTCAGCTCAGTCCTGTTAGAACTCACTCCATTTCATTTCACTCCTCAGATCTGATCTTTAGACACAGATAAAGAGAAGCAGACATGTTACAGTAGCTGCATGAGAGATTAAGATTGTGCACAAGGCTGCCTAAGTGTGAGTTAACCTGAATGTCACTGATTTCCTTTCAAGTGTTGCTGTTATTACAGGAAAGGCAAACATGGCTTTTTAAAATCTTGTTTGTCAAATTTCCTCATTTTTAAATGTAAACAGAAATCAGTATCTATTGATGGGATCTTTATTTGTCACTATGGCAAAACGTTACATGAAAAAACAAACTATACTTTTATATATGTTTTACAGGGTGTTAAAGTTGTTTACATATGTACGTTTTTTAATATTTAGGTGGATTTTGGTTGATTGTACGCTGTTTCTGGATGTTTGCACACCGTTAACAGTAAATTTGTTTTTGTGCAAAAGGCAAAGTGATATTTTAGCTGAACTTACTCATCTTGTCGAGCTTTAGCTGGAGATCAAAAAACGCAAACAAGCACAAGTAATTCAAAAAGGATTAACTTTTTTGTTTTGCTATATGTTCAGAAAGTTACTCATCTTTTGTTCCCAAACCCTCAAATGTTAAATTTTTTTTGTTTAATTTTAGGTTTACTTACTTTCACTTTATGTACTGTAGGTACTAAAAGTACAAAAGAATTTCAACTTAAAGGTATACATTTAATTTCAGTTGTATATGCACTGTTTTACATTATTACATTATTAAAACTTGTCAGGTGAGGACTTTTACATCATGTATTCATTTTAATATTATTTATTATGTTTGATTTATTTATATATCTGAATTTACATGTCATCTACAAATATCCACTAGGCCTCTATCAAATCAAACATTACTGTTAACAAACATCTCTGAATTGCACTTGAACTTGTATTATACTTGAATTTTTCTTTAGGAGATGTCTACATAAAATCAATGTAAAGATTAAGATTTGCTTTTTACAAATGGGATACTTCTTGGGTGAGATGTACTGTGCTGGTTTACTGCTTTCGGTCTCAAGATATTGAATATGTTTTTAATGTTATTTACTACATTCTTCTATGGTGTTTCTTTTTGTGGGGAGCTTATGGGGACGCAAAAATGCACTTTTCTTATTCTGTTATTCAGAGTCCTGAATAAACTTCACAATGATTTAATAAAAATGTGTTTTTGGCTGAGTATTGGGTGTGCCAACAGTAAACACCACTAGATAGAAACTAACATCTTACTAAAATAGTCTACTCCACTAACAGCAAATCAATGCTGCAAACAAAGCTGAAAGTGGTACACATTAATATTTCCCATCGTTAATACTGCATGTTTTGGAATGAAGTCTACAAGAACAACAGCCTGTGGCACTATATTGTCTTTCAGAACAACAATGCCCCCCACCCCCATTTAAAGGATTATTCAAATCAATAAAATGTAACACTAACGAAAAAAATTAATTCTGGCGCTTGACTATGACAAAAATAAATTCCAAATTCAAATAACTGAAATTGGAAATTGAAAAAGCAGAGCATAAAAAACACCATTCTTTTGTCCACATATCTCTACCATCCACTACATATTTTTCATAAAAATGTCTTTTAATGTAGGTCTGGATGAATGTCATTTTGATAACAACTATTTATCACTAAGAACAATGAGTCAGCTGGCAGCGTTTGTTGTTTGTACGCTCTGTCTGAGTGCCACTATGGGTGGTGTGTGACTCAACCCCAGGTGAGTGTTGCATCAGGTGGAAGAGACAGGTCTTAGTCACAATTACAAGGGCTCACAGAGCTTCTGACTCACAGATGAGCACCAGTGTAGTTGCTGTGGGCATCATATTCACTAAACCACACAACCTTTAAAACCGGGGATGAAAAAGTTCAGTAACTTCGCTGGAAGGAAGAAAGTAAAGAGGAACGACGATGGCAGGGCCCCTTTAATAGAGAAGAACACAAACAATAGTGGTAAAAGTCTGTTATTATTATGGGTGTGATTTGTGGTTATTATGGGTGTGAATATTTGTTGTAATAAATGTGTCTAGTTCACTAATGTACCTGTCACAACAATCATTCAGCTGTGCAAGAGATTTTTGATGACTCATAATAAAATCTCAAATGAGGCCATCGAACCATCAAAGTAGCTTAAATGGAACTGCACTATAATATTTTCCTGCTGCACTCTCACTTCTCTGAAACCATGTTGATTGGAATGTGAATTCAAGATAAGACAAAAAAGTAAACAAGACATAGATAAGGAGCAGATATACGTGGGGTGATTCATATGTTTTGTCTCCTAAGGTAGAAGGAGATGAGTTAAACAGCTCAGGTTACTTTCAGTTCAACTCGGAGTGATTATGTAGAAAGTTTGAAATGAATAACTTTTATGGTTTTCCTGTTTGACAGCTGGGATAGGCTCCAGCCCCCCCCCCCGTGACCCATAAGATAATGGATGGATGGATGGTTTTTCTGTTTTGGTAATTGAAAATTTAAAATCAGAACAGTCTGAGAAAATGCAGCAGCGACGATCATCGCTGTCAAAATGGCGATTGCTGAGCTCCTTTGTTCCTTGCGGTTGAAAGATAGAGTGGCAGAACACAAACATGCCATAAAAACCATTAATGTAGGTCCCAAACTGTGCTGTTTAAACTTCTTGTTTGATTTTATTTTGATCCCATCACACAGCCCAACAAACTTGTCATTCTGCTTTGATATAACTGAATGCAAAACTTTGCTTGGAAGTCAAAAAATTGAACGATTATCTAAAAGTCATAAAAGCTTGTGGTGTATTTTTGTGTTTGTTTTTATTGTCAGCACTTGTATTATTAGAACAAAATCAAAAATATTATTCACAGTCATAAAGACAAGAGTCTGCCAAACTTATGCCATGCATGTATTTCTTTGTATTTTGTATTTGCAGTGTTCTAATTCAAAAGCTTAAAATCTCCCTTTCTTACAGAACATGACCCGGAGGATAAAGGCTATGACACCCCCTTGGCTCAGAACACCCTCAACACCCATGAAGAACTTGCTGAACTTCTGAATGTAGCCCCTGATGCCACCCCCAGTACCTGTGAAGATGATCAGTGCCTCATACAGAGATCTGTGTCTGAGCACTTTCCGAAGCCATCAACGTCGGACCAGAACCTTAACCGGCACCTAGAACATGTACAGGAAGCTGTGCTCCATGAGCTTAAGAGGCTGCGCCCTGTGTTGGAGCCTCAGGGGTTGATGGGATTTCTGATTGATTGTTACCATTGTCAGACATTTGACCACCTCCATAGTCTGCTCCAGAACACCACCTCCATCCAGAACTGCTTTGCGCTGATGAACTGGGTCCTACATATATACCAGAGGTATCTACCTGGCTGTGGCTCTTTCTAACTCTGCCTACCAGCCAGATGCTCACCAGCCACTGTGGCTAGTGGTTTTCCAAAGTTCCTAGCCACTCAGCATTCCCACTAACCATAAGTTTGTAGTTGGGAAGTTGGGAAGTTACGTTAAGTTAAATGTAAATGAGCATTATAAAGATCCAAAGTACACTCAGCTCTGATAAGAATAAGACAAAGACATAAAAAGAGTACCTAATTCAATAACCAGTGTTTCACCTACCATTGTCTTGGGAGTTGATAGGTAATCATCAAATGGAGAGTTTGGTGATGTAACTACCAGCCAGATCAGCCCCAGGAGTTTAGATGAATTAGCAGACATTGTCCACACACAATAGTTTGCTACCGATTTATCCACATTAGCAGACAAACTAATGTTAGAAAGCACTACTCAGCTAAAATCACAATATCACGATAAATTTCACGGGCTTTGCAGTAATGTTAGCTTACCTGTTCAATGCCAGCTCTGGACTGACTCTGATCCCCAAAGTCAAATGATGGTCCCCCATGAATCAAATGTCCCACCGAAGTTGACCGTAGTTTTCCCCTGAAATAGAGATAAAGAAAGTTTTCTGCTTTTTGTTCTTGTGTGGAGTTTGCGTTGGAGTATTTCTTGTGCTGGCGGCCGGTCGTTTTGTAACGGTGATGGACTCCATTCCAAAGCTAATGACAGTACACTGCCGGTGCCGGATCAAGGCAGAAGAGAGGCTTTTATTGAAGCAGGGCAGTTACCATCATTGTGTTGTTGCCAAACTTTGGTTTAATCATACTCAGATATTTACAATCTACCTTGCACTTCCTTCCACATAACTCTTTCATGTGAAACATGCTGCCCGGCTCTGATGTTTGTATTTGTGGTATTTTCCTAGTGAAGAGCTGCTTGGTCACCCGACCTTCAAGAAATGAATCCGGTAATCAAGTTGATCATTTACTGGTCCAGTGAATGGAGGAAAAACCAAGGTCAAACTGCCCGAAAATGTGAGTAAGAAAAATGAACACCCATTGTTGGAGCTCCTTCATGCCTCAGGTCCTCAAGGAAGCCATGCAAGTGTCGGTGCAAGGTCAAAAATAAGGATGAGTTTGCTATGTCTTAGTGTCGTTTTGCACTATTTGATGTTTCTATTACAAAAATGCAGCTGCTGTGAGTCTCTTTGTCTCCTGTTGTCCACAGAAGTCCAGCGAGCAATCCCTGGCCAAAATCACCCAAATTGAGATGAGTAAAAAGGGGTATTTGTGACCATGATCGTTAGACTTTATGGACACTATTCAGTACCAATGACCAAGTTATGATTACTCAGCTATTCATCTAACTTTTGTTTACTGTCCGGTTGAGTATGCAATAAACGCCCTGCATCACTGCTGGTTTCTGTTTCAGTGTATTGATGCCATACTGTGAAGCAAAAAATCAGCTCAGGTCTGTCGATGAAGTGCAACTGCGTTTTGTTTCAAAAAGGCTGTGATATTTGTGAGGGAGGTGGAGTCTATTTTGTTCCAGACCAGATAAAATAACACTTTCTTTAATTTGGTTGATATTGATTTAGCTCTTAATTTTGCCCTTGAAATGAAATGGTATAATATCACCAGTTAAACTCAGCGTGGTTATTTAGACTGCATATTCTCTTTGTTTGTAGGTACAGCGTGAGCAGACTGAGCTCTTGGTAAAAAGGCAAAATGGATGAATGAAACAATACATTTCCTCAAGACTCTGAAGACCTGCCAAAGAACTCAAGTAAGAGTGTTTGGTGTTACAATTCAGCTGTGTGTATTTATCAAAACAAGGTTTATATGGTTTATTTCCTCTCGGTGTGCGTCCAGACAACAGGAAAAAATCACCTTAATCCGCGAATAGTGGAACTCTTAAAAACATGGAGGCTTCTACTTGGAGACTTCTGATGGGCATTGTGTGGCTGACATTGCAGGGTAGCTGTTAATTTAATCCCAAATGAACCTTTTACGTAATTTCAAATGGAATAGTACATTACATGCATATGTAATCAAAATAACATATTTTCTGTTCTGCAGGCCACCTAAAAGTACTTCCAATCAGATAATGGGCAGTTTCAATTGGCCTTCTGCAATAAAAAAGTATTTTCCATGTATTTGGTTTGGATGAACAACAAGTAGGATATACCACTGCTGTCACAAATAAAGATTCTGGATATGTGCAATGGGATGCTTAATGGGACCATTCAGATTCCTGATAATTTTAGACATCAAAAATGCAGTTTCAGATATCATAATTACAATTATGACTAGACACAATGAAATAAAAAAGAAAATAATAATGATAAAATGATTAGTTCAATTCATACTTTATTATCACAAGGAAATTTATAAATTAAGAATATGACTATATGTACCTAGATTGAAGTAAAATTCTATTGCGAATATCACGAATATTTATTGTGGATAAAGAATGTCATTAAAATACTTCACCATAATTTTAAGGATTTTTAGATATCTTAAGATTATTTGTATTAGTATTACATAATTATTTGTACAATCAATGTTGTATCTTAAATCTAGTTCTTGTGATAACAATATTGTTGTGGATATCTTATATTACCATTAGCACTAATTTTGATTTAATTTAGAAATTTGTAATTAGTGAAAATAATTAATTAGATCTCAGCATTTTGGGTCCATCTGGTTTGCTGTTTTTGAAACTCAAACTATCGCTGTCTGTCTGTGTTTCTCTCTCAGAGTGATGGATGGAGCCTAGCTCATAGTTGGTTTGTACTTCAAACATCTTGTCCAAAACCAGAAGAAACTGAAGAAGTGCTGGAGTCCTGACATTGGAAAGCAGATCACTGAAGATGCTAAACTTCACCTTTGCGTCTCAGACCAGCAATACGTAACTTCCATGTGGAACTCTTAAAAACATGGAAGCTTCTACTTGGAGACTTCTGATGGGCATTGTGGCTGACATTGCAGAGTAGCTATTCAATTTAATCCCAAATGAACCTTTTGTAATTTTCCAAATGGAGAATGGTACATTACATGCATATGTAATCAAAAATAAGCATAAACTTTCTGTTCATGAGCCACCTAAACGTACTTCCAATCAGATATTAAGGCAATTTCAATTGTACCAATAAAGAAGTATTTTTTCAAACCTTCGTTTAGTTTGGATGAACAACAGGTGAGATATACCACTGCTTGTCACAAATAAAGATTCTGGATATGTGCAATAGGGATGCTTAATAGGACCATTCCAGATTCCACAATGTAATTTTTGAACATCAAAAATGCAGTTTCGAATATCTATAATTACAATTATGACTAGACACAATGAAATAAAAAAGAAAATAATAATGATAAAGTAAATTCAGATTCAATTCATACTTTATTATCACAGGAAATTTGCTAAATTAAAATTATGACTATATGTACCTGAATTGAGTAAAATTCTGTTGCAGATATCCAGAATATTTGTGCTGGATAAAAGAATGTCATTTAAAATGGCCACTTATAATTTTTGAGATTTTAGATATCTTAAGATTATTTGTACATTATTATTGCCTGGTATTTGTACAATCAATGTTGTATCTTAGTGTTTCTACTTGTGATAATGTTATTGTGGATATCTTATATTACCATTAGCAATAAGCACTAATTTTGATTTAGCAATTTAGGGAAATTTGTAATTAGTGAAATAATTAATTAGATATTCAACATTTTTGGGTCCATCTGGTTGCTGTTTTTTGAAACTCAAACTGTATCGCTGTCTGTCTGTGTTTCTCTCCGAGAGAGTGATGGATGAGGCCTATAAGCTCATCGTTGGTTTGTACTGCAGACATCTTATCCAAAGCAACCAGAAGAGACTGAAGAAGTGCTGGAGTCCTGACATTGGAGAAACAGTCACTGAAGATGCTAAACTTCTTCACAACACCGTCTCAGACCTGGTGAGTTCAACGTTTTGGTCTTAACAACTGGGAACAGACTGATTGTTCCTATGTACTGTGAATGACATTTAAACATGGTTAAAAAAAACAACTTAATATCAACATAAATTCTTGACCTATGTTCTGTTGTATCAGGCTCCTGGTGTCCAAAACCACAACTGCATCCTGCAGTACGTCACAAAAATAGTGGAGTGCAACAGCATTGATGCACATAAGATTGAAGCTACAAAAATGCTGAAGGAATGTGACACAAAGAGGTAAACTATGACAGATGTTTCTTATACATATCAGTGTCCAATATTCCATTTGTGTTGCTTTGGCTCTATTCACACACAAAGACTTAAAATGTGTTTTTTTTAAGCCAATAAAACACATATTTTAGAAAAATTCTGTTTTCTGTTCTGTTCTTCCATTCAGGAGAACAAAGAAAAACTCCTGTTCTTTCAGTTTATCTGATAGAAACCCATGACAGATTTATGGCTAATATCTGGAGGTACTAAGCCTCTTTGCCAGGCAGATTTTTTTAGAGGATTTTAAAATATCCTAAATTTATTTTGATAGTTTTAACACTTACACATAAATTAACTGAAATATATGACAAGCTATTGAGTAAGTTTATGTTCTTTGGCTGGACATTCAGTAATCTAAATGGTCACAGATTTACATGTGATTTTGAAATTGGTTTTCTTACTTCTCAACCACAATCTGGAAGTTCTGGTTGCACTGTGACTCTTTGTTGAATTGCATTTCTTTAGGTTTGGGTATTTTTTTCTTGGATTTTCTAAAAGTCAGCATCTAGTGCCCATTAGAGGAACTGCATCTCACTGATTTCTTTGTGTTTTGCCCTCAACTGCAGTGAGGACATCAAGCGTCTTTCTAGACAGGAGGTTCAGGAGGTGATGGACGCCCTTCCACCTGACCTTCAACCTACACCTCATCCTGACCTTCAAATCAGACCTGATCCTGACCTTCAAACCAGACCTGATCCTGACCTTCAAACCAGACCTGATCCTGACCTTCAACCTACACCTGATCCTGATGTTCAAATCAGACCTGATTCTGACAATCGAACCAGAAGTAACAGATCCTGGTGCTGCTGTTGCGCCTGCTGCTGAAGACTGTGGTGCTCAACAGAGGATTAAGGGAGTAATATTATTTAATAATAATAATTAAATATTATTTTTAAATGATTTAAGTACAAATATTTCACAAATATTCATTAGCCTACGATCAACTCAAATTCTATTGTACTTGACCCATAGATTGTTTAAACTTTTTCTGTACTGTCTGAGCAGACATTACAAAAAATCTGAATAAAAATCAGGATTTACTGTTTAACACATATTATACTTTTGTGTGAGGTGTACTGTGCTGGTTCTCTGGTTTAAGTGCAAAATGCACTTTTCTAATTCTGTCAGTAGTGTCCTGAATAAACTTTACTATGATTTAATTTAAACATGTTTTTGGCTGTGTATTTATTTTGCCACTGGCAAACAACACTAGATGGAAACAAATCTCTTACTAAAACTGTCCACACCACTAACATCACCTCATTTTAGAGAGGGCTTCACAAAACAGACCCTTTAACAATGGCTGTTCATCTGGGATTTGGGACCTCTACAGCTGTCCCAAGTGAAATCTGAGGCTTCTCAAGATGATTAAGGAAAAAAGGATTTCATATTTTTGTTACACTTAACTCTACGTTTTGTTACTTTCTCATAAAGTATCTCAAGGAAATTTCAATTGATTGAAATTTCCTTGAGATAACTATGACCTGGATGAATGAGAATATTCACAGGCTTCTCATGAAGTACTGGATGCTTTTATCACTTCAGGCCTGGAAGAACCTTTAAATTAAACTGCTCACAACTCATAACCACACTAAAGCCATACTGTATATAACCTGTGTTGGGAAGCACTGTCTAGAAGATTAATATTTTGTTGCATAAATTCCAAGTCCAATTCAACCTTTAATGGGAAACGTCAGAGTGAAGGGTATATCTAAGTATTTGCTTTTAAGGCAGAAATCTTCAAAATCTTATCCCTGAATTTCCTATATTTCCTATATTTTCTTTTGGCCTGACTAAACAGTGATTATTAAAATTATAAAATAGTTTTGCCTTAAATCTCCCTGTCCACACAACTTACATCACATAGTTAAATAGCTAGAGTCTACTCATACAACCACTAACCCAATGCTAACATGCTGATCTTTAAGGTTTACCATGCTCATCATCAATGCAGATCACATTTGTTTTTGTTGTCTGTCAGCTTTCACAACCAAGTAAAGTCAATCAACATGAATAGCTAAAAACTGAAGATGAAACTAAATTGTTTTAATAAATGGACAGTGTCTGCGTGACAAACTCCAACCCGTGATTCACACTTTGGCAGCAGTCCTGGTTTGCTCAGCAGGAAAACACCATGGACTCCCACCCACCAGCTTCCAGTTACCATCCAGCACAGCCTGGACATTACTAGACCAGTTTACCGCCAGTGGGTTTAATTACCATCACTCCCTCTCACTCTAATGAACCTCCCTCTGGCTCGTTCTCCAAAGGGGAGCCTGTAGCCGTGGCCCCTTGTCTTCCTGAACACATCCTTCCTCTTACACCGCTATACAGACAGACTTTCAGGAAAATGACCACATGCTGACATTGATACGCAGCGAGTCCCTCTGCACACTCACATCCTTCCCCTACTTTCAGGTATAGCCATTAGCTACAGTTACAACTTACAAATAATAAACTTGGAACACTTCTGCATGGTGTGTACAGCTTCTGTTCCCTTTCTAGAGAATAATGATTTCCCAGAATTGTTCAACACCGATTTGGCTGCTTGTGATGTTGGCGAGTTAAGTGTGAATGGAGGGATTTAGTGGTGTTTGAACCAGAGAATCAATGGTTTTAATATTCCCCCTGATGAATGAGTCAGTGATGGGAAACAGGAGTCATTACAAGCTCTGACTGAGATATTGTTTTAGAGCGATGTTATTGATTTTGGCTGCTCTGGTTGTGTGACTCAAGGGAAAAGAATCTTTACACCACAATGGTCCAGACTAAACTTGGATGGAATACTATGAAATCTTGCCCAAACAATCACTGAATCGTTGAATCCTAATGACTTTGGTGATCCTCTGCCTTTTCCTCTACTGGTACCAGCACATCTAAAATTTCCCTTAACCCCAGAAATATCTCAATATCCACTTGATGCATTGGCACAAATGTTTGCAAAGACATTCATGGCTCCCAGAGGATTTGTGTTCCCCTTGGGATGAGTTCTAACTTTGGTGACCTCATGATGCCAAAATGTTGTAATGGCCACCACTTCTGGTTCAGGAATTCAGTAGTGAGTAGGCAAAAACACACACACAAAGAAATTAAGAAAATTCACATTATAAACTCAAAAGCAGAAGGACGAGGTAAGTAGAGGAAACAGAACAGACGAACTGATAAGGAAATAAAAGAAGGGCACCTGTAGTCCAGACTGGTGCAGGAATCCCTGCTAAAACCCGGAAGTAAGTTAGCATTTTAGCACTACCGGTTCCCTCGTCCCAAAGTCAATGGGGTTTTGGTTAAATGGCTGAAATACGGTCTGTGGTTTTAACACACGCCCAGACATTCAGGCAGAACAGTAAACAAATCTGAGTGAACTGTCTGTAAGCCCTACGGTCGTATCGATCCGCCAAATAAGACTAACTTCCAGCAATTAGTACTCATTTCTCAGTGATGAGCGACCGTGTTTCTGTCCCGTCAGAGGGATAACAAGAGCCCAACAGCGGTGAGTAACATTTTAGTGTCTCATAACAAGTGTCCTCTTTTTGGAAACCAAAATATGGTCACATAGGTACACATTAACATGACATATTTACCGAGTTCACGTATCTGTCGAACCGGTCCGTTCACAACCTGCGGGACAGCAGCGCCTCCGAATGACGTTTAGTATCAGCCACACGTTACCAAGGTAGCGAGCTAGCTAATTAGCCTGCGTTAGCTAATGTTGGCTAGTTATTTAGCTTGGCTTGCTAGCAGTGCCGGGGGGTCGGGGTAGCTAACTAGCTAACGGTTTTAAAGTTGTCTCAACAGGTTTCCTTCAATGATTGTGTTGAATGAATTCTGATGATTTGTGATATTTCCTCGTGGACTTATTGACAAGACACTTAATTAGCTCATGTTGAGGGATGCAACCAATGTTTAGTTTTTCTTTGGGTGGTGTCAGATTGTGTTGTAGTTATGTATTTTATTTACATAGTATTTTAGAAAATAGTTAAGAGAAACTATTTTCCAGAGTATTTTCATCTATTGTCACATGTATTAAAAATTCACCACAATGCTGGTCTGAAACTCAAATTTTACTGGGAAAAAGTTAAACAAGTACTCTACTTATGCTTTGGATCTCAGTTAAACTTTTTGCCCTGGCTTTGGCCCTGGTGGGGAGAGACCATTTGACTGCAGGGCTGACTGGGAAAAGGTGAGGGGATGAAACACTGAAGGGAAAAACACACACAAGCACAGGAAGGAAGCAAAGTCATAACAGACACAACTAGGAGAGATATTTCATAATGAAACAGGAAATAACAGTCCAGGGAGTCTCACAGGGGCAGATCACATTTGTTTTATGACTCGAGTCATAGGGAACACCATGCATTTGTCACGGAGGTACCCCTAAATATCTGGTTTGTGCTGAGTCTAAATGAAGTTTTATATTGTCTGTTCCTGCACTGACTGTTCATATATTTGGCACTGCAACTCCTGAATGTACGTACGTGAATATGCAGCAGACCTCATCCACTGGAGTATTTTATTTATCAACAACAGATGTGTGGAAAATGTTAAATGTAGTGTCAGATTTTAAGGAAATCACAGTCAAAACATGCTGAGGTTTTACCAAATTTATTTATAAATTTAACTTTAACACTTTTAACACTTACATAACAATCTGTACATCAGATGAAGTGACACAAAACATGTAAAAAATATTAAGTTTGCTGTCTCCCTCTATTGCACATGTATGATAAGAAATACAGGACAAACTGTGACACTGATTTGATGTAAAAAATATATATATACACATAACACTTGCAAATATTGACCCTGTTCTTTTTTTAGCAGTGAAAAGCACCATATTTACCAAGGCTGATAACTGTAACTTATACATTCATACAGCAAAACTCATCATTTTACAATCAGTCTGCACACAATACTCTGCAAAACACCTCATCACACAAATCTAACACACAGACACAATAGTACATTATCCTGTACAGCCCAACATTAAAACGACTGAAAAGAGGAGAACTGGACGAGAGCATCCTCGTGGCAAATGGCTCATCTGACTTGAACTTTGGAGAAAAACGGCGGAGCGCGAGTCTCACTGGTTACTGTTAAAGTGTCCGTCAGAGTCGCTTTGACTGTTTTCCTGTCGGCTCTGGAGAAGTTTGTCTTGAGCTTGAGCAGAGCCGAAACGTGTTTTTCACTGTGGGTGAAGGAAGGAAAGGTTAAAAATCAACAATGTTGTTAATGTTCTTTTACTATTACAAAATTATTTTGTGAAATACACACATTCACATTCTTGCTGAGCATTAGATTAGAAGATAGATACTACTCTGATGTCTCTATGGTAAATATAGGAGGTAAAGCCAGGAGATGGTTAGCTTAGCATAGCATAAAAGACTGGAAACAAGGGGAAACAGCTTGTCTGAAAAATGTTTACATTTCTGTTTATGTACAAATCAAATAAAACGTGGTAACTGAGCTTTAGAGGTGTCGGTAGGTAGACCCAGGCTAGCTGTTTCCCCCTGTTTCCAGTCTTTATGCTAAGCTATGCTAACTGTCTCCTTGCTCTAGCTTCATATTTGATGTACAGACATGAGTGTGGTATTTTTATCATCAAATTCTTGGCTAGAAAGCAAAAAAAGTGCATTAAGTCCTTTAAAACTCATTTAAAGGTAAAACTCAGTGTTTGCATGTTAAAGTGTTACATCAGAGACAAGGACTAAAAACAAGACTTAACTGTGTCAAGTTAAATATTTGGAAACAAATCAGCCACATCAGACTGTTTATATAGACAGGCCACAAAAAGGTTTTCCAGCTATTTCTCTGTTTAACTGCAGTATTTAACTGCAGCATTCTTGACTGACGCTGATAACAGGGCGACTTTATCTTGGCAGCGCCACTCGAAAACTAAATTGGAGTGTGCTTGCTTTTAGCTCATAATATCGTCCTGGTGCCGGAAACATCTGAACAGATCTGAGAAGTCTTGGCTCGGTTTGCTTCCTGTTGCCTGTCAGCTCTCTCTGAAAAGTGGGGTTGTTTATGGTCACCCTGCTGTCATGTAAACGACTCAGATTATGATGCTATTCTGTCTTTATTAGATCAGTTACAGTTGAGACAACAATGCTTAATAAACAAGACCACCCACTGGGAAATATGCTGTGTTGTGTATATTTTCTGTGTTCATCTGAGTGAAAGTGTTACCTGAGGTCAGGAAAAGCGCTTCCCAGTGACGCTACTTGCATCTGTATGGCGGGAAGTTCTTGGAGTTTCAGCACTTCTGCAATCTTGATCAGGATTTCCTTCAACCAGTCCTCCTTTGAACCCTGCAGGGAAAGAGCAGTCACATCAGTCCAGTCTACAAATTTCCTAAAACTGATTAATAATGTAGTTTCAGTAGTTTTTACTCTGGATCTTCCCTGGGTTACTGTTTGTGCAAGACAGAAAAACCTTCATCTTACAGATACCTTCTTGCTGATTAAGTGGGTTGGTATGGGCAAAACAATACTTTAACAAGCTTTTCTCCTCATGTAGTTTATTTGATTGACAGTAGAAGTCCAGTTGTCTTTGTAGGAGGATTTATCTGCAAACTATTCTGTCTAATGTGAAGTATTTTAAAGAGATACTCATTCTGTGTCTCTGTGTGTGAGAGAACAAAGTAAAAGAAGAGCAGTCAACTCCTTTTCCAGATGTTTTCATATCTCCTTAGCAAGGAGAGCCACAGAAATGTGAAAATGGTGAGTCAGTTTTCACCACACTGCCTCCTACATTTAAATTTTGAAGTCACATATAATTTTATGTTCCTCCAATAGATCTCTCACCAGGACCTTGAGCTGGTGGTCTTGGCTATCTGGCTTGGGCCTGATTCTCTCTCCTCCTCTCAATGTGACATGGATAGTTGAGTAGTTTTTGTCATTCTGTATTCTGTTGTATAATCTTATAAAATTATTTCTGCAAAAAACCAAAATGAATTCTCTCAGAAACACGTTCCTGTGCTCCTATAATGACTTTAATGCAAAAGTAAACCAGTATTTTAACCGGATTTCTACCAAAGTTTAGTCAAGACTTTGTGCTTAAATCTGTCCAAGTCTCACCATTTTGAAGAATAAACTGTGCAGACGCTCTGCGTCGCCTTTCACGGTCACGTAGGCCTTATCCTGTCGTTCCTTGTCCTTCAGCTTCACCTCTCCTCTCAGGAGCCTCTTCACATATTCTACTGTCACTTCCTGATGAAACTGGCTCATCAGCTCCTGAAATTAAACCAAACATTAAATCAGAATTGCATCATGAATAAACCATACTGTTACATGTTAAAGTTTTGAATGTGTTTCCCTTAAAATCCAGGCAGCCATTGGTTCACATTAATTGTACAGTATGAAACCCACTTTACAAACTCTTGAAACTTGATTAAATTGTTTATCCATCGCAGTAAAAATCATGTTTTTTGTAATAATGTTGTCATTGTTGTGAGATAATGATAAGCACATAAACTACATTACCATGCAGTGTCAAAATCTGACTAAAATACTGCAGACGTGCTGATGGATCATTAATGGATTATACAACTCAAACAAGACAAGAAAGTGCAGTAAACTGAAAGGAAATGGATGGAAACCACTGGCTGTCTGAAGTAAAAAGTTATTGAGTGTGTTTCATGCTTTCTACCTGGTGACAGGATTCTTTTGAGCCCTGAAGTTCTTGAATCTCTGCCTGAATGCTGACCAGCAGCTTCTCAAACAGAGGCTTGTTCAACCAGTCACTGGTTCCCAGTTTGCGGTACTGTGGCTGTGAAGAGTAGAAACACGATGCATTAGATTTCATCCACGACAGTGCAGTTTGCAGTGAAAATGACGTTTACATTTTTTTGTTGTTGTTGTTCCTGTTTTGTTGCTATCATGTCTGTTTTTATAATCCATGCTAAATACTTCTCTTGTGAAGAGTTTTGTGTATGAGTGGTGCAAAAATATTTAAATTAGAATCTTAGTTGATGCAGTTCTTAGAAAAACATAATACAAGGGAAACTAAAATAAGCTTAATTTGCCAATTCACAGACATCACACTGTAATACTGAAGAAAACCATGGCTGTGTATGAGATAAGAGAGAGGAAAAGTATTTTTAGACTGTTTAATTTTGTTTGATTTCCTGATTACATAGTAATTTCTTCTTGATTGCGGTTTGATAAACACACAACCAAAAGATATGAGCTCACTACTTTCTGGTGTTCCCACCCTGTCTGTAGCTCTCAGCCCCAGCCAACTGCACTATGTAGTTTTTATCAAATGATACGCAAACAGAAGGAAATAGTGCATTTGTTGGGGACTATTTTCAGCTGCGTATTAATCCACATTTGCTGCTCTAGTGAGTATTTAGGGCAGCAGGACGGTGTGAGTTAACTGTGTGTGTGTTTGTGGCTCAGCGTGGCTCATTGATGTGTTTTAATGGTTTTAGACAACAATGAGGCTCTGTGGCACATACACAATAGAAATAAAGCCTTCACATCTCTTGTAAATAAACATACCTTGAGGACCTCGTGCACAGGGCTTAATAAATACGTGTGGGCAGATTCTTTCACGTCAGTCAGAACAGACAAACAGTCTTCCCGCACATCCTCTAGGAACAGATCGTCGTTTTTAATGAGGGTGTCCCTGCAGATAAACCACAGAAGCCACATTAGCTCACAGTGAAATACACTCCTGTTATATTAATCTGAATTTGACCTCCTGTCTCATCGGGTCATGTTGGCTAAATGCCAGAAAAACGTACCTGAACTGTTTGATGTTGCTGAGGTTCGCCTTGATGAAAGCTTTGCTGTTCGGTTTGTTTTGCTTCATGACCTCGTCCTGGAGGTTCTTGAAGCTGCAGGGGGAGTTTGTGTTTTAATGAAAACAGTTGATTTTCACCTCCACAGCGATTTTGTTGTGTAAAGTATCAAACATTAATGGATTTTGAGTTTTGTTACCTCTGCATTAAACTATTCAGTTTGCTCGTTATCCTCTGGGCTTTATGCAGGTCTCCCAACACTGTTTTAGCTGAAGTCACCATACCATTGACAAGCTAAAGACAGAGGAGGAACAAAAGTCAAAACGGCATTTAAAAATTAAAGTACAGAGATAAAGCATTTCCTATACTACATATCAGTTTATTAGACTCATTATTCCACTGATAATCCTTCCTCAACTTCACTGTCACATTGTTTTCACATTGTTGTGATGCAATATTGATCACAGCCTCTTTCACATCCTGCTGTCATATTGATAAATGTACCTGAATGATGTCGTAGGCCACAGGACTGACGTAGCAGCCGTCCTCTCTCATCGGCTCCTGTCCGTTATTCCACATTTCCTTTGCTTCCTCCAGGACACGCCTGATGTAAGTCATCAGCTCTTGCTGAAAACACAACAACACGTCACTTATAACGTGCATCCTTTCATACACAGTTCATGTTTTTGGCTACCAGACGTAACCTTTACAGTTTACAATTATATCTTCAATTCTCTGTTAAAAACAGTGCTCCTTACAGCTCATAATGAGTGAAAAAAACATCATTAAAATTAAAACTCCCTGGAGAGCATGCACAAGGAAATTTCACAGCTATTTAACCTTGAGATTTTGATATTTCTTATTCATAACCGTGGCCTGATGATGATGCTTGAGATTAGCTCAGGCATCATCATAAAACTAGAGCTGAAACTAAATACAAACAAACTAAAATTAGGTATTTAAAACAAGTTTGGGTAAACCTACCAAACTAAAACTAGAAACAGCTTTAGATCTAATGAAACACACCAAACTAAAACAGGCTGTAGTTACCTGTTGTTTGCTGAGGTACTGTTCCTCCAGAGGCTCCAGTAACTCTGGAGGCAGCAGCTTTCCCAGAGCTTCAGCATTGATCTCACTGGCCAGTGCCGGCTTTTGAAGGAGTCTGAAACAAAGGACCAGAAATACCTTTAATATCTTGGTATATATTAACTCCCAAAAATATGATTTAATGTCAATTTTACTTGTATAACAAAGTAATGATAATTATACTGTAAATCTCTGTGCAGCTCCAGGACCCTGCCCTCCCTCCCTCCCTTTAAAATCTCAAAACAAATGCAGGCAGCAACTTGTTTTCAAGTAAAGGCACCTGTATTGTCCATGAATCCCCTCAACCTGAGCAGTTAAAGCTGTAAAGGAGTGTTTCCTCATTAATTTAACTGATTTCATAGAATTAAATAATGACAAACAGATTCAGATAGAAGATGTTTTTAGTTGGGCTGATATTCTGGATGTGGATTGAGAACAATAAGGTCATTATTCTTTGAGTGTCTACATAAAGTCACATTGTCTTCACCAGGGAGTCCGTACAAGACAAAACATTTACTTTAGCTGTGCTTTTTTAAGCAGTGATTTTCAACATTTCTGGGTTGTAACTCCTTCAAACACAACAACATCTGCTTGTAAGTAAAATAGCCCAATTCTTCGCAGGAAGAAAAGCAATGATTACAGGCAGTAAAAATAACCATCACTTTGTGCCCTTAAAGCTGCATATTATGAAAGCATAAAACAGAATGAACAGAAAGGAGCTGATGATGTTAAATTTGTCTTTAAGAGTTGATCCAGAAGAACCAATAAAATGGTTGGGAATCATCCTCTGTAGAATTTCAGATTCACCAACAGTGGAAGACGTATTCTGTAGTAAGTAGCAACAACACAATGTAGAAATATTCTCTTTAGTATAAGCTGAAAGCAGGACTTTCACCTTTTAATACTTAGAATTAATTCATGACTTACCCTGGATAATACTCGTTCACCCAGCGCAGGAGGAATTGGCAGTCCTTGTCCTCCAGACCAAAGTCTGCGATCTTCTTGAGTCTGGCGCTGAAGGTTTGGTGGTACAGCCTGGCGTAAAAGTTACAGATGTCCGTCTCTGGTGGGTAGCAGTTCCTCACCACCTCCACCACCAACAGTAAGTCGTCCTTCAGCTGCCTGCCCATGCTGTGGATGTGTGCCTCCACAGATGACTGCCCTCCCTGGTTAGCAGAGGGTGTCAAGGGGTTGTCCATACGCTCATTTACCAGGTTGTGGAGAGTTGCGTCGTGCAGCTCCCTCCAGCTGTTGGGCCTCCAGTCTGGGCGCGTCCAATCCCTCTGCCTCCACAGCTGGTCCTGCCTGTCCTCCTGGTAGATGGCCTTCACCGCAGACGTCAGAGCCTCTGTGTTGTCTGCTTTAAGACTCTGCTGCAGAGTCTGTAGGATGTGGCGTTTAAGGTTTCTGTAGTCTTCAGCGAGGTTGTTTACTTCTTCCTCATGATGTGCAAGTGAATCTAACTCAGTTATCTCCCCAAATAAAGACTCTTCTCTCTGTATCAGCAGCTGGCTGACCTCGCTGTAGTTGTGTAAATCCAGATTTTGCTCAAATGTGAGGATCACTGAGAGAGAAAAGAAAAGAGGAGGCCATGTTTCAAACTGTGGCAGATGTTGTTTATAATAAAATGAGGCATTTAAACTCCCTAGAGGAAATGCAGATTATATTTAGGGCTGCAGACAGCCATTATCTCTCTTATTGATTAATCTGTCAAATACTTTCTTGATCAATTGTTTGGCATATATGCTGGCAGAAAAAAAGTGAGGAAAGCACAATATCATATTTCTATATTGTTTAAGTTAAGTTAACCTTATGTTGTTGCTATTCTTGAAAATGAAGCTGCAGCCCCATTTAAACACATTCAACAAACGATTAACATTAGCATAAGCTAACATTGGGTACTACAACAGCTAGATGTGTTTTTTGTTTGTTTGTTTGTTTAATATATGTACCGTTTTGAGGCCCCTCATCTTTGGGTGAGTGGTGTCCATCGGTCGTGGAGGTGATGTTGACAGGGTCCTGGCCTCTGGGGCTTCTGAATAACTTCGGGAGTCTGCCCCGAAACCAGTTTCCTCCCGACGCTCTCGCGGTGAGTCCGGGGAGAAAGTTGGGTCTGGTGCCGTCTGGCTCGCTGGAGTCTGACCGGGTCCGCATCCTTGTCTGGGCAGAGTTTGAGGAAGGCGCTGGCAAGTCTGTGGAGACGAAATACCGTCAAATGTTTGTCAAGAAAATATAAAAAGTGAGTGAAAATCTCAATTTTCTGTGTTAGCATTTCACACCTAGCTAACTGCATTAGCTAAGTGCGTTATTTCACCTAGCTAACTGCATTAGCTTTGTGAAATATTTGAATTTCGCCGTCGCTTCTTTCCTGCTTTTTATGTTTTAATTGGATATATTTTAATTATATTTGATTTTTAAGTTACTATGTAATGATATAATGAAAATTTCTCACATTTTTACTAAAAAGAAAGCGTTAAAGTTAGCGCTAGCTAAACAATGTAGTAACTTCCTGTTGTTTTCAAAATAAAAGCCAAACTAAAACATTTTAGTTTTTTGTACAAATAGTGTCAAAGTTAATATAAGCATATATTATATGATAGTCGCTGTTTTTCAATCAATCAATAAATATAAGAATTGAATTATATTGAATCACAGCACAATTACACAAGGCAACAACTTAGCAGTCTGTGGTTCCACATCGTCCCCATCACAATAAGTTAAAGAAACTAAAATAAGTAGATTTAAAAAAAACCCCTCAGTATCGCATGAATGAAACAACGTGTACATTAAAAATAGCACATGAAAAAGGACGTGCAAATAACAGGCAATGAAAATACATGTTTTCTCCAGTAACACTCATAGTTTCATAGTTCAGCCTTATTAACAATAACAACAATAATAACAATAATAAATAATATATATATTTAAAAACACTAGAGATTATACATATAACTTTTAAAATCAGAATGAACTAAATAAGCACAAGGGAGTTTAAACCGAAGTCTCATCTAGTCCCTACTCACTGAATTTAACAGTAACTTGTTGTCACTGTGAGTTTAGTTGTTCAGAAACTTTCTAGAGCGTAAAAACACTATCAACATGTCCAGACATAGAGATAAATGTCTGTTGTGCGTTCTTTTTGTCTAACCATCCCAGAAATGTTACTCACCCTGATCTCACAGTCGCTTCTCTGTTAGTAACAATACAGCTGCTATGAGTTAGAGGGTCTTTTTTATAGCAGCCACAGGCTCCTCCTCATATGATGCATGTAAAAACGATTCCTCATGAGAGCTGGAAACTCCACACACACATGGACACACACACACAGATCACAGTCACTCACACAGACACACAACACACTCACACACACACAGACACTCACACACCACACTCACTCAAGTTGGGTCACACTGACACACTGCTGCTGAGGCAATGTTGGACACTTTCGTCTCTGAGAGGAAAGTGTCTTGACAGCCTTTCCATAGATCGTTATGAAATTCTGTACAGACATATGTGTTGTTCAGAGGAGGAAACCTGCAGACTTTAGTGATCCCCTGTCTTTCTGTCTAGCGCCACCAACAGGTCAGAATCTCCCCTTCATGACAGGATGCCTCCCAAACTAATTACCAACTTCTCCTAGGTCATGATAATGAGAAACCTTCTCAAAGTAATTAATTAGTGTTTCACAACAATGGCTCGTGCTCTCAAAATAGTGAGTTGATATTATTGTATGATACTTTATTTTGAAAAGGTTTCTCATCAAAATATGACTTACAGGAGCATTACATACATGCTAAGAATAACATAGTTGTTAACAATCCTCTTTTCATACAGCACGTGTAGGCCTGCAACTAATTAATTAAATTTTTCGATTGGTTGATGAATCATTTGACCTATAAACAACAGAAACGGTGAAAATATCCATTTCAGTTGTCTTTTTTTGCACAACCAACAGTCCTAAACCTAAAGAAATACAGTTAAATTACAATCAATCAATCAGTTAAAGCTCTGTCAGCTGTTTGCCATCACCTTTGTGGTTGATAGTAACATCTTCCATCCCACCTCTGATAACATTAATCACATTAATGGTGCTGTGTTGTAACCAGTTTCTCACCTTTTCTCTGCAGGATCTACAGGGGAGACATTCATGAAGCGTTTCAAACACATTGCTCCTGAAGGCAGCAGGACTCAGAGGTGTGTGTAAGTTCGTCTGCAGCAGGTTGATAAAGCACTGAATCAATGATAAGATGCAAATATCATTTAATGTCAGGATGTTGGTAAAAAGTCACGCCAGGAGAAAGTATGCTGAAGCTCATTTATGCACGAAGGCAAGATTTCCTCTGAGGGTTTACACTTATGATGTGAGAAGCGAATGCATGAACAGTTTCAGAGGCTCAGGTTAAAAATGTCTCACTGTTTCACAATTATAAGTCAGGGTGTTATTTTAGAGGTAAACTTCAAAACTTAATTCATAAATTCAGTAACTTCATCTTTGTTTTATTTCATGAGGACAGAGTAATAAATCCATCTGACTGCCTCATCAATAATTCTGAACATTAAAAATTCTACCTTTAAAACAATCTTTTAACAGCTGAATAAAGTTCATACAACAACCTGCCCTTAATAATAAACTTTCCGAGTGTTTGCTTCCTCAGAAAAACAGAAGTTCAAGGAAGATTTCTCTGTTTTAGAAAAGCCTTGTTTTTAATTTTCTTAAAGTGCGACAACAGTTTCACACGCTTACAGAATTATAACAATCAGTGTGGTTTGTTGCACTTCATACATGCAGCAGACATGTTTTTGGTCCATCATATTCAACAGGTGCAGTAAATATCATTCTCTGTTGCTCCTCAACACAAACTGACCAAATACATCTGATCCAGTTCGACAGGATTCAGAAGTTTTGAAAAGCATTGAATTTCCTCAAAAGATGTACTAGAAGGTATTAGATAGTCTTGAACTTTTATTTACAGAAATCTTATGCAGCACAGTTTCAACTTTGTTGCAGCCTCCAGCCACGTAGTCACAGAATTTTGGTATTTTCAAAGTTTCATAAAATATCAGAAAACAGTGAAAAATATCCATTTCAGTTGTCTTTTGTGCAACCAACAGTCCTAACCTAAGTAATACAATTTACCAGCACTTAACATCAAAAGAAACCCATTCCTAAAGTTATTTCTCACATTGAGAACCTGGAGCTAAATGTTTTGCTTGAAAAGCAAATTTAGGGAAGCAAAGTATTCCAGAAAATTAATAGGTAACAGGGAAAATATCGTTTGATAAAGACAGTCGGCCCTTCACAAGCAAAACAGAAGCAGCTAAGGTCAAGAAACAAACTGGACACCGGACACCCTGAACACATCCTGTAATGCTGGTTTCAATTATCGTAGTCATGACCATTGTCATTCTCATTCTCAACAGAGTACTAAACTTAACTAAACCATAACCATGTTTTGTGGCTGATCAGAAAACGTCAAGTGAGTCATGTGACAACAAACACTTCTGTTGTTTGCTAATTTTTGCTTACTAGGAATTAATAAAGGAACCGTTTCTCGATTATATTTATCAATTGTTGATGTGTTGCTCTCACTCTTGTGACACTTTCAACCTTCTTTCATACAACACTCCTTCTGTAAATCCCTCCATCGCTGGAGGTTGCATGTGTGCAGATTTTCCTCCTCATCTCCACATAAACCAGCACAGTCTATCTCTTTGCTGCAGCTAACAGCTCGCTGTGAATTTTGGTATCAAAGTTTCCTGGCTGGATATCAGAATTGATGCCGGTCTTAATGACTTCTAAGTCTTTTTAAACTGAGTCACAGTTCAAAGCATTACCTGGAATTTGCTGGGCCTGATTCCACTCAGTTAGAGGAGTCAAACAGCTCAACAGTTACACAGAGCAAGACCTGTGTTTTCTTTCCAAAACAGCTTTATGTTAGTAGGTGTTGGGTACGAACTGAGTCAGGATGGTTTGTCTAGTTTTGCATCGAGAATGGAAACAGCTGAAAACAAATCACCAACTCCAGCCAAATTTCAAAAGTAGACCTGCCAAGACCTCAAAATCACTGGATATAGGTTTTAAAATGTACAGATCCTACTTTTTAAAAACTCTTCACATGTTCTTCTTACCAGACTACAGTCAGTTAATCTCACATCCAAATACACCAATGCCAAACCAAGACTTTCTACATTTCTCAAGTCAAGAACTAAAGAAATGATCCCTGAAAGTATAGTCTTAGTTTGTTCTGGATGGTTCTCAGGGTCTTATATCTACAAACGAGGACTTTTACTCCTGGTGGCTCAGGAAGAAACACCTCCTCTCCATCAGTGACAAACCTCTTACTTCGGTTTCCATCCAAAAGTACAAAAGCACAAACTTTAACAGAATTTTGACATGTGTAAAATGTAATATTTATGTCTGTTTTATGTAATTCATCACTTAATTAATCTTTCATTCCCTTTAAATGCTAGGAGTGCTTACACCTTGGTGGATTGCTGTTATTGCTGTGCTCCCCTCGCCTCTGCTGCTGTTGGGGTGTTTGGGTTCATTGGCAGCAGTACATGCAGTTCAGTATCAGGCCTTCTAAAGTCCTCTAATATATCCTAATTTATGTCCAACAGACGTCCATGATGCATGGAAACATAATGTAACACACAACGTGCCTTTTTATTTTTTAAACTTTTGTGTGTCGCTTTCCACTGCCTGGTGATAGCAATGCGTCAACAATGTGCCCGACCACGCCTCATTTTAAGAACAACACACCCATGGACACTTAGATGGGTGCAAGTGCATTTGTAATTTGTAATTTTGCAATCTGAACCCACATTTCCCAACCTTATTTTAACTAATTGTCGATTTATATTTGAAGCCATTTCTTTTCCCAACAAAATTATATCTAATCTTTAATGAGTTCCAGTAATTCGAACATTCAGGTCAGGAGATTGCCTGAGATAAAATCCCTGAGGGAGTAGGACACTGATTCAGAGGATTTTCAGAAGAGGATTGGAAGTTTATTCATCTTTTCTCTGTGCCAAACATGAAATCATCCACTGTGATTATTGCTTCTTTACTGTAATGGACACTCTGCTGCTGCCCATTGTTACACAACCTCTGTGCTGAGACATTCTCAACAGTATTAAAGCCATAAATATGCGATGAACACATGCCCTTTCCACATCATGTGCTGGCATTCCTTCCCCAGTGATTTTACACTCTTTAAACTTTATCATTTGTGGCAAGATGACTTAATATCTTACTACTGAAGAATCCACTCCCTTTGGATCAAAGAGAACCTTCACTGTTGCCCTTGAATGTATCTGACGGCCAAGAGGTTACAACACATTCGAGTCTCTGCAAGTTTCCGCAAGCCTTTTCTTTTTTAGCTTTTTTCACAATTCCGTAATAATGACCATATTTTTATGAACGTATAATGGTTGCTTTACAATTTCACGACTGAGATTTTCAGCTTCTGTCAATGAGAGGGGTTTTTTAATCCAAACAGAAACATAATCCTAAAGTCAACGTGTTTAATGCACAGTAATCAAATCCTGCAACAACCTGCATCATTTGTTTGGTTTAGGTTTTTTTTTTTATATCCACTTCACTTTCTAAACATTTTATTTCTGCAATTCTACCTTGGTTGTCACGCTTTAAATTCTTAGTTTGAAATGTTTTTATAGATAAATATACTCTCAGTGAGCAGTTTATTAGGAACACTGTACCACTGGGTTGGGCCTCCCTTTGCTATCAGAACAGCGTAGATTCCACAAGACAGTCCTTTGAGATTCTGCTCCATGTTGACACATTAGTACCACATCATCCATACCACATCCTGTGTGCCCTGCATTGCTGTTATGTGATTGGCTGATTGGATAATTACATGAATAGGCAGGTGTGCAGGTGTTCCTAATAAAGTGCTTTTTGGGCTGCATTATGTGTATGAAAAGTGCTGTAGAAATAAAGCAAAGTATTATGTTATCATTAATTAGAAATGAAGGAATCAGTGGATTTTGAAGATTTATTTACAGAGACTCAACACTAGGCGACTGGTGAGGAAAAACTTGAGACAGAGAAAAGACTCATGAGAATGACATATCAGTTTCATTGCTTGATTAAAACAGATTAAATAAAGTATTATGTCATACTCTAATAAGAGCAATTATCAGGATTCATGAAATCTTTGGTATCTGTCACAGGTCAGAAAAAGTCCCTGATTTAAACCATCCTGAGAAACAAAAAGCTCTTTATATCTCCCACTTATTTACTCGTCTACTGTACAAAACTGAATGATTAAATTCAACACATACATGGGCAAAGAAAATCACATTTAAAGCTGAATTCCTGCAGTTGTGATCTTACAGGAATATCTAGAATAAGAGACAACATAAGTACACATATTTCACAAAAGAAAATTATTATATAATTATATTTTAGTCTCACATCAGTTTTGGTGGGGGGGTTATGTGAGTTAAATTCCCCTAATATTCACAGTCCAGTACCGTCCACAAGCTTCAGTTCCTGGTCTGAGCACATGAGTTCATGGCTGGGGCATGTGAAGAGTTTCAGTTTCTTATGGTTTTTATCAGTCAGTGTGACACTTGAAACTCAGACTGACGTCCAACACAGCCACCAAAGACGATGCATTTAGCAAAAATAGTCCAGTGTCACTGCAGAATGAAGCGCTGTTGAGAAACCCTCCTCACAGAAAGCAGTTACTGGAATTAAAATGGCCCTTTTATCCATTACATCTGGTGGGAGCTTCACTTTCATCCACATCGAGTTTCACAATCCTACCCCCCAAACATTGAATTTTCTCCAGCTTACTTAATGATTGTTTTCTTTCCCATAAAACAATTCCTCCCAATGCTGGAAACACTAAGATGAAGCACACTAGATGCGTCACATTCAATGAGCCTAGTAAGTGGTAACACATGAAACTTCCGCATTTCTCTGTGAGTTTGAAAAGAAAATGTAGAACTTGTTGAACAAATTTTTGCTTTTAGAATAACAAAAGTAAGTTCACGCAACCTTATCTGTAATCTATGTTGTCAACAAATCTCACAAAAAACTCAAACTACCCTTGGTAGTCCATAAATATATAGTTTTATTTTCTAAAAGCACCCCAAAACACCTGTCTTTTGACTTGGGACAAGGACACTGGACCTGAACCTTGAGGTTTCTTGTGGTGCTAGGACATTGGCCGTGGATCCTTTAGAACCTTCTTTTTAGTACCCTAATATGTTCAAAGAAGGTGTTAAATCACCTGAGAAAAACTGCAACAGTCAATTTTTTCTGTCACAAATCCATTTCTTTAGCTTCCATCCATGCAGCATTTTCTCCTCTGTGGTACATTAGTTGTCTGGCAGCAGGAGGTTGAAACAGGAGAAAGGCAGATTGGACAGGCAGTTCGTGTTGACTGTGACCTGCATGTCACCGAATAAAACTCTGCTTCTGTCGCCGCCGTTGGCACTGCCCAGTTTTTTCTTCAGCTCTGTGAATCGCTGGAGGATCTGCTGGTGTTCACGGCCTCTCATCAAACCTCTGAAGTTCAGAACAGCAATCAGGTGCTTCTTGCTGCAGGTGGAGGAGAAAAAAACAACACTGGTAAATTTCATGCCTCTTCGTCACTGCATTGCAGAAGCAATTTTTGCAGGTCATTGAGACATTTCAGGAACATTTTCTAAAATACAAGAGAGTCATGGCAGCAGTGACCCACAAAATGAATGAGACACTGATGAAGGAAACATGTTCTGAGTGGACTGTTTGTTTCAGCTGTGTAAAGTATAATGCATTTTCTTTTTTTCTATAATCTGAGGAGCTCTCTCTTTGTTATTGCGCTTTCTTGACCTCCTTATCTTCACTTCAATCTTTAATAGCTGGGATTTTTCCTTGAGACACTTGGCAAAAGAAAGCAGAGTTAATGCATGTACGAACATTGTTATGTGAATAACCGGAGTTGGGTTATCAAGATATACATTAGGTGGAGCCAATTTTCCAGTCACGAACCATTTAATCACATCAGAAGACGAGGAAACAATAACATGATGTAATGATGAAAACCAGTCACACCTCAAAGTGTCACCTCAAGTATAAAACACTGTAGAAAATGCAGCATTAGTGTTTGTTTCATGTGTTAAACTGAGGAAGGTTACATCGCTCCACACCGATCTGATGTTTTCGTCTTTTCAGCAGAAGCTTTAGTGAACGTCAAAGACATGATTAATTCACTTTTCATGGCACCTTGTTGCATTTTTCCTGTATCTATAGACCAACGTTTCCACCTCAGAGTGCAAAAAACATTTAGAATATTTCAAGTTTTTTTGATTTTCCAGCATTTCCACTTGGGGATTTTTATGCAGATATAAAACAACATGAAACAGGTGGACAGAAAACAATTTGGATAATTGTTCACTCAGTTTTCAAAATGCCAAATATTTGCTGGTTCCATCTTCTCAAATTGGAGGATTTGCTACTTTTTTTGTTGTGATGAGATTTAACTTTTTAGTGACATTTCACAGACTAAATAATTATTTGTTCAATCAAAAAAAAAAATTAATAATTAATTGATAGTTTGTTGCACCCCCAGTTGTGACAAAGGGGAATTTGGTTTTAAAAAAAACCAACATCATTCTGCAAGTGAAAGCAAAAACCAATCGAATGTAAGACATGGAAATGGAGGGGAAAAACTTGCAGACTTGTAAAAGCCTCTCTCATGCAAAGTTTTGTCATTTGATTAGACTTTAAAACTCATCGATATGTTCCACACAACAGGCTGCCTGAGGAAAACTTGTTGTTACTGTGCCTGGAGTAGATGTGTCCACAGGAGTTCACCATGAGTACGAGTGCTCGTCTCTTGACATAAGGTCCTGAGAACCATCCAGAACAAACCAAGACTATACTTTCAGGAATCATTTCTTTAGTTATTGACTTGAGAAATGTGTTTCTAAAAAGTTTGGTCTCGCTGTCCATGATGATGAGTTAAGATGTTTCTTTCAGAGCAGGAATCTAGTGGGAAGACTTTGTTTCTTCTCCACTGTTGATGATTGTTCAGTGTTTCTGAATGAGACACTGATGGAGGAAACATGTTCTGAGTGGAGCTTCAACTTGTTTAAAAAAAACTTGTGTAGACTTACTGCACCTTTACTTATATGCCTCCACTAATGTCAAATCTGTGCACAACTCTGCTTGTGATCTTGACTCCCTGTGCTACTAAAAATTGAGTTTTAAGGTTTAATTTGTCCTGCTCTGGCAAGTGCAACAAAGCAAAGGTTGTAGTGGAGAAGGTATTAGTCAATCACAACCTCTACATGGGCCCTGAGAATAGGTCTAGTTAAGTGAGCACACCTGTGCAGCATCTTAGCAGCTCTTGCACACCCACACAGGTGTTTGCAGTTACTCTGATTCTGATCAGACCTCTCCTTAGGTCCAAGTTGACTGGTGTCACACTGGGAATTACTTTAAGTGGCAAAACTCCAAGTAAAAAGTTTTACAAATCCACGTAGTGCAGAATGCTAAGAACAGGAAAAGTGTTCACATATTATTCCAATGTGTGAACACAGTGTGTTTTTTGTTTGTTACCAAGTAAATCCAGTGTGCAATTGATTGTGTTAGTGTTAATATTGGATTTTATTACGATGTAACAATCCCACACAGTCCACAGGGTAGAAACATATAGAAACCTGCAAGGAGCTGCAGAAACCCTCCCACACTGGGCCGCTGGTGGCCAGCTGGCTGCTGCCTCTGTGATTTCATTCTGAGAGGAGCTTGAATCAGGCAGCATAAGTGAAAACATCTGTTAGTTAATACTGGGTCTTTATTTCAACTAAAATCATGAAGCAGGTATTTGGAAGTTTGGTTCCCAGGCATGTAACAGACCTTTGGAGGTCCCATATATTCCAAATAATTTAACTATAAAACTTGTGTAATAACTCAGAATGTCCTGTACCTACTTTGTTACATTTTGGTGCCATGGTGGCAACTTTGACTGATTGTTATAAGTAAACAGTAAAGTGGAACTCAGATTGTCTTTCTCCTCTAGTAAGTGACATATTTCTGAGTGAAACACAATATCCGGTTGGGGGTTTTTAAAGTTAGTTTTTATGTGATTGTCCAAGTTATCTAGTGCCCTGATGACAGCTGAATGGATAAATTTATGTGAACGCCCCTTAGTTCAAGATGAGTCATCAAAAATGTTTTTCTCTTTTTTTCCAGGAAAATAAAAGACGGATTTTGATATAAAACACACTCAAAAATGTTTTTCTCTGACATGTATTTGAGATAACTTAACAATTTAAACAGGGACAAAGGGATTTTTCACTTGAGTGTGACAGTTACAGCAACACAATCCTCAAATTAGAGACTGCATGAACCAAACCAAGCACTGTTGGTGGTACATATTGAGGCGAACTGGATTGCTACATGCATATACAAAAGAAAAAATATGTTTCAATAAAAAAATAAGATCTTAACTAGAAGCTATAAAAGTATCTTAGTACAGAACTTATTTTTTCACATTTAAGTAACACTCCACTCAGAACATGTTTCCTCCATCAGTGTCTCATTCTAAAACACTAAACAGTCATCAACAGCGGAAAAGAAACAAAGTCTTCCCACCAGTTTCCTGCTCTGGGAAAACATCATAACTCCTCCTTCCAGACTGGCCGAGATGAGCTTTTAAAACACATTTTCTCAAGTCAAGAATAAAAGGCGATCCTGAAAGTATAGTCTTGGTTTTGTTTTAGGCTAGTTCACGAAGGTCTGCTGTCGGAACAGCTTTTCGTACTCCTGGTGGTCTAGAGTAATTCAGAAGACACACCTCCCTCAAGTCAGTGAGATGTGGCAGGTTTTGCAGACACTGCGACAACTTCGCTACAAGCTACAGCCAGTCTGAGCATTCGTAGCGGACTTCTCATAGACTCTCCAATACCCGAAAGGTAGTGCTGCAACACGTTCAGCAGTTCTATCCTTCCATTGTAAAACAATGGCGCCAAGCTGATCGTTGTAAAGAGTCTTAAAGCTATACCGCTTTTTGCCCTGACTAAAATAAACTGCCTTTGGTCATACAGTTTCACGGGGTACCAAAAGGTACAAGTGCTCGTCTCCAGACTATAAGACCCTGAGAAACATCCAGGAACAAACCAAGACTATGCTATTGGATCATTTCTTTAGTTCTTGACGATGTGTTTCCTAAAGTTCGTCTCGCTGCCCATGATGAAGAGTTGAGATGTTTCTCCAAGCAGGAAACTGGGTAGACTTTCTTGTCCACTGCTGATGACTGTTGTGTGTTTCTGAATGAGACACTGATGGGAAGCATGTTCTGGGTGGAGCTTGTGTTGTCCCAAAGGCCAACCAATGCTTTTCCATATGTGACAAGAAACTTTCTAGAGTTCTTTTTATTTTATGTGTTTAGAAGAGAATATATGCAAGTTGTGAAGAAACAATAACAGAACTGAAATGAGCTAGCGCGGTAAAATCATTTAACCTCAGCGATCTCTGCTCAACACTGACACCATTTGCATCTTTATTTATTTTGCCTGTGGTTTTCAACTCCGTCTCTGCGGTTGATTGTACGATTTCCAGAGCGAAGTCGACACCATCTCCATCTCATGGCCGTTAACTCTAGTTAATGCAGTACATATTCCATATAAAGGTTAAGTTTATTGGAATTATGGATTTAGAGTTATATTAATATTAAATTATTTTGGGTTAATTTTTAGCACTGGACCCTCATGTTTCTGCTCTCCTTTTCATCCATCTCTGACAAAACTTGACATTTCCTCCTGATCACCTCTCAGATGATGTGTCTGGACTATATCTTGTATTACATGTGATTTGATGGGTGGCTTCTCTATGGATTCCAGCAGCAGCCAAATGTTTCTAATGAGCCTGTATGACTGATTTCATTAATTTTATATATTCTTGGTGCCTGGGGGATGTCGTCCTAATGACGCTTTGAAGATCCTAGCAGTGTGTTATCTAATTTACCATGGTTTCTCAAGTTTGTGATTTTGGTTAAATATCAACAACAACGGATTGTAGTTACATGTCTTCGTTGGTATGAACTATGCCTCAGGATGAACTGCTGATCCCTCCGCTTTTGTATAACTTCTCATCTGTGATGTTGAATCCTGTGCTTTAAGAAATTAAACAGCTGCAGGCAGTGGAGATGCTGTGGTGACACTTGAGGATGGAATGTGAAATTATTTAACTATGCAGTGATTTCTAAAAGAAAATAAAGAGTAGTATGACTGCAACTATCCTACAGCAATCTTTAATTTTGTTATCTTGAGTGTTAACTGACACCTACATTTCTATCTGTAATCAGTGGTGATTTTTAAAGTGCTAACCGATGCCTGTATAATTTATTTACTACTGTGAAATTAAGACCAAGTGACAAATAGCACAATTGGGTTTGGGGTGCACCTACACCTGTCTGCAGGGTACCTTATTGGGTGGCCCTATCCCTAATCATTGACCTCAATAAGTGTCCATGTCTTATTGAATGAGTTAGAAATAGTTACTGGGTATGAGTGTGTTCTCCACCTAAAGGTTGAGATGGTTCTTTATATGTCTTGTCTCCCATTTTTTCTGTCCGATGATGTCTCCCAAATTAAGTCTCCGGCCAAATTAAACCTCATGAGGTCGATTTCTGTAATATGAAAAAAAAAACAAAATATCAAAGAATAAACAATAATAATAATAATAATGATTAAAATGCAGTATGATTTATATAGTGCCTTTCAAGAAACCCAGGCACCTTACAAAAATCAAGACACAGGACACCACATGCATTAATTCCCTGAGTAGCTGGTCCCTGGTTTGACTCTTTCAGGCATTTTCTATTACCTCTATAACACTTATCCATAATAAAAATAGCAAACGGTGAGCAGCTGCACTGTCTTTGAACAATACTGATTTACACGTAGGATTTAGTGGTGTTTATTTTTTCATTCTTTCTACACGTATCCTTGTGACATAAGACCCTGTTTGTTGTTCTCGCTAGCATCTTATCACTTTATTTAAGTTACCACACCATATTAAATTATAATGCCCTATCATTTTGTGTAGTAAAACTGTTGTTTGCCAAGATAAACCTGGGAAAAAAACATTAAATATCATTATGCCGTGCCTTTATTCCAACGTCAGATAAAACTTTATTGTTCCCAAGGAGATTCTCAAACTTACTGATAATTAAATGGCGCTCCTGCCAGCTGCAGCATTAAAAAGTACACATATAGATACTTAACGTACCTATAATCCAGTAATATATATTTCCACCATTTATAAATAATGTGAACTTTTGCCCTTCACTTACTATATATATATTGAAGGCTGTTACTTTTACTTGTAACTGAATTTCTACACACTTTTATGAGCAAAACATCCACCCTGCCTTTTTAAAATTTTTACCATGTCCTCAAACACATCCACAAGTTCATCCCACTGCTGACGAATCTTGTCTGCTGCCTTGTCATGTTTCCGGTTCTTGCAGGAGTAGTTATTCTTCATCAGCTGGCCGATGTACTCCTTCACCACATGGTAGTGCAAACGGCTCGCAAACTCCTGTCGCCGGGACGCACATATACAAACACACACACACAAAAATAGAGGGAGTGAGGTGGCAGAATAATAACAGGATGGCCACAAAAAAAGGGGTGCTCAGTAGGCATTCGTGTCTTTATTCATCCGTCACATGAGCAGCATCAATCAGATCATCTGACCTGACACCTCCACTTCCACCTATTCATTTGTCCCTGTTGCCAGGGGTTAGTCCGCTAACTTAAGTGTTTTCTGCAGACGAGGTATCCGCCTAAAAACAATGGTGCTCCAAACTGATTCCCTGGAACTTCCAACTTCAGCAAAAAGTAAATAAGGATTTCCTTCGCAGACCTCCAGTGCTATTACACATCAGTGAGAAAACCTTATCATTATAATTGTTATCTCATAGTCTCATACATAATCTTTTGTGCTCATTAAATCAAGTCTAATCTGACATAGACAACCTTAACAAACCGAAAAAGTCCAAGTTTTTTAATTGAAGGCACCAGTTGTATTGGATTTGTCTAATGAGGAATGGAAAATTTAAAATGTTCCCCCTGAGCATATCTGATTATTTCTGACACTGTGGCAAGCAGCCAATCTTGATTAAGAGGTGGTAGTGCTTCTTGTGAATTATTAGGCGGGCAAATTCAGTGAACTGGTTGGCAAGTGCTGATGTCTTTATTCTGCTGCCTGACCTCCCCTGGCCCCTCCGCCGCCTCACCTGGACATGTGGAGGCCTCATGAGAGCGCAGTGCTGGGAAAGCAGCTTTGTCTGACTGTAAAGCTCATTAAAGTCCTCGTCATTAGTCAGCCACTTTCTCGTCATCATTCTCCGCAGGTACGGCTGGGGGAAAAGCACAAAAACATCAAATATATATTGCAAAACAATTACTACAACATGGTTTTTCTGTTTTACTCTCATGTTTTTATTTTTGCTTATTTAGATGCCTGCCTCAGACTAAAGTGACTCATGTCTGCAGCAGGTTAGATTTTAACCTCTTGAACTTTTAGATTTTACTTCTAAGTAGCTTAAAGCAACAAAATGTATCAGCGGCCTCTGCAGCCACACGTGGTAATTAATTCTGTTGGGCTCTAGGGGGTTCGGTTGTTTTCATGTGCAAAAAACGAAGCCATTGCCCTCTTTTAACAGGAGCATCAAACACACCAAACTCCATTCAGATTTGTGATATTTTAAAGTTTCCTCCGGTTTTTAATGACTTATACGTCTTTTTAACTGATCTACAGTTCGGCATTACCCAAGCAGTTTTTGTGCCAAAGCTTAACAAAACATTAACCTGTAAGGAAGTCGCTACTTACATGCTTTTTCCTCTGGCTTTTACAGCATGTTGAGACACGATTAGGTCACCTCTGATACGGAGTCTACCGCACTGCCTTACATCCTGTTTTCATGTCCCTGAACATGCCTTTTGTGGTGTTATAGTTAAAACTGTGTTTTTCATAGAGGGGTTCAGGAAAAGAGCATCCCCTTTTCACTTCCCTTTTTAGAGACCACAGTAGAGAAGTCTTCCACCTTTATCGCCCTACAGTATTTGATCCACTGATCATACTGTTATCATACCTTGACATCCTCTTTGAACTGGTCCTCCAGGCCCTGCAGGAGCCGGACAATCAGCCACTTCACCTCTATTTTGAACCCTTCCACCTCATCTGGGCAGGTGCCCAGGTACCCATCCATGTGCTCCCTGCAGGTGGAAAAACATGGAAAAGTGAGATAGTAACATGCTGTTTGAGTTTTTGTAAAGCACTGGCACATTTCAGGCAGTAAAAACTGCTGTGGTGCCTCTTGGAGATAAACATCTGACTTCAATGCGGTTATCAAAATGTGACTTTTAGTACAATTTTAATGTACTTTTTAAAATACAAGATCAAATCAGTAGCTCCCAGTCTTTTTGGTCTGTGACCTTTTAAAAAAAGCTGTGCTACTTTGTCACATGTTTCACTCTGTTTGAGTTGCAAGCACCTACACACTGAAATGTCCTATAATGTCAGTTATAGGGGAGTGGGGACTTTCCCTTTTAATACTTTGAGCACATTTAGCTGATAAAATATCTGTCCTTTTACTTAAATAGAACGTTAAATGCAGGATTTTTGTTGTCTTAGTACTTTAACTGTAGGAAAAGATCCAAATTTCTTCCACCACTGGCGTTAACCCAGTTTTTCATCAAGACTGAAGCATTTTTTCACACCAGTCTGATAAAATAGAGGTGAACTGGTACCTAAGGCATCAAAAAACATGTCAGTTTTGCCTTGACCTAGACCCTAATCTCTGCAAGCTAACATGCTCTCACTGACAATGCTAACAAGCTAATGTTTACTATGCCCACCCTAGAACGTTTAGCATCTCAGTGAGCTAATATTCCCTCATTAGCACTAAACACAAAGCACAGCCTCGTCTGCTGCCACAAACACACACAGACGTCCCTGAATAACCCTGTCACCGCCAACATCTGCTTTTGTTGTGACTGACAGAAGCAGCTGGAGCAGTTCAAGAGGTTCAGAAGGTGAATTTGCTCGAAGTGCTTTCATTTTCACACTCCCAGCCCCAATTCCCCGAAGTCACGTGAGGTGGCACTCTCTCTCAGGCTAGCACCGTAACGTTGCCTCCTCCAATGAAACAAAAGACAGTGTGACCACATTTTAAATGGATATGCAGTCAGCCTGTGCAGGGGTATTTTAAAGAGATAGTCTTCTGAACAACTCAAAGCCAGTGGAAAAATATGTTGGCACAAACACTGAGGATCTCGCAGCAAAGTCAGGAGTAGCTCAGAAATGAATCATCCAAACAAAAGCCCTGCAGGACGGTCTGTATCTTTAACCATTCATTTTCTGCACCACATAAGAAAAAACAGGGAAACTATTTAAAATCCACTAAACTAACATAACTAATATAACAGGATTATTGATAAAGGAGGTTTGTGAACTCTCCAAGTTCATATCAAAGCAACCTCTGTTGTGGCGTACCTCCAAAATAAAGCTTAAACACGGCACAAGAAAAGTGTAAAAGCTCGTTCTTGACCTTTGGAAACATTTGTTTGTCAAAAGGAAAAGTCTTAAGCTTTTCTGGAGCCTTCAACCCCATGTCATGGTCTTCTTCAGATTGCTTAGTTGTAGTTCAAACTTGCAGAAAGAGCTAGTCAGTGGTAGTACACATTTTGAAGGTAAGAACTGCCAGACTATAAGTAGTATTTCCCTTTTACTCTGGTTAAATTGCTCTGGCATCTCCTTTTAAACTGCCATACTTTAATTTCTGCTTCTGTCACTGTAAAACAGAAAACACATACAGATCCTCCTTGGGTGAGTCTGGTGACAGATTCCTTTTTCAGGAGGTGGGGAGGCCAGCTGCCACGTTTGTACGGCCGTGCAGGAAGTCAGGTGACTTACTGTAAAGCAGAGAAGCTGTTGATGTAGGTTATCTGATACTCGGCCCAGGGAGACTGTGGTTTGAGAGCGCCGCAGAGACGGTTGAACTCTGCCTCAAACCTGGAGAGGAAGGAAGAGACTCCAGTCAGAGGATGAGAGATGGATTTAAACTGTCAGACAAATAAAAGGGTTACAATTAGGAATGAGTGAAACAAAGTTTATCCATAAAACATAATAATCTCAAAGTTGGTCTCAAAGGAATATACAGAGGACAGGCCTAAGGGTGGGTGGATAAAATAAAAGAAACATCTGACATTAGGTAGCTAAATCATAAATAAGAGATTGATTATTAGTCCCAAAAGAAAAAAAAAGCACACTAGAATCACAAAAATAAATGGACACTCACAGAGGTTGTTAAGAGTTAAGATAATAGAAACATAAAAAGCCAGGAACTGAAACCAAAACTAAAAACTTAGTCTAAATATGTCTAATTATAGTGCCTGGGAATATCCTGTAATGGTTTAGTGCAGGTCTAGTGCTGTAGATGGGAGACATTTAACACATAAAATATAAAACTTTAAAGTCGTGGTTATGGTTTGGAAAGTCCACTGGTCAGTAAACATGACTAAATGAATGATAAATAGTGATAACTGTAAATTAAATGGCAGAGAATCCCTATAGTGCCCAGTTTTGCAGGTAATATTAATACATTTAAAGGACAGAGTCAGAGAGGTTTTAGTGTTGTTCAGATTATACCTTTATATTCTTTTGTCCACCACTTGCAGCAACATCTTACAAACTGATTTATTGATACAACTGATGTAATCAGATATCGAAGGATGAAAAAGAAGAAGATGACTTGATTTTTTGAAACTCAGCACAGTTCACTGCTGAGATGAGAACAGGAAAACAAATGAGAAGGCCTAACGTGGTAGCATACTGCGCTGTACGACACTTAAAGTGTAATAGTGAAAACAGTTGTGTTTTCACACATGAGCCAAAATGTCTACTCTTGAAAAATCTAAATGCATATAACTATAGGGCCTGATTACTGTAAAAACTAAACCATGTCTTTGAACAGGAGGTAGTTTTTGGGTTTATTTTACTGTAAAACAAAAAAAAGTATATAAAACTGCTTATTTCAATGCCTAAACGTGGCTGTGCAAAAATAAAATTGCAAGGGTCAGCAAACCCAAAATCTTAATATCTTCGTATGAGGAAGCAGGAGGTTAACGCTGCAGCATACAGTCACATTTTAGACATCAGTGTTTGCTGTGCACGAAGCCAGGGCCATAAAGAAATGGCTTCCTTAGGTTATAGCCTTGACTTCTACCCCATCTACCACCTTTGGGATGAACTGGAACACAAGCAGTTTCTAAAAAGGTTCAGCAACATCTGAACTTCTTGAGAAAAATGAACCTTTTTACTGTGTGTGAGACAGTGATGTCTTTGTCCTACAGGAAGTTTATTGAGTCTGTTGAGTGGTGGCTTTGTTTGGGCTTCTCAAAGTTCGAGTAAAGTTATTGGGGTGAGCACTTTGGTTACTGGGTATTCAGGTTTTCCCCTCTTTTTCTGAAGTGATCTCACATGTCCCTGAGCATCGTTATCTCTGTGGGTTTTCTCTTATAATTGCCTCTTATAATCAGATTTCCCCTGTTGGGAGAATAGTTTGACTTTGAATTTGACAGGCTGCAATTAAGGACTTATCAGCCATCAGCCTCTGTGTGGATCTGGTGGAAAGCTTTCCCAGAGCACTGGAGGCAGTTACAGAAACACAACAACGCCCAAAGTTGTGGAGTGACAATCATATCAGTGTAGTGTATATAAACAAACATCTCATTTAATTTGTATTCTGGGGAGCAGCCCCGGGTTATGGTAACATCAGTACTCTAGAACTCTCTGTCATCAGTTCCCTCAATAGTTTTCCTCCAGTTTAATCCCTTACATTGTTTCAGTAGCTTGTAGTTCAGGTGTTTATTTATCAAATAAATATAGAGCAGCACTGTGTTTGCGTCTTGTTTCTTTTTCCTGCTTTATTTTAAACTGAAGAGATAAAATATCTCCAGGAGGAAGAGGAGGAGTTGAGAGTTATATCTCATCCCTCCCTGTTTTCTTAGATCTAAAGAAAGACGAAGGAGACAATGGACACATGATCTTCCCGGGCTTTTCTCTGATTTCATGACTTGGTTAAAAACAAATGAGGGGAACATTCTTGCATTTCTCAATAGGAAAATCTGGGCGGTCAAAGTCAAGATCCTGTTTTTTGGTTTGTTTTTCTGAGCTGCCATGGGTGGGTCTCATCGTCACCCATCACTCTTCTACCTTCCTCTTTTACCTCCCCAGTGAGGTTATGAAATTTTTGGATTTTATTTTGTACCGAGCACCATTTTCATTTTGACTCTTGACTCTACAGACTTATTCCTCTGGCCTGACAATGACTTTTGACCTTTGTCCTCCTTACTAATAAACTGTCAGAGGATTGCTTAGTGGGTCAGTGATTGTGAACATCTGCTGTCAAAAAGTTAGATACTAAAACCAACCACAAATAGACGACTACAGAGACACAAAATAACTACAAACGATGCAGCTGCAGTCAGTCTGGGTGTTCTTATAGATACAAAAAGTACTAATATAAGTTACCATGAATGAGTTAAGAAGCAAAAATGGCCTCTAAAGACTTGAGACATGAAGCTGAAGGCAAACTTTTATAGGTTGCTATTATCCCAAGGTTTATTTTAAGGCTAAAACTGGAGGGCTTCCTTGTTTCCTATATAAATATGTATTATGATGTAATTTAGGGTCAGTGAGGTGGCAGTCCTCCTCTCTAAGACCTTGCCTGTTAAATACTCAAACATTTAGTATTTATAAAAACTTTCGTACACATTCATTATGTGTGTTTTTTTTGCACTCACATACTTTTTGGGGAAGTCTTTCAATTCCTCGAGGCAGGAAGAGAGGACTTTCAGTTCCAGCTCAGCATCAATGAGTCGAGAGTTTTGGCAATTTGACTTCACTTGCTGAAGAAAGAGGAAAAAACAGAGACTGTGTTAAAGAATCACAGTGTAATAGTGAAGTAAATGCTGCCACCACATGTCCAAAACACTGTACTGCATCCTGGTGGATCAGAAAAAAATCTCACTGCTGTCATTTCAAGTCTGAGCTGTGTTTACATCTGATTTAAATGCCCTCCTCGCAATTTTAAAAGACACAAGTAGAAAAACAAGCAGGAACAACCACAAAAATAAAGACAAATGATTTGGAAAAACACAGAAAAGGCAGCGAAAAGAAAACAACAAAAAAAGACATAACAAGTAACAAGAATATCTGAGTCATCATCAGGCCTAACAACACAGGTACATATCAAGAAATAAATATTACATTTAAGTATTTAATTATTTACTTATTTTTAAAAATATTTTAAACAAAAATGAGGACGTATAAGTACATTTCTTCTAATATGAGAGTAAATCTCCGGTGTATTTTAGGCCCCTGTGTGTTTTCATAAACTAAATAATATTAACACACTATAACTGATGATTTAGAGGGTACTTTCGTAATAAAATATACATTATTATTAGCATATGTCTTCAGATATTTACCTCAATTTTGAATATGTTAAATTACACCTACTGTATGATATTGAAAAAGGAAAAAAAATTTTAAAAAAAAGAAAAAAGGTTTTAACCACACAGCAGTGTCGTACCGTCCAGATGTCCATATGAAACTCAGAGTTGAGGAATTCCTCGTCCTTCTCTGGCCTCTTTTTGTCCTTCCAAAACTCTTCATTTTCAAGTTCAATGATTTTGTCGAGTGAGGATCTCATGTCCACCTGCAGCATCAAACACAGAGAAGCAGAAGCAGGGTGGTGTGAATATTTGTAAAGTTTTTAATAACTCTGCAATACTACTAAAACACCCAAATACCCAGAGTCCTCACCTTCACTCTGCAGCAGTATTTCTCTTTCAGCTGCTTCAGGAAGTTTTCCTCCAGTTGCAGATCGGTGCTTTCATCATTCATGTCCGGCTGCAGGGAGAGACTTCCCATGATCCTCTCGCTGTGTGAAACAAGATACATTTCAAAACATTTCATTGTGCTGCAATCTGCCAGAACTCATGAAAGCTGAAGACATGTCGCCTCACGTCCAGGGAAGAATTCAGATTCTATCAGAACCTGGTGATGTTGTATGAAAGGATCTGGGAAACAAGACGTTCACACAATGCTTTGGAACAAAAAGTAGATTAAAATATAGATAAAACACACAACTACACGTAATTAAATACAGTAAATCCCTCCCCAGAGACACAGCAGATGACTTGTGGGCCTTTCTGCTGCATATACAACACTATAAACATCAATCATTTAATTAAGTTAATGAAAATCCGATCACCATTGCCCAAAATTTAGTGCATATAGCAATGACTGGGTTAATTTTCTCAGGAGATCTGTACTTCATATAAACAGAAAAGTCTGTGTATGATATACTGTATAAAAAAGTCTTTTTTTAAGATGCTGCTTTACATAATCTGTGAGAAATGTGGACATGACCTGATTATATTTTTCCATTTTGGCCTCAGGAGAGTGTTGTGCCTCTTTTCATCAGATCAGCTGTTTATTTTTGGGCTCCCAAATGTTGTTTCGAGCACAGTTTTTTGGTTTGGCGTGGCCTGATTCAACAAATAATATCAGCAGTGCTGCCTCGTTTCTTTCTCTTTTTTTTTTAACTGCTTCCCCCACTCGTGCTTGCTGTGGTGCTGTGGTGTCGTGTTAGGTCTCCTTTAAGCATCTCTGTCTGCACCATCTGTGAACTCAGCTTTATGTGGGCAGTCGAGGAGATGTGTTTTTAGATGTGTTTGGGGTATTTCCTGCAATTTGAGACTGTAAATATTGTTCCAGGAAGACAACCAGACGTAGTTTTGTTACTTTCTCATATGAAGATAAGAAAAAAGTCCCTGATTCATATCGGACTTTAATTCATCTCTCCCTCCTTTTCAAAGTGTTTCACATCATCCTCTATGTCATTTGAAGACTGGAAATAAAGAAATTACAGTCAGCGTCGTAAGTGTTAGCAGTTGCTAATCACATGGGTGAAGGGATTTTATCATAGCCTTGTAGAAATAATGTGAGTAACTACTAAAATATGATGCAGGTTGTAGAAAACCTGAATTTCTTTTGATTAAAGGGGCACTCAATCAATTTAGTCCTGCACTTCCATAAAGAGGCAAGGTCAACATCAAAGCAGCAGAGGTTGAAACATCCTGACTTTTCATCTGTAGTAAGAGCCAGTCACCTAAAATGCTGGATTCCACAAACTCAGCATGGCTTCCTTTAGGCCCTAAACACCTATGTGTTTCAAAACTTAATGATCCCAGTTTGTTGTGCAGACTTTTGGTTATATATTTGCAGTCTTCATGCTCGAGCTGGGATAAACCTGATGACATAATCGCAGGTTATCTTCTCACACTTGACGCTCCTCCAAAGCCACAGAGGGTATTATAAACCTGTGATATAAGCTGATTTTGATGTATAAATCCAGCTGAAATCACATTTAGTCAGCTCTTTTTGTAGTCAAAAACGGTCTGTTTTTTAATGCTCCTCTTCATCTCAGCTGACTGGAGGAGGGGGAGTGTTAGCGTCTGTTTTTGATTGACAGCAGGGAAGGACAGACAGTCTGAACAAACTCACTCTGTAGCTACACGTCCACGAAGGACCACAAAAGCATCACAAACTGAACTGCAGTGACATTTGCAGGTGCGTCTACATGCTGTTTAACGAGCTGCAGCTGAGCAGCTGATTGATTTCAAGGCGATAAAGTGACGTCAGCTGTGCACTTTTCCCTGGTGAATGTTTGTTTGTCGACTTGTTTAACAAGCTGAGGCGCAGGTTAAAACATGTATGATTCTAGGTTTGATACAAAGGAGACTTGGCTCAGTGACCCAACACTGAGTTTACTGCTTTGTGCAGGATTTAGTTTGCTGTGCGTACACAAACACCAGAGTAGTATTTGGTTAAATGAATGTAGAACAAGGAGGCACCGTAATGAAACCTTAAACTCTCACAGGCCAAATCATTTACAGAGAAAATCTCAGTTGGACTAATCTTCCTCTCTTTGTGACCACTGATATGGGGGCTTTGGTCCAGTATGTAAAACATGCACTCCAGCTCCCTCTTTTCATGCCAGTTTACACACTTAAATCTGAACCGTTCTGAGCATTTTGACCAAAAATAAATTGGTTTGGAACCCGACACATCGGGTCATCGCTCAAACCAAAAGACAGTGAACCCAGATCTCATCAATTACAGCAGCTTGTCAAATGCTGTCATAAGAAGAACGGCCAAAAAAACAAGAAGTAAGAAACAGAGCAACAAAAATGGCAGTTGAGTTAATTTTAAAGTGTAAAGTACTCTATAATAAGGTGATTAGGAAAAGGAGTGTGTGACTGCGGGATGTTGATTAGAACATAAAAGTCAAGTTATTCTGGATGACTTGGTTTAAATGTCTCTTTTCTACATAATCTAATCCAAACTGATATTGCCCTAAAGGTTAAAGCAGCAAATGTATGACTGGAAGGTTGCTGGTTTGATCCCTGTACTGACGGGATAGAAAGTCAAAGAACAGTGCTTTACCCTCCATCATCACCAAGACTAAGATGCCCTTGAGCTCGGTTCTTAACTTGCAACAGCTCTGTTCGAACCTGTTCGAAATGTAGGCTGCAGTCTTTTTAAGTACATCAGACCATTTGAAGTAGTTTGCTTGTGATCCAGCAGAGGGCGCTCTATCAGCTTGACCTATTGACCCCATCAGTAAATTAATGGTAATGCAGTGTTTTTTTGTTACGGAAAGGTCGTCCTGAGCGGACAATCAAACACCAAAACATCTGAGAAGCAGCATGAGGAAGTATTCTGGGTTCTACACCGTGGATAGCAGAAGCACAAATAAAGATAATGTCGACTTTGTAAAAGGCAGTTGCCATACTCTCCAATGACAATCAAATTGCGGACTCAGCTGCTAGCTTACGATCTCAGTGAGCCAGTAGAAGCAGCAAAGACAAGCAGAGCAGCATCACAAAGTCATTTTGAATTCGTTTGATCTTGATTTTTCTGAAAAAGTGACAGCCCTAATGTGTATCAGCTATGTTCCCATTGATGCACTGACCTCTTGTATATGTTGATGATCCAGTTCAGCAGAACATACAGATCCCTCCTCTCCGTCACCTGCTGCTCCACCTTCTTCAGGTGCTGTGCGACGACGCTGTGATAACTCCTTACGTAGGTGCTGAAGACCTTGAAGCTGGGCGGGTAAGACCACCGCAGCTCTGTCTTGACGCTCTCCAAGTCCTCTATGATGGTCTTACCCAGTTTGCCCAGGTGCATGGCGAGCCAGGAGGCGCTCTGCTCCCTCTGCTCCCTCTGCTCCAGGTAAACGCTCTCCACCTTCGCCTGCACCCCCTCTTCCACCGCCTCCCTCCAGGCCTCCATCCAGCTGCCTGGCAGCCCTCCCGGTTCCTCGGCTCTCTTGTCCTCCTCCTGGATGACGCGGGCCACGAGTACCAGAAGTCCCTTGTTTCTGGAGGGAAGAGAGCTGGAGTCGCGCACTATGGTGTTGATCTTTTTCCTCAGGTCTCCATAGAGGAGGCTGAGGTCTTTTTCCTTCTTGGCCAGCTCCATCGGTGAGTCCCTGCCAGACTGGTCCTGCTCCTGCTGGAACTCCCTCCGCAGGGCAAGCAGGTTTAGGTGAGCGTCCTCCAGCACCTCCGTCTCTATCAGCTTACTGATCTGCATCACTGGACGTAAACAGTGATGCAGAGTGGATGGTGAATCTCTCCAAACAGTCTCTAACTCTTCACATCTTTACCAGAATGCAGCTCAACACAACTTGTGACTTTTATTTTAATAGTTAAACCAAAAACTTTTCAGACAGCAGTGTCATTGTGCACAGACAAACTGAACTCCTGTGTATTTACACCAGGGACAAGATTCCTATCTTTGACTGTTTCTGTTGCCAAAACAGAGAAAGATAAAGACGAGCGAGTTGAATGTAAAGACAGACAAAGAGACAGGAAGAGGAAGGTGTTTAGGAACATTATGAGAAAAGGTTGCATTCACTGCCCGTGGCTACGAATGTCTTTGAACACTCAGAGGGTTGACGGCCCGTTGGATGTAAACTGAAGGACAAATGAGAAAAGTTTTCTACACAATTTGACAGCTAATGTGAATCAGATTATTTCACACCTAATTGAATTCTCTGTGGTTCCTCTATGTTGTGTTCCTCACTTCACGTATCTTTGTCGTTTCACTGACTTTCCAACACAAAACGCCACTTTGGTGCCTTTAATCGAGACAAAACAGCAAACTCTGCTCAGATAAAAACGTGTGGGGGAGACTGTACCTGACAGCGGTGTGTGGGGTATTTCTGGCAGTGTGTACATCTCCTCAATCTCCGCCAACACCACCACCTCCTCCTCCTCTTTCTCCTCCTTCATCTCCTCCACTAAGCCTTCACAGACAGTTTTAAGCGGATCCTTTTTTCTCTTGATGAATGGCAGGCTTCGACGAATGGATCCTCTCACGAAAGAGTCAGTGGTTGGCATACTGGGATCTGACGATGGAAAAACAGCAATAATATGTGACCAGTTGGTTTTATATGGACCTGGACATGATTTCTGGTCTTTCGTTTTCCCTCCATCATTTCTTATGTCAGCGTCAACAGCGCCTTGTGTTGTGAGCTCCACCAGGCCACTATGGAGATGCCATTTAATATTTTAAACATTTAAAGTGTTTTTTTAAATCTAGAAAACCGTTAAAATGTCGGTAGCATTTCATATTATCAGCCAGGAGGCTTGTTGATGTGAGGAAGATATCAGTACCAGTATTAAATGATTGTTTTACCTGTCTTTGAACGCTTTAGAGGGTGGCTGACGTCGGTATCACCGTCCTTACCAGGGGTAACTGGAGAGCCAATGCTCTGACCTGATTAAGAGAATAAAAAGCAGAGCAGTTTTCAGTTGGACATGGCTCCATAGCTCCTTGTTTCACAATCACATCTCTCTTTGTCGAGTCAGTAGGAAAAGAAATCAATGCCAGTGCTCGAAAACTGATAGTTTCAGGTTCGTATTTACACTTTCGTGGGCGTATGTGTGCGTGATTTGGCAGAACTTCGCCCTTACTGTGACCTCTAAAGCTAAACCCACTGAGGAATGCAAAGATTAAGCAATGATGAAAACACACAGGTTAGTTTGGCTAAGCTCCAGAATGAAAAGTGAAAGTCACCGACTGAGTTTCTGCAGCTGTTTGTCCTTGTTTCTGCCGACGGAGAAAGGGATTTAAAAGAATCCAAAGGACTTCCTCTAAATGAAATAACCTCACGTGTTTGACTAAAACGTTACCACGCTGAATGCTGAGAAAGTTTTGAAATGTTAGGACACTGTGCATGTTGTGATGAAGCCTTGTGTCGTTGCCTTGAAGGTAAAATCCACCCTCGCTGCTTTCCTGCATCTATTTTGTATATTTTTCTACTTCTGTTCCGTAACATTTGCATCCAGAAAATCTCTCACAAGCTCATTTTGCTGCAAGACTCAAGTTTGGAAAACAACTGCTTCAGAACAAATTCAGCCTGAGAACTTTCTGAACTTTATTAACGGCTACAGTAGATTTAAACAAAGCTACGTGATTCAGAATCTACTTTGCCTCTTTCTTAAAATGTATTAAGGGGTCACAAGACAAGTCTGAGCGATGGACAAGAAAACAATCAGCAGCAAAGACAAATGACAGCTTAGCAGATACTGTAGGAGGACTGAAGTGTAGGAGGGGTTCATGTTTATATGTGAGCGACGCAGAGAACTGTCAGTCTTCTCCTGCACAGCCCACTTGAAATCATGATTAACTCAAATTTATTCATTCACGGCCAAAAGGGATGGATGGATTTACCAGGATGTGATGAGCTGAAAGCTTCAAAGACTGAACAAACCAAATATGTGTGTTTATTTTAGTCCTGAAAGTCAGGAAACCAGAGAATCCTACACACTGTCCATCACTTGACCTCACTTTATAAACACGACGTTTCAGTTCTCAGATCCTCATCAGGCAGAGTTCATACTGCCTGTATCACACAGCAAACACCATTTATCTAACAGTCAGGTGACTATTTGAATATTTACCTGCGCTGGTATTTCGGGGGAAAACCCTGGATGAGCTTCAAGTTGAAGGACGCTACACAAAAACCTGGTCAGGTGGATTCCACTCACAGCACATCCACACAGTTTTCTGTTTGCTGTTTGCTGTTGCTGCAACTACCAGTTATTATCAGTTAATTGTTTGATCTACCTAAGTATTCTGCAAGAAAATAGTGAAACCCCCCCACTCAGATAGCTTGTTCTGTCTGATCAACAAGCTAAAACCCCAAATACTATCAATTTACTGTCAAATAAGACAAATATAAACAGCAAATTTCACGACAGAGAAGTTTGAACTTGGGTCACATGATATGATGGGATGGCGGATAAGTAGCACACCACTTTTAAGGACTTTCAGTATGTCATGTCTACACATTTTAAGCTTTTCTTGCATCATTAACTTCGTTTAGTTCCCATACTTTCCCGCTGTGAAGAGATGATGTAGGACCAAAATTTTGGGGACAGCAAAGCCTGTTGAAATGAAACGTCAGGGTCCCGTCGCTGCTTTTTGCTAGCCACAGCACTTTGTCTGAGTACTGCTTTTATAACATTTTATCTTGCAATTATTTATTTATTTGATATTTTTTTGTCACACTGCCAGGTGTTTTTTTTAAATGAAAAACATTATTTCATTTTCACTACAAAAAATGAAGAAATCTGAATCTGAATTTTGGCGTAAAATAACATGCAAAAAGCAAAAAATGCCTAAGAAGAACATGAAATATGCCCTCAGAAATTGGCGTATTATTCATACACCATTTGATGATACCAGACTATTTTTGCCCAAAGAATTAACTGTAGCAATTAATCAATTATAAATGACAAATATAAATAAGGATTTTATCTCCCTCTGTTGACACCAGCTGAAGCAGATCACCTTCAGATATTTCTGACAGAATCTGAGAATCAGATTGTTTAACAAACATCCAAATAAAATCTACAGTAGAGGCCTCATAGAGACAGATTTCTACATCCACAGTGGCAGCTCGGGTTTTGTTTTTCAGTAAAGTGCGGTGATGTTTGCCGTTTTCTCTGCTTTCTTGCTCTTTCTGCACTGTGTTCCCACATCACTGCTCTTTCCACCTACACACACAGTTTCACCCACAGCTGAGTGAAACAAGTTCACACACATTTTCTGGTGAGCGTTCAAGGTGTCAGATCACTAATTTAAGGAGAATTAGAGGAGGGAGATTGAGGCAGAGCAGGTTCACCTAAACAGGTAGATCAGGCGTTTGATAAGATCTTATCTTACTACATATGAGCTTGCTTTTCCAGAGGGCTCTGACCGTTGAGTGTAGGTTGTTGGTCCACATAAAATGAAAACTACAAAACTACTCAACAGCCTCTGGAGACTTCGGCCGGTTAAACACAAACACCAAATCTTGCCTTGTTTCTGATCTTCAGAGGCCACATTACTCTACCTGCTGCACAAATCCAACAGAGTGGTGCTGGAATGAGTCCTAAAACCCAGATGTAAGTTAGCGTGTCAGCACTGCCGACTTCCCTTGATCCAAAGTGAATGGGTTTTTTGAACAGGTTTTTGGTTAAATGCCTCAAGACATTTTTATGTTTTATTCTACAGCATAAAATTCATCAGAAAATACGCCAATTTCTAAGCTATTATGTGTCTTAAAAAAGGCAACTAGCTAAATGAGACTAGAGAGGTTGCTGACGTGATAAAACTGCACATGAAAACCGATCTACTCATCAGTCCACCTTTACAGCCTCGTTCTGTTTCTACTCACGCTTTTTCAAACTATCACTAACTTTCTAAGAAGAAAGTCCCATTTGCTTTTTGTCGAGGGAACCAGGTTGATGCTAACTTCAGGGTTGGCTTACAAAAACCTGCGCCACTCTATTTCACAGCAGATTTTATGACAGCCATGATGGTACTCACTGGGTGACGGAGGCAGTTGTGACCCTGACTCAGTCGCTTTAGGTGTGCCCTTTGACCCTTTGCCTCCAGGCGAAAGCGGGCTCTTCTCTGCAGCATGCCGGATGCTCTTTCTGAGCGACTGCATCATGCCCAGCTTCTCCTTCACGGGAGAATCGTTGGTCGGAGTCTTCCCGTTGCTCTTGAGGGACACGGTGTCCTCGTCTGGGTTTACAGTAGACTTGGCCATCATTTCTGACATCTCATCCTGTTAAATAACATCCACTTGTGAGGAAAAAACATAAATTTAAAAGTTAAAGCCAACAGCGGAAATATCTGTCTGCCACTCTGCTCTAATAGGAGTGTGTGTGAAACAGCAGTTAACGTGTGTTTTCACTTCCAGTCAGCAGGGATAGGTAGATTAGTTTTGTTTACAGGTAACATGACAACCTGCCTGAGCAGTTCTCCACAGCGTGGCGTAAACAGCTGCAGACATAAATGCAAATTCCCATTGGGGTAGGGGAACATGTCCCCCTCACTGTTACAGTGTCAGGTGGAACTCTCTCTACACTGTCCTCTGTGACTATCCATCTCCCATAAACCAGATAAGAGAAGAGAGGAGTTGGTATCAGTCTCTGAAATTAAACCTGAACACTTGTTGTTGCTCTGTGTAACTTTGGTTATCAGGTACGATCTCCCTATAACTCAGTGATAGTCAGGGGCTTGAATTAGGCTCAGCAAGTTCAAGAGTAATGCTGAACTGTAGATCGGTTAAAAAGACTTGGAAGTCATTATAAACCAGCATCCATTTTGGATCTCCAGTGAGGAAACTTTGAAAATTTCAAGAATTCTGAATGGTTTGTTAAAGCGACAGCACTTCCTGCTCCAGAAGCCGGGGATCATGGGTAATACATGCAGTTTGGGCTGTGTTTCAGATCAGTGAGCAGGACTACGAAGTCAAGAGGTTGATAGTCTTTGTTTTCTGCGCATAAAAACCACACTGCGTTGTTTAAAGGATAACTGTACCAAAACTCAAAGACATTATCACTGATTTTAGAAGATCACAGCCCAGTGTTATTTACATGCAAGATACAGCCATTGATATTGTTCCTGAGTACTTGAGGATTGTGACTGACTACAAGCTGTTTTGAGTTTCATAGTGAAGCTGGTTCTTTCAGTGTTTTATTGAATCTGTTCTACTGTACTGAGGCTTGGTTTAGTTGTGTAGACACCCTGGATAAGCGTCTCAGGGTGTCTCAGCTTCAGGACATTTATTGTTTTTATCAGTAATGATTTGTTTAACTGTCCCTTTCACCCACTTCATGAGGAGTTTGACCTTATTCCTTTAGGACGCTGTTACAGGACGCTTAGGACACCGTTTACTCCTGTAGCCATTAAAAAACTGAATCTCTTTGTGTAATGGAAACTGTCTCACCTGCACTTTATCTCACCAGGAACTGCACTTTATTTAGCTTTGCATATTTCCCATCGTTCTTCAGCTTATCTCTCAGTTTTTGGCAGTAGTACCTCTATTTTACCTTCTTTGTCCTTGACTATTGTCTCTTTTTTGTTTGATTGTTTCTGTTAATTATCATTGGTGGAAGCCGGTGCATACAAACCAGATTTCTGAGGTTGTAAGAGTTGAAGCTGAAGTTTAATTTGGTAAAAACATCCCTCTGGGTCACCTTCAGCTTTACAGTGCACTCAGAGTTATAAACAGATTTATATCTCCCTGGATTTCGCCTCTCAGGCCACAGTCTGCCCTGTCTTCTTACTGGAGGTCACTGGGGTCATATTGAGCCTGAGAGGCAGACTGCACACCTTCACCTTATTTTGGGTAAAGAATAATTTTGTTGTATTTCTGTTTACAGTTATTATTCTCTTAAAAAGAAGCAAGAACTTGTGTTAAAGATGCAAACACAACTTTATCTATCTATTCTCTGCCAAGAAAACTGAACATGATTTGTTTGTTGCACTATGATTACACACTCTGTGTATTATCATGTTTATTTCCATATTAGACAGGTGCTACAGGTGAACTTTAACCTTGTACAATCCGGTTTTCCTACTTTATTGACTAATCATTTTAGAAGTTGAGAAAGCACATTTTTACTATACTCACAAAATTAATACATTACAAGTTGACAAAATTATCTGCAGTAGCGGAAAAAAACGCCGAAAAGGGACACGAAGACGATATAGTATCAGCTTCTTCTCATCTCTCTGTCCCTCCGCTGTGTGTGTATTCACAGGCTGGTCAGCGCACACACACACCTCCTCCCCTCAGTCCTCAGTAAACATCCAAATGAGCCAAGACGTAGCCGGACAGTGTGGTGTCAGGTTTCAGCGCGGCCACGGAGCGGGAAGACTTAGTTGCATGAATTGTATGTAACAGCCCTGGCAGTTGGTGTGTCTTCAGCAGCGTGTGAGAGTTCCTTCTCCACATTGTCACGGGTTCTAACCCCCTATCGTCGCACCATGTTACACAAGAGAAAGAGGAATTTGGTGATCTTGGCCCATGAGAAGTCCATAACAAGTAACTTGGACATGGATGAATTTGTGAGAGTTTTTGCAAAGGGAAATAGGAGACTGTTGTTGTTGAGTGGAGTGGAGAGAAAAGAGAGGAGTGGAAAGAAAGGAGATTTTTGAGCTGTTTGGTTGCTAACAAAAACAAAAACACACACACAAAAAAAAACATAAAATGTTCTGTTCTATATCTGTTGTGTTTTCTAAATTAGTTTGAGAATTTTTTTTAATTATTATTCATAAGACTACCTTTCAGTTTTGTAAATATTGATTATTGTGTGTGAAGTCTTATTTTAGGTTAAAATTTATTTGAAAATTAAGCCATCCAGTTAAGATATATGTTATGTTGTTGGTTGATAAAATCTGGATGAAGGATATTTTATTTTATTTTATTTTATTTATTTTATTTTTATTTTTCAGTTTCCCCCCTTGAGGGATTGCCACCTTATTGTGGTCAGGGGGTTTGCGTGCCTCAGTGACCTTAAGAGCTATACCAGCAGGAGCTTAGTCTTCAGGTGGGACACCCAAGTTGGACAGGTCTGAAGGTAGAGGCCTGACTAAGTGCAATCCACTTCTCTAGGCTGGGGTTGGACACATAGCTAACAACCCAATTCAATGAAGAGAACATGTTACTATAAGCACAGGGGAAAAAAGTGCTGGAGCATGATGTGTACATATGATGCTCCCTTCACATTTCTGACTGCCCCCTCATATATGCCTGCCTACAACAGGCCCTGGTTATACTTGAGTATTGCATTATCTTCTCAAGTCAGAGTAAGCTTGTGTGTGTGTGTGTGTGTGTGGGTGGGTGATAAAGTCAGTGAAAGTAAACAAGCAGCTTTTTACTTTCAGTCCACAACAGTAGTTTACAATGCAACAACTACAGTCTAACTACACGTGTGTGTAATTTAGATGCAATTATTCATTCATTCCTGTAGAAGAGTACAGAAGTGTCTGTTAAATATTAATAGAATAAGCATCTTTATTGTAAATAGAGCAAACAAGGACTAAAATCTTCCTCAGTCGGTCGAACTCTCCACCTGATTTTTAAGAATATTTTACTGTTGATTTAAGGTTTTATTACTGAAAAATACAGGTTTATTCAGGGTTTCTATGAAAAAGAAATAAGTGAAAGTTGAAATGACCTATGCAAGAACAGTTTCCCGTGTTTCTCCAAGAGCTAATATTAAGATATAAAACTTAACTGATTATCACTAAACCAAGACTTTGAATCTGTGGCTCTAATAATAAAACGTACATTATACTGTGGACTCTGAAACAGCAGTAAAGTCATTATACAACACGCAACAACAGCGTACTGTTAATATTACATTTTACAGGATTGTGCCAAACCGGTTTTTATCTTTAAAACAGGCCAAAATCAACTCAATAAAAAGTTGCATTATTTGTTTTTGACGGTAAAATAAACAATAAATATCCTGACAGCCTAAATATAGAGCGCCATTGTTTTACCATATACAGTCACTGATCAACCGAAACCTATATCAACATGTTTAAAGTAAAACCCTCTGAATGCTCTCTCTCTCTGTAAATACAGATCATGTTTAACCAATGCTGACTTTAATAGCAGTCTGCTGTCTGGTTAAACCTAAAAACAAAAGTGTTGCCTTACCTGCGCAGCTCAGGTAGAAAATGTCGTGCCACCTTTCCCTCTACTCTTTTATTTCCCCCACTCTGTCTGCTTTCGCTTTCTATACCTGCAAAAAAAGATCCGGTTTGTAGAGGTGAATTTACCGGAATCAGCCGGTGACAGAGGCGTCGGAGAGGTGAAACACGGAGGTTTAAAAGCAAAGAATAAGCGGTAAAATTTCGGATATAATGAGCTTTTCCTGGGACAAGGACAAAGCAAAGATCACCTCTGTGTGTCTCCACTGTGATTAGAGATGAGTTAATGATTAGACAGGAGCAGGAGAAGTGTTGGTCTGTGCACACAGTTTTTTACAAGGTGCGTTAATCACGTGATTTCTGATAATAACAAACATTTACTTTACCTGTATCGACTATGGATCTGACTCTCCTTCCTTTTTTTCTTTCTTTTTTTAAAAAAAAAACCTCAAACGTGGCATTAAAATATGCGACTGTGCTGCATTTAAGAGCCTCCTGTAAACTCCTGTTTCAAGGTTATAAGTCATAAATTAATAGGTGTAATAATGTAGCAGTGATTGAAGAAGTACTCGGATCCTTTACTACAGTAAAAGTACCAGTTCATAAATGTAAAAATGCTTCATTACAAGTAAAAGCTATTCATGCTAAATTGTTCTGAAGTAAAAAGTACAGAGGAATTATCAGCAATTAAGTATCAAAAGTACTCGATCTGCAGGATATACTACTGTGTATAAGATCATCATGTTTTTATGTAAAATCTTAACAACAAAAATAAATGAATAAATAAATATAGTGCAGTAAAGTACAACAGCTCTGTCTGAAAACTATGAGGAAAAGTATAAAATAGCATAATACAGAACTGCTTAAATAAAAAGTACTGTGAAACTGTACTAAACTATGGTAGTTGAGTACATGTACTTAGTTACTTTCCTCCACTGTAATCTAAATAAAATATAAATAAAAACAACTAATAAACAACAAATAATGACAGATGTTGTTAAATTTGTTGAGCTTGTGGTGCGTTCAGGATCTTTTTGGCTTTGACCCCCTACAACAAATTTTCCTTATGACTCCTGAGTTTTTTCTTCTCAGATCGCTTCATTAGGAAGATTTTTAGAGAAGAGAGACATCAGGAAAAAAAAAACTGGATTGTGTGCAACAGGATTTTTATTCTTTCTTATTCCTTTAAACACCAGATTTAATTCTCTGTCGTTAACTGTGCATCCTCGCTCTCCACCCACACTTCCTCAGCTGGGGGTCAAAGACACTGGCGACATGATTTCCTGCCACTTCATCCACTAGAGGGTGACGTGCTATACTTGTTTTGGCCCTAGCATTATGCTTGTGCAGTAGTTGAGGCACCTTCCTGTTTGTTTTTGTAAATACAGGAGATAGAGGTTAAATTAAGTTGCAGGTGTGTGTCGATAGAAACACTGAGACTTGTTTCCAGCTGCTGGAGATCAGATCTGACATCTGCTGCACCTCCACTGCACTTAACATTTCCGGTCCAGATGAACGGCATCGTGACCAGCTGCTCCATCCTCTGAGTGTGTGTGTGTGTGTGTGTGTGACATACAGTGAGCAGATTATAGATGCATGGAAATGAAACAGTTACTGAGCCGGTGTCTATAGTGTCAGCAACAGCTTAACATAAGTCACGACATCCTGTTTCATCCATCCATCCTCTCTCCTCTTCTTCTTCTTCCTCTTGAGTCTTTAATGAAAACTGTAGGTGGAACACACACGTTAAAAATTCTTATTTTCTCATTTTAAATGTCATTTCCAAAAACCACATTCACCTGTATATTTATAAATCACATGTGGACATCCTCAAACAAACAAAAAGCTCATTTAAAGATACACATGTGACTGTGTATTGCATTAATAGATTGTTAATACTGTGCGTAAGAAGTGTTTTTGTGTTGTAGCTGTTCAGTACTTTAGAGAAGTGGTGTCCAACATAGGGGTTAGACCCTTTTGAATGGTCACAGGATAAATCTGACCGGTCGTGAGATGATTAATGGGAAAGGAAACATGGAAAATAAGTTCTGATGCACAAATTTTTATTGACAAATCTTTGCTTTTTTGTGAAATAATGGATAATTTTATATTTTTAGGCCTTAAACAGTGTATTGAAATTTACAGCGGCACAAATCGTGTGTTATCTCAAGTTTTAAATGTAAATGTCTGTCGCTGTGGAGCTACAGCCACAAGACAGACAAATCCTGTCACAAAAGTAGAGATAATGGCCCTAAAATTGTCCTTTCTGCGTCATTTTTCTAAAACTACATCTAGACAGCGGTGTGTGGTTTACACAGAGAAAATTGTGAGGCTTTGTGCCCTCAAAATGATGTGTAATTTGTCGAGGTTGAGAGAGGGTTTACCGAGACGCTGCCGCTCCTGGTCTGCACGTCTGCTTGTTAAAGGGAGTTTAAACAGCTGCCTTTCATTTCACTAAAACACTGAATATATAAAATGGGACGGTAAGAACGTGACCTGATGATCTTACTATCAGGAGGAGCCTTGTCCACAATGTAAAAAAAGGTTTAAGACCCATTGTTTAGGTTTATTAGGCACCAGATATACAGTAATTTGCCTCCAATCTATGTGTGTTCAAGTAATTAATTTATTTAGTGTTGCCTTTTTCTTATGGGCATGAATTTACTGTAAGTATTTATATAGAAGTAATTATCTTTACAAGAGGGTTTGTTAGTTGTCTAACAGGCAGAGCAGAACCTGGACTTCCAGGTGGATTTTCACCATCATTATGATCCACTTCCTTCTTTTCCATGATGCTAGAGTATGACCGGTTCTTCCAGCAGCACCAGGGATTTCCACCCAGCAGCAGCAGCTCAGCCACACAATGGCTGCTTTAGATTAGTGTAGCATAATGAAAGGAAAGCTGTGGCGTGAATGCTCTGGGTGTGTGTGTGTCTGAGGCCAGACACCCATGAGCTCAGACCATGTTGAATGTTTAATTAAACGGTGGTGCTATAAAACCCTTATTGCCAGTCTGAGCAAATTTAATTGAGATTATTTGATAATTTTGTCGTGTGGAACAAAAGAAGCAAATTAACATCATGTTATCCTCAACCTCTCTCATATATTTATCCTGGTTTCTTTTCATTCAGGCAGCAGGGTTCAAATGAACTCGGCTTGTGTTCATTTTATTAATTTGCATTTTGTTACCACAGAGCCGACTTGCTAGTAGCGGAAATGGTAGCTAAAAATATACAAGGTGTGAGCAAAAAAGCTCAGAGACTGCACCTAGAACAAGCAAAAAGTGTACTTGATTTAAATTTGGGTGCCTTTTCCTTCAAAGTGTTCACCCTGTGCAGCGATACACCGCTCCCAGCACTCCGACTCACACTGGGTCTCCTCCGCTGTGTCAGAATGGTGACCCTTCAGCTTTGAATTTCATTTCAATCAGGAGAGACTTAGAGCAAAAGAGCATGAGAAAATCCAAAGTAGAATAAAATTTATTTTGCACTGGAGAAACAGTCTTTTGGCGTTTAGTCCCTGGCAGGAAGTAGATCACCATGAGAGGCTGGAGTCATCGTGAGAGGGAAACTTCTGATAAGGGAGTCGATAGAAGATGGCCAGGCATCCGCATCACCAGGTGATGAAGGGGTGGAGGTTCATCGCACAACGCAGAGAGATTGTCTTCCTGACTGAAGTTGTGCTAAGCTTCATTTTAGGGAATAGAAAGAAGTAGCAGGGAGCCAAATCTGGCAAGGAGAGTAGGTGCGTGTTTTGATTTTGTCCAAAAAACACACTATGACCAGGTGTGTTGTCATGATGGAGCTCCCAGTAGAACTTGGTGTTGACAGTCAGACCCTGGTAAATGAATTCAAAGGTGCGGAACCTCGCAAATGCACATTTTCAGTCTTGGAGACTGCGGCTCTTCCACTGCAAAGACTCCAGTTTAGTGTCTGGGTTGTAGCCGTAGATCCACCCGTTGTCACAGGTGATGATCCTCGACATGAAGGTTGGGTCATCCTAGGCCTCTTGACAGAGATCCTAGCAGACTTCAACACGGTGCTGCTTCTGTCTCGTGGTTAAGTCCCAAATGCAAGTGGTCTTGAAACCGTGTGTGAAGCACCTGCTGAATGCACATTACCATTCTGTGCTCCATTTGTTCTCAACAGAAACAGTCTAACCCTAACCCTAACCCTTCATTAGATATTAGGTTAAAATAAATTACTGTGTGATGATGGTTAAACTTGGTTATATCAGGTTTGGATTATGCTGCGTTTGATTAGACTAGATTGCTGTAAACAAGGTTTAGTACCCTGTAAATTCTCTGGCTGTTATCCTCATTGTCAGAGTCCTAGTTTCACTCACGGACACCCACACACACACACACATACAGAAACATATACCACCCACATCACCATGTGTGTCACCCATTGGCAGCCCTGGAGTAAAGAGGAATCCTGATGCTGAAATTCCTCATTTAAATGCACTGACAGTGAGAGCTCAGCGCTGATACATCCCCAACACCGAGATAACAGCACTGAGTAATGATTCTTGGATAAAATAATACATCCACACGTGTGAAAATGACCACAATCGACATATGGAAATGAGCTCTGTCTTTGCCTGTCAGTCGACCGGTATTCAGGTGACCGAGACAGCTCTTTTCTTTTTTCTTCCCGTCAATCATGCAGTAATGGTGAGAAGGAAATCACCCGGCTGAGCTGCACATCTTATTGTTGGTCAGAGCCCTCAGGCCTCATCACAGCTTCGCTGCAGATGGAGCTCCGGCATCTGCAGATACAACACGTCAGGTTTGAACTCTACTCTTTGGAGACGGCTGAACCAGGATAATCAACTGCTACATGCTGTGTGCAAAGTGTCCGTAAATTAAATTAAACCAGGAACCCCTTTTAACTGCATGTATTCTGGTTTATTGCACAATATTTTAATATGCAGTGTCACTTTTCTCAGTATCTTTTCTCCATCCATTGTTCTGAGGTTTTATTTATATTCTTTTCCCCTGAACGTTCTGACAATAATAAATAAATAAATAAATAAAAATACCCCACCAACCTTCCCATCAACTTGCCCCGGGTGTATTTCAGTTCTGTTCGAGCTGTCAGTCAGTCTGTCGGTGTGTCTGCTGCAGAGCCTGTTCATCCTTTTATTATCTGTCACAGTGACTGACTTTTGGTTGTTATGCATCTCAGTCACGCCAGTCATAATGCTGTTGGAGGTCGCAGCGTCATTGGCGCAAAAAAAGGAAAACTGCAAAATTGACTCAAAGTAATAAACATCTTCTGGGGATTGGGAACATCTTGAAAGTAAAAAAAAAATCTTGATCAACTGACCTCTGAAGCCTGCCATTCTTAGTTGTTGTTACTGTGCTTGTCAAGCTTTCCTCTCTTGGCAGTTTACAATGAGAACAGTGGCTGATTTACCTCTAAATTTTTGAATGAGTGGCTCCTTGATTTCAGACAGAGGTAGATAAAAAGCAGGTGTCTTATTTCTGTTTAGGCATGAAAAGTACCAGGTTAGGCTTACGCATAAAAAGTACTTGGTTAGGTTTACGCATAAAAAGTACTTGGTTAGGTTTAGGCATAAAAACTACTTGGTTAGGTTTAGGCATAAAAAGTACTTGGTTAGGTTTAGGCATAAAAACTACTTGGTTAGGTTTAGGCATAAAAAGTACTTGGTTAAGTTTAGGCATAAAAAGTACTTGGTTAGGTTTACGCATAAAAAGTACTTAGTTAGGTTTAGGCGTGAAAAGTACTTGGTTAGGTTTAGGCGTGAAAAGTACTTGGTTAGGTTTAGGCATAAAAGTGCTTAGTTAGGTTTGGGCATAAAAGTGGCAAAAGTTGGGATTTAGGCATAAAAAGTACTTGGTTAGGTTTAGGCATAAAAAGTACTTAGTTAGGTTTAGGCGTGAAAAGTACTTGGTTAGGTTTAGGCATAAAAAGTACTTGGTTAAGTTTAGGCATAAAAAGTACTTGGTTAGGTTTAGGAAAAGATTTCGGCTGTAATTGTAGAAGAAACAACAAAAACTGTCAGGTTCAAGCGGAAACTGAACTCAAATTGTCTTGTGTGAGGTCTGTGTGTCTGATAGGCCAACCTAGTGGTACTTTTTGCTCTTTTATACTAAGACATTTCCTTAATAGATGCTATATTACTACAACCACTAGATGTCGCTTAACAAGAAGATGTAACATGAGCGTAATAAGCTGCCTTTAATGACATATGTTATGCGTTTTTTACAGGACAGTCTCTTAGGTGGCTATTATTGAACATATAGCGTGAGTTGATTTGTCTTTATTAACTTTTTCACATTTCAAGATCCAAATATGCGTTTGATCGTGCCATATCGTGATGTTGTGTTAAATGGCTAAAAGCTACAGGTCTCAGGTGAAAGTCAGCATCCCACCAACTCATTCAGAAGATAAAAACATGAAATAAACAAACTACATTGTTCTTGTATTGCAGAGTAAAGTAACTAGCTAGTCCTAGAATTATGCTAGCTTCTGTTGAAAATATGAAAAGTAGGAACTTCTTCAATTTCAACGTTAGAATAGGACAAACCATTGTATTTGAGCAACGTTAACACCATCTGTGAGCTTCCCCAAATCCAATAAGAGCAGAACATGAATGTAGGCATATTCCATTAATGAAAACCAGATTCTCAGTTTTACCTTCTTGACCCGCAATGTTAGCTGCCATGTTTCTACAATGTAGAATGGACAAACCAAACACTGGCGTTACTGAAAGGCCACTATGGGTTCTTCTACGTTTGGAGAAGACGGTATTAATTTGGTTGCAACCCTCACTTCTAGATGCCATCAAATCCTTCACGCTGATCTATTGATTAGATTGATGTCAAATCTTGGACCCTCTTCTTTCAAAAATGACTGACCAGTTCAGAAAGATCGGCCTCCATTATTGCTGAAAACTATAATCCTGTTAATTGCTCAACTAATCCCATTGATATTGATTTAACATCCCTTTATTGTGGTTGTAACAGAAAGAGTGGAACTAATTGGACAGTTATTACTATACAATGTGAATACTGTAGTTTGAATTTTAGCTGAAGCTAATATGTTTTCGAAACAAGTGTTTGAGGGGGTTTGACATTAAAGACATTTAGGGAACCAGTGTGTCAGACAACAACATAACAAAATAAAATTCAAGAATAAAAATAAAAAGGGATACTCAACAGGCAGATGGCAGGAGGTGTCAGCTACACAAGGAAAGTGAAGGCTGAGTGATTTTTACTGTTTCTTTGTCTCTAGTTGGATTTCTGCTCCGTGACTCATTCTGTTTCGTTTTCTGAGCTCAGGAGCAGAGAAACAAAAAAGAAAAAAAAAAGCGAGTGAGGTGAGTTTTATATGTGTGCTTATCAGAATCGTTTATGAAAATGGGTTTTTGGGGGGAGTGAGAAAGAAAAGAGACAAAGATAGAACAGATACCAGAAGATAAGCTTCAGAGAGGAGACTGACAGAGGGGGAAAGCAGCTGAGCAGAAGAAGTAGAGAGCATGAGATGAAGAGAGAGTATGAGAGAGGGAAAGTTAAGAAGTAGAGGAAACAGAACATGAAGATATATATAGTGAAGGGAGGATTTATGAAACTGGGTTATAGGAGTGAAGACTTTATTTCTTCCTTGCAAATGTATTGTTCACACCTGACTCTGCCTTTATTTTGTCCTATACACGGAGGAAATATACTGTATAATGTAAAGTAAAAATTTAAAGCTGCTTTTGGAAACTAGAAAAATCAATAAGAAAATCAGAAGTTGGGATTTATTTTGAAATATTTTTAATCAGGTTTCTTTCTCTAGTAGAACAGATCACTGATATAAAGCATGGCTCTCAAGCTAGGGGTCAGGACCTCTACAAGGGATCTTGAGATTAATTAAGGGGTCACCAGATGATTACTAGGTAGAAGAAACTACATTTGGCCAACAGGAAATTAAGACAATTCATGGATTTTTCTCCCATATAGTTTGATGTCTTACAAATGCATTAAATATGCAGTTAAATCCTAGGTATCAAATACACACAAAATTTCAATTCAAGCCAAGCTTTGTGTTCTTGTTGTGATGAGTATACAAGGGTATTTAGCAGAATGTCCTCTGACTGTTAACTGAGGGACTCAGTTTGTCTAAAGAGAGGTTTAATTTAAAAAGCCTTATATAAGATGAAGAAACAGATGGAAGTCTGATGGAGATGGATACTTGTTTGGACAGTAGCATGCATTGAAAATGAAAGAAAAAGCCATAATGGATCAGTGTGACTGCCCTGTTGGATTAAACCTGAAGTGAGAAAAGAGAAGACTAAAAACTGTGAAGCCCTGGCACCCCTGATTCAATCCGAACAAAATAAATACATAAAACTCTGCTTTTATGACACTCTGTGATAAGAAAGTGTGGATGGCTTTAATGACAGTAGCATAATGAAAGATTTTGCCGTTTATGGATGGGACATAATGGTCACTGAGAAACCTTTGAAAACCACTAAATGTAATGACAATCTGTCTATTAATTTAAATATTTTCAAGTAAATTCTGAAGCCTGATGGTGGCACTAGAGGATCAGCAGAAACATGAGGTCCGGCATCCTCTGGGGATCACAACAATTTACCACCACAACCTTCCCAAGTAGAAGTTTTCATGATCTGAAATTGACCTGTAGAAATCTACCCAAACCAAACAGGCATGAATAGATTTTCAACTTTATGACAATAAATCCAGGCTTCATTGAGTGTATGTATACAATGAGAGATGCAACACAATTTGGCGTTGTTATAAGTGGTGCAGGGGATGATGTATTTTTGTAGGCTAACCAGGATGTTAGCATCTTGTATTCCCTTGACAAGGCCAATGAGATTTTTTCATTGGGTTTTGGATTATTACCAGAAATAAGCTCAGTGACCAGCAAAAGTTTGTGATGGTTACACGTTTGTTCAACAAAATAATCTCCATAAATGAAGGCTGCATGATGTTTGAAGCCTAAATACAATCTCCAGAAGTAAGAAGCTAATGTTAGGCTATAAACCAACTACACCACGGTCACATGACGTCAACATCTCCACCACTAAGCTTCCAACTTGTCATTTCATTTAGCTCTGAGCCTTTCTTCTTAGAAAGTTAGTGATAGTTTGAAAGAGCGTGAGTAGAAACACAACAAGGCTGTAAAGGTGGACTGGGACGTCCCCGACAACCTGTAGTCTCATTTAGACACTCGTAAGCAACCGCCTTTTTTAAGACACGTGGGGTATTTTCTGACAACGATTTTATGTCGTAGAATAAAACGTGAAAATGTCTCAAGACCTTATTTTGGACACCTAACCAAAAATCCATTGATTGGACGAGGGACCCAAGAAGTGCTAAAATGCTAACTCACTTCCAGGTTTTAGGACTCATTCCTGCACCACTCTATAGCAACCAACGGCTTGGCTACGTCACTTCAGAGCTCCTGTTGGTCCGAAAACACCTCTAGTTTGGACCCGGCCCTCTTGGTTCCTGGCTCAGGTCTCAGTTACTTCAAACCACATGGACCTGTAAAGACATATAGCTATATAATAGGCATGCTACTTAAAGCAGAGGGATGGGGAATGGAGGCAAAGTTTGTGGTGATGAACTGTTTCTGTGCTGCTCCCATGTTGTCAAAAGAGCTTTGCTGGAATGTGTTGAAGGCAAACCCTCATCAAGCGTGCACACACACACACACACAAAATAACCCCCACACACACACACACACTGGATCCAGAGCTGTGGGCTTTCTTTACAGAGCAAGGTCACAGATGGCTACTAATGCCCTGATCACAAAAACATCAACCTCTATTTTCATCTCCGCCACTATATCCTCCCTCCACACACACACACACACACCTCACTCCCACACCATCCTCCACTCTGCCTTTTTCAGAGAATAAATGAACCTTAACAGGAGCTGTTTCCCTGTCATGTGTTGCTCCCGTGTTGCAGCATAAAATGTCGTTAGTAAAAACAGAATTATATGGAAGCAAGAGGCATAGAAAATGCATTATGTAACAGTGCTGTCAGTCACTCGTGTGTTTAATAACGTCTGGTTTGTGTGTGTTTATGAGATGTGAGGCAGAAGCATTGATGGGAGACAAAAAGTTGAGATCAATTTTTACTTGAAAATACTTGTTATGAAACATATATATGCTGCAAATGTAACATGTATGTTTTTCTTTTTCGTGAGGTAGACCCAGAACGTGCTGGAGGGATTATACAGTCTAATCTGGCTTGGGAACACCTCAGGGTCCAGCAGGAGGAGCTGGAAAACGTTGCCAGGCAGAGGGATGTTGGAGCATCTTGCTCAGTCTGCAGCCACTGTGACCAGACCCTGAATAAGCAGCAGAAAATGGACGGATGGAAGATTTCTCTTCGGTAGCTTGGTGCCATGGACAAGGTAAGAGAGTCAGAAAATACTGAGAGGGGACTTTTGTTAACAATAAGAAGAATCCACCGATCAGTCCTGACATTCATCTGGATGTTACCTTGACACGTACCACCTACCTAAACAACAAAACAACAAAAACTGCTCAGAAATGTCTCGAGAAACACAACAAACAGCCTCCAAACTCCCCTAAAACAGCTCTGACCTGTCGGGGCATGGACATGGGACCTCTAGGGGTGTCCTGTCGTTTCTGGATCCTCATAAGCGTAAGGCAAGTGACATGTCTTAAGATGAGATCCAGAGCATCTCAGGAAAAGTGACACCATGTTCATTCACACCACTGGTGCCGTCTGCAGCGAGTCTCACTCCAATTTGCAAAAATCTATATATCACAGCTGCGATAATGAAAATCCAACTTTACCCTGGCCCCTCTCACCTCCTTAATAGGTGAAATCAACAAGGGACTTTAGCTTTTCCACCTGTACTCACCTCTTAAATCGGCTTTATAAAGCGTATACATACATTCAAGTATTCTGTCGTTATATAAATATATATCCTGGATAATGTACTTTTCATTTATTCATTGAAAGTGGCGTTTGACATCAGAGGTCTGCTTTCAAAGACCTGTTCCCTGTTTAGAGGTTGAACCGCCTCGCTGATGCATGGTGCAAACATCAAACGCACGTTTCAGTCTCAGATGTATTTTTATCCTCTGAGGGCCCCCCCACCCCACACCCCTCCCTTGTCTACACTGAATAGACCTTTTAAGTTTTGTCAGCCACTTCTTTTATTCTCCCACTGCAGGGGCTAATTGAGGTTGTGCAAATTAGAGGGGAGCTGTCAGGCGAGGCGGGGCTGAGGATGTGGAAGGGAGGGGGTGGGGGTGGGGGTTGGATGGCAGCAAAAATAAGCTTCCTCCTCAGTGGTTCCCAAAATAACCTGCGCCCCCGTGGTTTGATCGCCCCACTCCTGAGGACCGGGTATCCCAGCTGTGAGACGGGCTGTCAGAGTCGCTCGCGCTCTCTCTCTGAAACACACACATTTATCTCCCTCCTTCTCTATTATGTAGAGAAAGCAATATCAACACCTACACACACACACACACACATCCAACACAGACACACACACTCCTTCTCAGTGGCTTATTTATCGCTTCCATTTTTATGTTATTACATTTTTAACTTTGGTTATCTTATGATGCTGCTCACAACAATATCCATCTATAATATGTAGACAAAGGTATTCGGTCACCTGAACACAACACCTACATGTGATTGTGATACCTTGAACTTTAATCTGCTGATATAACACACACTTAACTGAGGAAAACTTTATTTACATCGACATTGTCTTACCTCCAGAGATTTCTGAAATGAAAGAGAGATCTAAATCCTGACTCTAAGGAGAGATTTTGAACGTTTTGATTGAAATGCAGGGACCTCTATTAGTCGAGTGAGTCAAACTACATCACACTTCACCACCTCCAGCTGTTAAATTTATTCAATGAAAGTGTCGTTTGACATCACAGCTCCTCTTTCAAAGAGCTGTTTCCTGTTTCAAAGGTTGAATCACCTCGCTGAAACATTAAACATGCATTAAGTCTCACTTTAACTCTGGGTTAGACCTCAGCAAGTCACATTTACAAGTACATATATTGCAGGTTAGAATATAAATATCAGCATTAAACCATAAACAAGCCAGTCACAGAGTGGTGCAGGAATAGGTCCTAAAACTCAGAGGTAACTTAGCATGTGAGCACTTCCCTGGTTCCCTCGTCCCAAAGTCAGTGGGTTTTTAGTTAAATGTCTGAATTAAGGTTTGTGGTTTTAACACAAGCTAACGAGTGTCTAAATGAGACTACAGAGGTTGTCGGGGACGTTAACATGAAAACCCATCTACTCCTGATCACCTTTACAGCCTCGTTGTGTTTCTACTCTCTTTCAGCTATCATAACTTTCTAAGAAGGAAACTTGTAGAAAAGGCTCAGGCTAAATAGAAATGACAGTTGGAAGCTTAGTGGTGGAGACGTTGACGTCATGTGACCGTGGTGTAGTTGGTAACATTAGCTTTTTACTTCTGGAACCAGGGTGATGAAGTTACAGACTGACGTACAAAAATACGTCACCTCTGCACCACTCTATTACACTGTTCAAACACACGGGACTTTATTTTTTCATTCTAGTGTCCTACTTAAAGTTTGATATGTCTCAGATTTGAATACATAATATTAGCTTGAATGAGGAGCTGGAAAATCACATGATTTTATTTAATATTTCAGATCATATGTGTATGTGTCATATTGTCAAAGTGGAATAAGATGATTTTATAGCTCTTAAAAACTCTTAAAGGGAAACAAAGGGAAATTGTATTTTTAAACCAGTTTCTGTAATCCACTCTCATCATGAATTTATTATCTATCCGTCTCAAATATGTCATGCTGCTTCTACTCATTTTGTTGAGATACAATTACACCAATGATTGCATGTACCACAAAAATAAGCATTAGAGCTCTTTGTTCAGTCTAACAAACTTTCTACGCGCTGAGAGAAAAATACTCTGTCCTGGGCACAGCTGATATTTAGGTATCAGTCTCACAAATCCAGGTTAAGCACGAAACCTTATATTTTTTGCCAGCTGGGGTCTGATGTATTCATGCCTTGTTGGATTTATGATTTTTAAAATCTAAGCACTTTGATGTTAGAGGACAGGGCTGTTGGTGAGAAGTCGAGGCTTCCGTCATAGATATTTGGGTGAATTAGCTGCACAGGACACAAAATATTAAATAAAATCATGACAGATTTTTTTCTGAGTTCAAACAGGGAAGTTCAACTGCAAGTCCACTGCAGGCTAAAGGAAGAGTTGGACTGTAGGAAGATGGGGAAAAGGGGCAAAGAATAATGCTTTTACTTCATTTAGCTGGGTCAAGATGCCTCGAGCATCTGAAATTAGTTAATACTTCCAGCAGCTTCAGAGTCTGACAATGTAATTTAATTCAAGAAAGTTGCGGAAAAGAAAAAAAAAAAAAAAAGAAAAAATCTTCTCAGGATAAATATGTTTTTTTATTTTTATCTCAGAGCTGTATGAATGGCTGCAGGGTGAAAGTCACTCCACCTACGCGTGAGCTGCTTCAGGTGATGCTGCGAGCTCCATGCTTTACCTGGCCAGCTCCTCTGCCAGCATATGGGCGCTGCGAAATGTAAGCCGCCACAGGAGTTTATTACAGGTGCGATCTATCTACTCTCTCCTGCTCCGTGTTTACATGGACTTAAGAAATCATGCTAATGACCCTAATTTCCATAACACATTGTCGCAGAGAGTATCTTTTGTTTGTGGAGCGGAGCCTGATTAATGATCCTCAACGCCCCATTCACATCATGATATTATTATGATATGATTAGGTTATACCCTGGTTTTGCTTTCTCTAATTTTCCTCCAGCTGTTCTGTTGCACATTTTGAATTCAAACGAAGAAAAAACAACTGAACAGCGACGCCAGAAATATGAAAAACAATATTACAAACAAGTTTTTATCCACAGCTGAGGTGGAGAAAGAAAAGATCCAATAAAGGCGAAACAAAGCAACGATACGATGCAGGAAAATTCTACTTCTTGTTTCGGTTTAATTTCCTGCAGCGTTGAATGAGGTGTTTTTTTGTGCCGAGCTGTTCTTTTAATGCTCATGGTGAGAACAATTTAAGAGTCTCTGCATGTTTCAGAAGTTAAAAAACCTGACACCAGGCACGAGACTTCACATGTTAAACAGAACAGGATTGCTGTTGCTACTTATCAATTAGGAAACAAGTTGGTGACTTCCCAGCCGGTGAAACTAGGGCAGGCCATACATACAGTGGAATAATGTATGCTATGGCCTGGATTTGAGAATCTCATCTGAGCTTGCCTCTTGAATGTGCAGTGTGCATTCTCTGTTGATAAAATCCCCACAAATCCTCTAAAGGAAAGGGAAGACTGCATGCATCTGCCTTTCATCTGCAGCCTATAATTTAAGAAATAGTACATGTATTTTCAAAGCTGCTGCACAAATCTACATCTCTCAGCCCTAAGTGGACTCTGCTGATAAAAGCAACGTGCAGCAGGTAAATAATAGGTTCTGGTGATAGGGATGTACTCCACGGTCCTGGGTCCACTTTGCCGTTTGTTTTCATGGTTTTTCTTATTCATGTGGTTAAAAGGAGATAAGGTTGAAATCACGTTTGTCAGCGTGTGAGAAGCTGAAAAGAGGCTAAATATCACAATGTCAGCATCGGCGCTAGATGTCAAGATTTTGGTGTCACTGCCTGAGAAATGAAGACAAACTGCACCGACGTTCAGCATCCATACAGGAGGAAATCCTTTACAGAGCAGGGGGGGAGGAAACAGGAGGAGATAAATGGTGAAGTATTGGAACCAGCAGGTCACACCGCTCCACTCTACATCATGAAACTCCCTCAGGACTGCCTGCTCTTACTAACTATCCTCACTAACCATCCTCCCCCTTTTGCCATGTTGCTCTGGGTAGAAATCACCTGCGAGAGTCGTCTCTTTCTCTTGGTTTCTCCACAGCCTTTCCCAATAAGGCGTCTGAAATATGAAGCTTTTTGCACATCCATCATCATTTTCAGTCTGTTTAAAGTGTGGCAATGACAAACAAACATTTATGTCATCATACTACTTCCTTTTTCCTTTTATTTTTCTTTTATGGGAGTTCGACAGATGTGAGTAGGATTGTCTGGCCTTGGCGGAGGTATTCGCTCCTCTGAGTGTCAGTTTTAGTCATCCAATAACTTCACTTAGATTTGTTTAAAATGCTCCCAGTGATCATCTTAGCTGAGGAATATTTAAAACATTTACATTTGAATGTAGAGAGTGAAGAGAGGAGACTGAACCAAAGCAGTAAATATGCAGAAAAAGACTAATTCATGAGCTGAAAGAGGCTAAAAAAGACCCATAAAGCTGCAGAGCTCAGTGCAGTCAGGAGCAGATTCATTACTGCACCATAACACAGAATCATTTGACTTGTTATTAGATGAGATTTATTTATTTTATCTCTTCTTTTTAAGTTTATTTAGAGAATTGGTAACAACTCTACCATATATATTGTATTGTGCTCCTTAGTTTGGATCAGGAGCTATATGATATTGTGCACCTTGCTTGTAAGGTTAGTGATGGTTATGGATGGTATGCTTTATTTTACTGGTTGGCAATTTATTAGCAATTTCAGAACAGTAAATTATATTTATTTTGAAAGAACTATATATCTGTGTGTTGATTAGGGGCATACGTGGGTCCTTTTTTATTGCATTTATGTTTTTATGATTAATTAATTCCAGTTAATTGCAAACAACAACTGTAGCCCAGTTTCAGTCTTTTATTCTGAGGACAACAGGTTAGTTTAACTCTAAGATTTTTCTACAGGCAAGCATTATTCAACACATATGGAGATCAAAGATTCCAATAATAAAAATCAACACAGATGAACTCTAAGTAACTTAAATAACTGAATTTGTCTCTGCTTTTTCCATTAGGAGCAGAAAATTACACTAAATTGTAAAGGAAATTCTAAAAAGAATTGTTGAATTAAAATTAAAACACAACTTTAAAATGTGTTTTCCAAATCTGATTCCGTAAACTTTTCGTCAAAAGTTTAAAATTTTGACAAATTTCTGTCTCAAAGCTGCTGAGGGGAGTAGCAGAAAATAAAAAGATAAAACAACATCAGTTATCTTCTGAAAGAAATATCTCTGTCCTCTGTTCAACTCTCTCTGCCTGTCAGTACAACCGGGGGGAATGTAACATGAGCTCTGCAGAGGGGGGGTTATGAGAGGTCGCAGATTAAAATGCTATGACACTGGGAGTTGGATAGACTTTAAATAATGCATGCAGCGTCATCAGCTCTGTGTCGTGTGGACTGGGCCTGAGATGCAGAGACTCGGTTCAGCCTGAGAGGCCCCGAGGCTCTCCACGACCTGCCGAGATCTCCAGGGCTCTGAGCGGGTCGACGAGCAAAATGAGGAACAGTTCAGTTTCAATAAGGTGATATTTACTTGAACAGCAAAATGACACATCGCATCGAGAGAATAGCTTTGTAAATGTCTCTTCCCCTTCGTCTGCGTCTTCTCTTTATGAATGAAGAGTGTAAAGTAACTGAGTACAATACAAATGTGAAGCACTGCACTTGTTTTTTTAGCGATTTCTGAAAGGAAATGTAGCTGCAGACTCAGATTTTACACCAACTGTGACATAAATATCTCTGTTCTTTGACTTTAAAGCGACAAAATGTAATTTTTGCTGAGCAGCAGCGCCCCCTGCAGCCACGAGTGGTTATTAATTGTTGGATTCAGAGTTTTAGCAGTTAAATGGTTTTGGTGTGCAGAAAACAAAGACTGTCAATCTCCTGAAACAGAGCAGAACTGTGTATATTACCCACAATCCCCAGCTTTTGAAACAGGAAGTGCTGTCGCTGTAACAAACGCACCAAACACCAAAGTTTTTTTAACTGATCTACAGTTCAGCATTACTCTGGAACTTGCTGGGCCTGATTCCAGCAGTTTAAGCCACTGACTGCTACCTAGTTACAGTTACAGTTACATAGAGCAAGAGCAGGCGTTCAGGGCGCAGAGTGCGAATGACAGAGGCTCCATTCTCCTAATTACAAGCCAGTGTACCATCATAATTATTCAGGAGCTGTTATTTTAAGGTAAAACTGTTACGTAATGTTGCTTTAAAATCTTGAACTACAACGTAAATTTCTCAGGAACTAAAAAAACAGCTTTGTTTCAGTGCAGTGATACAATGGCTTCCAGTTGCCAACGCATCACAAGCTTTATCGTTAATAGTTTACAGTCCTAACTATATGGATCTGGTAACCTAAACTCACCTGCTCTGATCTGACTTAGACTGGGAATGCAGAGATCTGCAGTTTAAGATCTGGGTCACCCTCATGCAGAGCAGCGAGAGAAGCTCTGTCTGTCTGCAGGAGTTTTGTTTTTGTGGGTTCGCTACGACTCCCAAAAGAGAAAATAATACAGCCTGTTCCTTGATTGCACTCTCCCTGTTGTCTGCATTCTTGTGTTTGCCGTGCAGGTGAAATTGCCGGGTGAGGTATTGCTGCTTTATTAGACAGTATGCAGCAGAGGCAGAAAGGAAAAGAAGAAAAAAATAGAGAATGAAATGAGAGGAGAAAACATTTTGTGAGCTGAATTTGACTCCTGAGTATCGCAGGCATGTGCCAACATCCACCACTGCGCCAACAGGATGAAATCCAAAGGCAGATTTGAATTTTAATTTATTTATTCACAGAGTGAACAACAGGACCACTGAACAAAATGATCCTGCAGAAGTACAACACCACAACTTTCACATATAAATCAATGTTAGTCTCGCTCCTCTCAGTTTCCATTCAGACTATCCCCAGTATATGGACACGCTGCATTTCAACTCTACTGTAGTGTTACATCCCCCTCCCCGTTAGACGATGTGTAAATGGGGAAATGTGCTAATGTGTTGTTGCTCCCATGGCTCTGTAGGCTTCAGCTTTAGGTCATCTTCTCCTCGTACTATTGAATCCGTGGATCTGCAGCCAATCACAGGCCATCTGGGGAACTCATTTCTGCTGGCTGCTTACACCCAGAGCCTTTGTTTCGTGAGCTGAAGAGACAGGACGTTTGTGCAGAATTAGCCCAGAAGAACCAGCTCTCTGGTGCTGTGTGTTGTTGCCAGGTGGATGTGAGAAAGGTTGATTTCATTTCAGTCTGACAAATGTGTTGCATTTCCTTCCTCTCTCATTTTCTTCAGTTTGAAACCTGCGTTCTTTACATTTATATTTACCAGCAGCTTTCTTTATCCCTGTCTTTATTGGTGCACTGCTGTAGACTTGCAACAACTGGTTGATTAATTGTTTAGTCGATTGCTAGAACAATAAACATCAATGACTTAAATAACAGATTAATCGCTTAATGTGATTTTTTGATGCAAAAATGCCAAACATTGGTTCATTTGTTTGGTTCCAGCGCTTGTTAGTTTGGAGTAGTTTGGAGTAGATCATTTGGTGGCTCCAGTTGATCGTCATCTTTATCGGCTCAGTTGTCTGGTTGTCCACATAAGTAGTGTTTTCATTTATTTGTGGTTTACTGCAGGTTAGAGTTGAAATAATTAAGTGGTTAATTGACAAAAAGTTAATCGTTTGAGTAATTGGCAAAATATGTGCCATTTCCAGCTTCCAGATACCAATCCCCCCTCCCGATCAAAGTCAGAAAAGATTATCTGATGGTTCTAAAGATTATCTTGCCAGATTTTCCTGTGGTGTGAGGTGTGTTCAGAGTGATTTTACCCTCCCCGATCTGCTCCGAAGCTGATCGGGCCACCCTGATAATTATTAAACAAGACCAGAAATCCTGTTGTGTGGGGGAAACACCGGGGAAAGCCGAGCACGCACTCTGTGGATTGTCACGTTACCTGCCAGTCTTTAACCTCCTGCATGTTTTTGGACTTGTTGGCCATTTGCCTTGTGTTCCTGCCGGCCCAGTGGGGTAATTAATTACTCAATTTACCACTGTGTAACTGACTCACTGAAAACCTGGAGCCCCTGAGAGTCTGAATCCCCCTTGACAATATCAGCTTAGAGTATCCTCCCGGTAGAGCTTGTTTTGAGTCAAATATCTCATTTTAAATATACTGTGTGTCAATATAAGTCAAAGATATTTTGGGGAATTACAAAAATGGAGGCATTTATTTTTAATGTAACTCATCTAGGGGCTGTGCAATTAGCAGACTGTATCTGAAATGTAGCTTTTAAGACCAGGAAACACAAGCTAAATCACAATATTACAATAACAAATCCCGTAATGACGCTTAATCCCATAACACGACACAATAAAACATAGATGAGCTGTACTCTGACGTATATATTCACTCCTCTCAGCAGATATTTGGGCTCTTTGCGTCTCAGGGCTGTTTACCTCATGAAGCCTTTAGAAAACCATCTGGTACAGTAGGCGGAGGTTCGCTCGCTCGCTCCTGCTTCAGCTCACATCAACCTCCCTCCCTCCTCCCAACCCGCTCTAGGCTCCACCTGCAGAGCCGCCCCATCTAAAATTGATTACAGTGACATTTACTATTCATAGAAAAGGTTACTAGAGTAACCCTGAGCTGTGCCGCATATTTGAGTGGAACATTATTCCCAAACAAAATGAAGAGGCGCTCTTCACTGAACAACTGTGTACCAGAGCTGAATGACAAACTGGTTGTGTAATTATCAATAATATGCAGTGCCGATTTGGTCTGTATCATTTTTTTCCCCTCCTCCCTCACTCTGTTTATATTTTGAAACAGAAGAAAAAGACAGATACAGACAGTGAGTGTTTAAATTATTACTGTAAGATCAATATTATAATATTTTTTATAAGTTTTTTTTTCACAGAAAACATACATTTTTTACAAGTTGATCTGATCAAAACTTTTTCATATATTTTTGAACTTGTGACTGATTTCTGAATTATTTAGTTTTCGAAAACCAGTTTTTAAAAAGCAGAGAATAGTCAGCTAAAGTGCTTCATAACACGGCCTTAGAGAATATTTCTGATTGGCTGGCAGGTGTGCATTAAAACTGTGTTAAACCACACTCAAGGGGTGTTTATTAACCTGCAGGTAACCATGGCAACAGTACCTCGGTTTCATCCTGCGTTACCTGAGCTTTCAGTGTTGAAACAACCTGAACCGTGGGTTAAACCCGACCACAAACACACCCTCCATTTTCTCCTCCTGTTACAAGAGTAATAGTTTACTTTGAGGTTGTAACAGCAGTGGAGGAAACAGTTGGTTTTTTTTCTTTACAGTGTACACTGTAAAACATCATGCAGGAATTTAGTGGAAGCAGCTGATTATTTTTAATTAACTTGATGTAAACAAGTTTTGTTAATTTCAAGTTAATTAATGAGATGCTCTAACTCTCAACTCAGTAAATCCAGTTTTTAAGGAAAGACAACAGTATATTTCGAACACCGAAAACAATATCTCGAGGTCCAACTTCACAGAGGCTCTCCTGTTTCCAATAAATCCAAAAGTCCAAAAAACTATTATGTTGTCACTCTGCTGCTTTCCTTGAGACGAGAAAGAGAAGAGAAAATGTGTTTCGGTTGTCAGTCCTTTTCTATGCTCCCAAAAATCGCAAAAATAGCTAGCTAAAGCTGTCTAGCTAACGTTAGCACCTGTTGGAGTCAAATGTTATTTTTCTTCATTCGTTTAATAATTGTAATTTAAAAAAAACAAACAAGGAAAACAGAAGATTAACAACTGAATAGGTTTTTTGGACTCAGATCTGTTCAAATAACACAGGACTCGCATCGTCACAACAGGAGAGCTTCTCAAAGTTGTACTTTTGTCTGCTGATGACATGTTAGTAATGAAGTCCTTACACCTGTACACTGAGAATTTAATAAAGTCACAACAGGAGCAGCTTCACAAGTTTCTCATGTCAAACTGAGAAAATAAAGAAAGACAAACTTTACACAACAAACCATAATATCTATATTGACATGGATTTAAAGTGCAGAGAACGACCACAGGATTTAAATAAATTTATATATTTAAATCAAACACATGAGACAAAGGTTACACAAATGACCATTTTAATTAAGCTAGACTAGATTTGAAAGTTTAAATAACTACCCAAGCAGTTTAATAAATTAACAGTCTCAACCAAGCTAAGTCAAGGGTTAACACAGCAAAGCTATATTTAACGAAGACTCATTATATAAGTTATATAAGTAGCTATTTACTAGGAATTTCTCAAACTTAGAAGAGAAACAACAACATTATGCAAAGACAGGGCACTGTCATAAAACTAAAATATATAAATAAAAAGTTTTCTTTTCTCAAAAGACCACAGATCGTGTATTTTTCAGAACAGATCTTTATTATGCTTCACTGAATAAAATGTTTCTCAAAATGGAAAATTACACATTTGCCATTTTTACTTTAGTTTTCTGAAAGAAATCCCCCATTTAAGTATTTTTTTCTCCATTATTATGTGTGTTTTGACATAAAAATTTGTCAGAGTTATGAAAAGTAAACAAATACAGCAGCAGCAGCTACAAGTAGAGTGTTTACGTTAGTTTTCTGCTCAGCGGCCATGATGAGTCTAACATGGAGGTGTTTTGTACGCTGCGTTGGCGTCCAACTAGAAGGCTGAGAGGCCTCAGAGGAGACGGAGCTCCTCGCTGGCTGCCGTCCATACAGCAAAGTGCTCTTCATACAATCAAACACGCTGCATCTCACTGCTCTTTAATTTAGTCGCTGCACATTCAAGTGTTTCATCAAATCCATGCTGTGTTTCATCAGTCTGCCCTTTCAAGAAATAATTCCTCTCTGCTTATGTTGTATGGCACATTATCAGCATCAGCTCCTCATAATGAGACTAAACCTTTGACCTGTTCAGAAACATTTTACTTGATTCAAGGCAACATTTGGAGTCACACAGATGAGAGCTGTGTTCATCAGTGTGGAGCTTTCACTGACTTAAAGATGCATGAACTTAGACACCTGATCAGAAAGCTCAAACTGAAATATAAACGTGTTATTTTTCAATGCACGTATCAACATTAAACTAAAACTGATACTCAGCTCTGACAGTCTCTAAAATTCTGATTTGTTCAACATTTTTGCAAATGTGCTTATTTGCTTTTTATCTGTCAGTCCAATTGTGTCAAAGTGCACCTCCCAGCACCTCTAAATCTCAGTAATTAACTCGTTACAGTTTATTTGTTTCATTCATGAGACAATAAAAGTGTATAAACAAGCTTGGTGCAAGCTAAGCTAACCACTTAACAGACATGAGAATGGTATCAATATTAGAATAAACATATTTCCCCAAATATTGCTTTAAGGAGCTTTCATTCATGTGCAAATATGGCTTAAGATATTAAATCAGAACATGGTCAAAAGCAGATTTTGTGAGCAAAAAATAAACTTTAATTTTACATTAACTAAGTTTACAACAATTGGTTTAATATCCAGCTTATATGCGCTTCATCTCTTTATTCATTTTTTAGTTTCTTAGCTTGTTATACAACTTTAACTACTTTTAAAAAAACTTTCTTTTATGGCAGCATATTGCTGCTATCATGACAAAATAATAAATTTGCTCAGTTTCTTGTTACAAAGGGATTTTTCTCACCTGAATACAAAATATTTTTCATGCAGATGTGACACATTTTCTTGATGTCATTCAGTTTTTTCTTGTTAGAACAACACATCACTTCATCATCATGTCATAAAACTCTAAATATTTCATTAAAACAAGAACAACAAACTTAGCCTATATAAACATAAGATGCTGTCATATCAAGAGAAGGGTCTCGATAAAATGAGAAACTGAGTGAATATTTGTCAGGGTGGCAGTAAAAATAACCACTGACATTTTATATCCAACTAAATGTGCAATATATTTTTCTATATTTGACATTACAGGTGGAGTAAAAGCCTTATAATCCAGTGGTGGCGAGCTGTGAGAGGACGGCGTTTGGCTGCAGGTGGAGGGCGGGTGTGCATTACCTCGGCCTATCACGGACTCATTTGAAAGACCCGTTTGAAGCCAGCAGGAGTGGGAGATGAAAGTCCTGGCACAGCACACTTTGACATCATCAAAACACAACTCCCTCACAACACTCAGCGGCTCTAATGGCTGTGTTAAAAGGTACTTTTAAATACACAGATTTACAAGTGGCCGCTGGCGTGGTCGGCTGCGGGTCTTTGTTTGAAATTGAACATGAATGAATTCTACACAATGGAACAGGAGAGCAGCCAGAGGAGATACAGCAGAGAAAAATAATGATTTACTGTGCGTGAGGTGGTTAACATCCAGGCAAAGGGATGGATCTGTTTTAGATGTTTGTTTTTCCTGCTTTCACAAAGTTCACTTACACTGAGTAAACAGGCAGTAAAATACACCCAGTTACCTAAACTAAAAGGACTCATCATGAAGAAGAGGAGTTTGGTTTTATTGATGCATTTTATTAAAGTAAACATTTTATGATTTTTATGTTGTCAAATCTATGAGAGAAATGAAGGGTGGAAACAAAACAGAATAAGAGGGAAAAAAGGAAATGAAGAAGAATAGACAGAACCAAGGATGGAGAGAAGAAGAGAGGAGGAGAAAAATAAGGAAGTAAAGATGGAAAAAAGGAACAAAAGAGAGAAAAAATAAAATAATTCAAGATAAATAATAATAACAATAAAAAAGAAAAACTGAAAACAAGTTATGTTAGTCATATTTAAGAGTTTATCTCATGTTAAGTAAAGCCATGTGACTAAACAGCTGCATTTTGGTGAAGCTGATAACAAATCCAACAGTTACAAAGCAACATCATCCATCCACCATCCACCTGATGAATCTACACTCATCAGCCACAACATTAAAACTACTGTCAGTGGTTTTCATGTTGTGTAAATCCAACATTCACTCTCTTTTAGCTCTGTTTTTGTTCTCCACCAACTGTGTTGAGTAAACAATGAGCTGAAACTGACTGTGCAGCTGCAGATTCAGGCGATAACTCTTTGTCATCTGTCGCATTGTTCTTCTGAAAACACTGATTACAGCTGCTTTAAGTAAATGTTTCCACCTCATTCAGAATTAAAGTCAGAAACACTAGGATCTGTTGGTATTCATGAGCTGTATCGTTGAATCTTGTTGTACAAATCCGTGACAGATTTTTCTCCTGATTGCAGAGCTGCGGCAGCAAATGTTAAAAGCTTCCACCTTTGAGAGAATCATGTGTGAAACGCAGTCTGTTTGTGTAAGAGGAGAGATGAGTGTGAGTCCTTCTGAAAAACAGCTTGTGACATTTGAGAGATAATTGACACTGCAGTTTCTTTTTCTTTTTTCTTTTTTTTACCCCCCTCGCAGCCTCTCGCTCCCCGCAGCCCTTCATTTTCCCAGGAGTGACCCCACTTGCTCAGATGAAGTGCTCTTCACAGGGCTGTCATCCGAAAAGGTCAGATCCAGAGAGTGAACGAGGCATGAGAGAAATAAGATGGAGATCCACGCCATCCATCTCGCTGTCTGGATCAAGACACCACTCTGACCTTTAACAGTAGATCAGCCTCAACAAACTATCAAAGTGTATGTGGGAGCGCTGAGCGTGTTGTGTGTGTATACAGGAAGGAAACAGACTGAGACAGAAATCATTTAAACTACAAACATGAACATTTCTAATATTTACCTGCAACTAGCTAATTCTTTTTTACTCCGAGTGTGATTTTAACTATTTAAATTTTCCTCCATTGTTTACTTTTCTCCACAGATGCAGGCAAATTGAGAGCTAAAACGTCAAGAAAAGCATGAATAAGGACCAAAACAACAAACGTAAGTACCTTTATTATAATGTATATATTACACTATGTAACCCAAATTATTGTTCCTGGATACTGTGTGTTTTTTCTTAATTGCTTATGTTGTAAAAGTATAGAAAATGGCCATTATTCCCTCCAAACTTTGCTTTTGTAACTCAGATAATTTAGAAGTGAACCTATTTTCTATGTAAAAACAGGCAAATTTTCACATTTTATTTACATAAAGCTTGAATAAAACCACAAATGAATCAATATTTACATCTATTTCTACTAAAAAATGAACAAAAATGTTTAGAAGTGAGTAGTTTTTTGAGATTTGCGGCTGAAATGTGTAAATCACTTTCACATATCAGCCTCCTTTTATGTGTTTGTTATACGCACTTCAGTAGCAGCGTTCAGAGTCCAGTATATCTTGGTGTAAACACTTGCTCCTCTGACTATACTCCCCATGAATTTATTAAGATAAGCGTCAGGGATATGGACTTTCAGGGACATCCTGCAGCTTCTTGATGCCATCTCTGATAAACTCAGACAAGTCTACATGTTCACTTAGGCAGGAATGAGTCCTAAATCCAGGAAGTAAGTTAGCATGTTAGCACTTCCTGTTCCCTCATCTTAAAGTCAGTAATAACACTTTGTCCCCACAGTTTTGTTACAGTTTTCACCTGGATTCACCTGGTCACAGTCAATTGTTGTGGCGAAGCCTTTGCTGTGTTTTTGCTACATTAGATTTTGCTGTAAATAAAACCAGCTTTCACTTTCACTCTCATCAGCCTCCAGGTGACGATTACAAGCAGAGCAAGATTTTTTTTAAAAACTTTTTCTGATGTCTGGAAACACTTAAGCACAGGGAGCAAATATGACAACTAATTCAGTGACGTTAGTGGTGTTAGATATAAATAAAAATACATTGCTTTCCACCACAGTCAGCACTTCACATGAAAATGATTTAATGTCGAAAAGATGGAGAACATCTGTTGCCGTTTGTCTTCGCTCGATTCATGAATAAACCCGTGACGTGAAACGCGGCAGCGAAGCGCAGCAGATGTTGGGTTTACTTTCCTCGAATAACTGTGATTTATGAACAAGAGTGAAGAGGCTAAAATAAGAGCAGAGTTTAGATTCAGCTTCGAGCTCAGAGGAGGAAGAAACACACCTGAGCTTCCTTCACTGTGAAGGTAGAGGAGGAAGAGAAATACTGCAGGGCTGAGCTCCCACCGGACGTTTCTCACTGCTAGGAAAATATTTACAAAGAAATGTGATCATTAATATAAATATGTGTGGCTGCAGCTGCTTTTTATTGAGTGATTTTAGATGTTGAAGTAGGGCTCCAACTAACAGTTAATTTAGTTATTGATTGACGATTCTTTTCGCCAGCAGAGCAGATCGTCTTTATCTTCATCTTTATATTTTAAATATTGACTGTAATTCCTAAAGAACATTTCATCTTTTTAATGGAATAATTAAAGTTTAAACCTGCTGCTTCAAGTGGATGAAAGTGTTTACATGAAACATTATTATTTTGATTGAACTCTTACATAAAAGGCTCAATTTAAAATGTAATTTTACTGCACAACCCTGCGTCCCCTCAAACAAAAGACACTGATTTTATGAAAATTACATTTGTTTCTGTAGATAAACTTTTTTTTTTAAACTTTGACACAGTGATTTCCTCACCAGCTGCAGAGATCTGAGGCTTTCACATCTCTCAGTCTGAACAAAAAAACGCCCAATGTGAGACTTTTTGTTCTCAAAAAGCCAAGCGACAAAGAGGCGTTACAGAAGAAAGCCTTTGTTAAGAGTCGAGCTCTGTGAGGGTTAATGCTTTTTCTGTTTTTTTGCCACTTGTGGTGCAAAAAGGAAAGTACAGTTTAGGCAGCAGAGAGACGTAAAGAGAAGGTCTGCGTGAGGGGAATCCAGTGTGAGGCAGGCAGGACTGTGAATGCTGGACTTATGCTGCGTTCATGTCACGTGGGAGTTACCATAATTACCGGTTTCAGACTTATAAATACCGCTCACGTCAAAATCCAAGTTGTAATTACGACCGGGAGACTGATGTTTCACTGACTGGAGGACGTCATCGCCCTGTAAAGCCCTGCGAACGTCGCACGGCTGCAGCTGAATTAGTGACTAACGTGCAGAGTCACGGAGGGACGGCTCAGATCACACATGGCCGACCAGCTGGTTGTTGGCCTGAGAGGCTGCTTGAACTGAAGAGACATAACAAACTACTTTTAATTACTGACCCACACATTAGTATAATAAACAACTTTAAACCAATAAATGGCTGCTGTTTTAACTCAGAACAGCCTACAGCCATGAGCAGATGAGCCCCCAGCCTCTCCAAGACCCCCATACTGAGAGTCCTTATATGTCTCTTTTTGGACATTTTGCAGCTCTTTGTGGCCGTGGATGTTGTATGTCCCTTTGTGTCTCCTTGCTGTCACTTTCTATCACTGTGAGGACATGTTGAGTCTCTTTTAGATTATTTTGTTTAATTTTACGTCTCTTTGCTGGCATTTTGTGTCCCTGTGCTTGTTTTTTCACTCTTCTTGGTCATTTTGCATCTTTTTACAGTCTTTTTACATCTCTTTGTGGATGTTTTCTGTCACTTTGAGGTTATTTTGTGTCTCTTTCAGGTCATTTTAGGTCTCTCTGTGGACCTTTTGTGTGTCTCTGTACTTGCTTTTTCACTCTTCATGGTCATTTTGTTTCTCTGTGCTTATTTTTCTACTTATTATAGTCAATTTGCATCATTTTATAATCATTTTACATCTGTTTGTGGATGTTTTCTGTCTCTTTCAGGTCATATTACATCTTTCTGTGGAGGTTTTGTATCCCTCTAGGCTTTGTTTTGTGGCCCCTGTGCATCTCTTCATATCTCCTTGAGTTTTTTTTACATCTCTTTGTGGCTCAGTTGTCTCATATTGTATTTTGAAGGTCTAACTGTTAACAGACACTTCATACAGAGGTTCTGGTCCACTGTCTCTCTGGGTCTGTACCCAGTTACTAAGTGATGACCAAACACATACATAACTTAAAACAAAAACTTTATACATATAATTTCTTAGCAGAATGAAAGCTGACATGTTTTGTTATGCTATAGATAACATTACTGGATCCAGATGTGTCTCAGCATCAGTAAAAACCAGCTGTGCATCCTAAACCAGTCAGAATAAAACGAAGCTTCCCTTTGATCAGTGCAAACCACAGGGACAATAAATTAAATTAAAGAACGTTTTAAGAATTTTTGAAAAGGTTTATTACTTGTGCAATAATTTAGGCTTCCAGTAATTTTAAAAAATATCATGTCTGTGACAAGCAACACACATCTAAAATATACTGGTTCTTTTTACTTCTGTAGTCTGTAACAAAATGGACTGCCTTTAAATTCCTGTGAACATATTGCTCCAATATCTTTAAGTAAAACAGAACACGATTACATTCCCTTTAACACCTACTGTATGAAGACAATACTTACATATTATATAATATATTAAAGAATGTAATAACATCGAATAAAGTGATGAATTTGTTCTTAATCAAATACCGCTCTTTAAAACATCGTAGCTATTATTACAAAGTGAATAGTGAGACCAAGATCACCAAACTACAGCAGTGAGCACTTAACAAACAGTGATGTAATTTACATCTAAAGTTAATGTAAAAACTGTGCACAAAATACAGTAGCTACCATTAGTAGTAGTAGTATGGCACACATGAGCTAAATACTTAAGACAGCATTTAGAAACATCTGTCCAGATCAGATGTGCAGATGATATCGTGGGCATCTGGACAGCGAGGGCTTGGAGCCAGAGAGAGAGAGAAAATTTATTTAATATATCAAATTTAAAACGTGTATTTATATCAAAATCACAAAGCTGGAATGTGACGGGGGGATTTCTGACGTTAAAAACATGTCTGTTGCTAACAGTTATAGCATCTTTTGTTCATTTCCAAGCAGACAAAAGGCAAAAAAAAAAAAAAAGGTTCAGCATGTCAACTTGGTCCCTTCAATCATCTTTATTAGCGTACATGTGTCTGGAAAAGCTCCTTCATCAGCTCGTGAAAAAAATTTAAAATTTAAAATTTATTCTGAAGGTGCCGACTCGACTCTGGCTCCAAGCCCCCATCGTGAGCTGGGGTTTGGGAATCTGTTTTTCTACCCTTCCTCCTCTGATCTGCATGATGCTTTCTATCCACAACATGTGTCTCTACTGAACTCTGTTGTTGTTTTTTATGTTTTAAAATTCTTCCAAGTCTGGACACACTCACAGTAACAGTGGATTTCGCTGGTTAGGAGAGTTTTGTTCAGTTGGAGTCCTGCATCTCCGCCCCTGAGGCCTCCTCATCCACGCCGACACTCGACTCTCCCTCGTCTGGAAGAACACGAAGCTTATTATTCACCAATTATTGAAATGACTCTTAGTGTGTATACAGCTCATTTTTACTGTTTAGTTTCTTGCCACTCTGGTCAGGGAGTGAACACTAAACTAGTTGATGCACGAGGAGGAGAAAGCAAGTTAAGAGAATTTCTACGAGAACTGCTAAATGCTTAGTAGAATAAAACAAATCACATTCAACTCTTAGGTTACATTGGGGAACTGTGAAGCCTGTAAACTCCTTTATCCAAATTTAATTTGTGCATATATGCAGGTTTAAACATGGGTAACCCTGAAAAAAAAAGGTGGTTGATTTCCTGTCCAATCCAAAATGGACGTCATCCTTTTGCAGGTATATTGTCGCAGATGTTTATTCTATTTCTGATGCTTAGAAAGACAAATATAGAATAAGGGAGTCAGAGTTGACGCTCAAAATTTAGCTAGCATCAGGAGTCCACGTGACCTTTGTCTACATGTCCTGGTTTTCTTTGACCAGCCCAGACTGAATCTAAAAGAACCAAATACAGCTTCAGACCAAAGAAAACAAACCTCACGCTCTTCCTCACCTGCAGTTTGTTCCCCCAGACTCTGTCTCTCAGTCTGGGCGTCTGGAGAGCTCGGCTCGTCCGGCGGCCAGCGGAGCTCTCCACTCTCCACCTCGGCGCCGTCTGTCGGCTCCACCACGATGGAGGGAAGCCTCTTGGACAATTTTGGATACCTTTCATGGGTATCTGGGAAGATCTGGTGGAAGCTTATGTAAGGTTAACCGAAGGGCGGATGTCATATTTGGGTCGGATGAACGAATCACTAATCGTACCACATGTCGAACAGAACAACAATGCGGTAAAAATGGGATTAGGAAAAGTGCAGACTGTGTGTATCAGATGAAAGCTGGAGCAGATTTCTACTTTGATTTTGAGCATGTGCTTGTGATTCTATCTTCTCTTTTCTTATCTGGACACAGCAATGACCTGGGACAGAATTTATAGTTTTATACGAGTCTTATACAGCCAATAACAGGCCTCTAAATGTGACACCTCAAAGCAGCGTTGCTCCAGTCGACTACACAACATCCACTGTATCCAACAATACAATATTGATATAATGCATGCTATTATTGAAAATCCCTCACGATTTAAAGGGGCTGTTTGTGACTTTTCTCATGGTTTCTTCACTCAGGAGAGGCGGTGGTGATCTGAGCAGCGCTGGGGCTAGCTGTTAGCATGCTAACTTCAGTCGAAGAAAACAAGTGACAGAACCAGGAGCAGAAGTTTGGTGTTGCTTCCCACCGCTGCAGAGAGCTCTTAGTGAGGAAAGGAATGAAGTTTAACGCTAAAGTCACAACGTTTCTTCTAGACTGGTGAGTAAACAGCTGTTAATGCTAATGTTAGCTATGTAGCGATAGCAAAAACTTACATGTAGCACCTTAAAAGAAGGATATAATCACCATTTTAAGTGATGCTCATCTATGGAGAGCCTATAAAATGTTTGTACGTGAACTAAATAGATGTTTAATTGCTTCTTTTCCTCCAAAAGAAAGAATCTTCATGAAAAGTTAACAGATTTATAAATTAACAATCATATCAATTTGCCATTTATATGTTTTGTCGTTCAAACTCAGCAGACTTTTCATTGGATCTGGCACGGTTAATACGAACATTAGGAAGAATATAATCTATTTTCTATAAGCTTTACACATACTCACTCTAGTTATCAGCAGGACAAAAGACATCTAAGTTTCCCATTGTCATTGTTTTAACAGCATTTAAATTACTAAATTTGAATGGGAAACAGACATCGAGTACAGTGGTTAAATGTGACCTGAACCTCAAAACAAAGAAAAGAAAAGCCCAGTTTTAACCTGAAGGCCTTAATGTCCTCTCCAGCAAATCAATAAATCAGTGCTTCAGGGGAAATGCTTTACAAACGTCCTTTTTTCAGTCGATTTGTCGCTGTTTTCTTGATCCAGTTTCACCAAGGAAAACTTATAAAAGCAGAGTGAAACTGAGAGGATTTATCAAACAAAACATCTCCCTGGTGCGATAAAACAAAGCATAAGTGATCGCTCTTTACACTTCGCTAAATGATGATACGTTATGTTTATAAAATAAATCTTGATGATAGTAGATGATAACTCACTTGTCCTTTTGGCTCAGCTGGATAAGACACATACCATTTACTCACAGCAGGACCGAGTCCAACTAATGACCTCAGTCGCGTCAACCCACATTTTACTCTTGCTCATCACTCTTGTGACTCACCGCTGTATGCTTTCTGCTCGAATAAAACGAGACTGGTTTGAAATAATCCAAACACACACATATTCACACACACACACACCTGGAAGGATACTGTGCCCTGATCTCCTCCTGCTCCTCCCCCGCTGAAGTCCTCCGTCCCGGGCTCCAGAGAGTTCATCACCTCAGTCATCCTGGAGGAAAAAACACATGTTGATTGTTGCCGATCAATAAACTGCCTGTTTCCTTCAGCTTTTTTTTTTCTTGTCCTCCGGTGGCTGATGTGAAGCGGTAAAGGTTCAAGGTTCTTATACCTACACTGATTTCACTTCTCCATTTATTAGATATTTCCAAACTTAACATCGCATATCACACATTAAATACTGGAAATTAAAAACATAATAATGTTTTGGTATCAGTGCAGTTGCTCAGGTATCGTTCTGTTTCCTGTGTGGAGTGTTCTTGTAAACAGAACAAACAGAAGTTTCTCTGTGTTCGTATCCTTGAGGTTGTGCTAGGTGCGTGTGCTTCCTCGTGAAACATCTGCAAAGCTAAATGTGTAGAATATTTTGAAGCCTGCGTTGTTTATATACATTATTTACAAGCCTGTAACCTCACTGCCTTTGCTGCATTGCCTAGCCTGTTGTTGTTGGTGGGAAACCATTTGTAGGAACTGTGCACATGCATCCATTACACTGCTTAAGGGTTTCAGGGAGGCTGGAGCCAATCCCAGCTGACATTGGGCGAGTGGTGGGGTACACCCTGGGCAGATCGCCAGTCTATCACAAGGCTGGGAATAACGTTGATTGTCTTGTTATAACGGCAGATGTCAAGGTCTGGGATATATTAGACGGTAAGAGAACAGGTGGTTCTTGTAGGAGAAATCGGTCGATGTAAAGACCTGAGCAACTTTGACTAGGCCCACATCATAATGACCGTAAGCCTGGGCAAGACTGTAGGGTTGTGGGGTCGCAGTCTGCAGTGGAGACCAGCTACTGGGAATGAGAGTTGCTGGTCCAGTTTACAGGGGTTTACAGAGTTGCTGGTCCAGCTCACAGTTTACAGGGCTTAAAACATCTGCTGCTAACAAATAATGGTGCGTTCCAGTTGTACTTGGAAGTCAGAATTTCCAAGTTCCTGGTTTCAACTGGAACGCACCCTGAAGTCGGATTTCCAACTCTGAAAGTCAGAGCAACCCTACCAACCCTGACATGAGAATTCCCAGACAAACGTTTTTTACACTATGAAATACACTGAAAAACAAAAATATTTGCGCCTTTTATCGTCCTCTGAGGTGTTCTTCAGGTGGACTGGCAGATTTGTTTTGATACTCCGAAAGAGCAATAACAACAAAGGCTTTGCTCATGTTTTTCCGACCTCTGAACTGGAGTGCCATCAGCTCAGAGGTGAGGTCACTCCCAGTTCTGACGTCCAATCTCGCACCATTAGTACCAGTCTCTGCAGGTCTGAACTGTTTCGGCAGGACACGGAGGACCTACAGACTGATCAGGCAGGGGTGGTCATAATGTTTTGGCTCTGTAGCTCTACCAGTGGTCAGAAACTCCACGGGGTTCCTTTAAGTAACACCTCTGACTGGGGCTCTTTTTGTTCCCCTGATCATTGTGGGCTCTGTTTGGCTGTTTGGTCAAAAATAATGGCCTGTTAGTGGCAATGGTCCCAGACACGATGTAAAAACTGCAGGTGGTGGCCAGTCACACAGTCACAGATGCTCAACAATCAACAAGATCCAAAAGCCAAGCTTGATGTGTCAGGGCCTTCATGTGTATTTAACCATCTACTGCTGACTTAACACTGCATTTAAGACTGGCTATCTTCTGCTGCAGGGTGTATTTACACTGCTAAAACTACAGCTATACTTATTTCAATGACTTGGTTTGAGGAAGGAAACACTGCCTCAATGGACTCACAGAGAACGAGAGAGAGAGAGATTTTGTTCCTCATTTCTTAGAGCTTAAGGAGATAAGTTCATGGCCAGTATGGACAGGAGGAGTGAATACCAATAACCCTTCCAATATACATGACATATAGGGACAGGATGTTAGTAGTGTATTAAGACAAATCTTAACTAAATAAAGTGCTAAAGGGTCAGGAAATATTTGGGACTAAAAGAAAGTTCTGACTTGGTTGTTGAAGCCAACGCTCAGTGCATGATTTTGTTCAGTAATAAAGTATTGAGGTTTGATATCCACCTGAAACTGCACTCACTCTGCCACTTTACCCTCTTCACCAACCAGGCAGTGAAGAAGCAGAAGCAGAAGCAAAACTCAGCTCTGGGCGAGTAAAGGAATGAAGTTTGATGCTGAACTCACACCGTTTCTTCTACACTGGTGAGTAAACAGCTGTTAATGCTAACAGTAGCTATGTAGCAATAGCAAAACTTACATATAACACCCTTAAAGAAGGATTTAATTACAATTTTATATGATGCTTAATGAACTAACTACATGTTTGAGAGTTTCCATGAAAACTTTACAGGTTTATATATCTATAATCATATTAATTTGCCACTTCTTTCAAACAGACTTCTTGTATTTCACTGCTCAGCTAATATAATACACACTGCACACTGCACTTGAACTTGACAGCAAACAGCTGGATATTGCTGCATCCAACAGTTACAGAGCAACACAATCATTCATTTGGAGTCGTGTTTGTGTACACCTGATGAGTAAAAGTCCAATATTCTGTCTCTTTTAGCTCCATTTTTGGTCTCCACCACCTCTAAAAAAGTGAAATATCAAGCTCTTAAGCTGCTTAATGCTCCACTGTGTTCACCAGGTAGGAGAATACAGTGAGTCTTTAGACCTTTTCCACTGACTGATCTGCCTTCTGTGGCCAAAAACAAAAGCGTGAGAGCGGCGAGAGTGGACCAAAACAGTTGTGTTGTGGTCCGGACAGATAAACAATGGGCTGAAACTCAGGATAAAGCTCTGTAAAGCAAAGAAAAACTGCAGATTCAAGCTTGTTTTCTCACTGATTTGACACATTATTATGTTGATTAAACAATAGCAGCTTTAACTGATGTTATGAGCAGTGTCTCAGCAGATAAAACACCTCTGTCTCATCCGTTATTATCTTACATTGACACACCTGGTTGTGCATTGTCACTTAAAATATCAGTAGGTGCAGAATAATACTGGACTGATTCGTCCATTTAAAAACCAGCCGACAGTATCAGTCCCTTTGCTCACTAATGACACGCAGACTTTGCATGTGACAAGTTATCAGAAACACCACTTTCCATACAATCAGACCAGCAGTTGCTGTTGCCATGGGGACGGGCGATTGAGATTTTATGCCTCTGATTGTCTGAATAGTGCACTTTGCCTGAGCGCACGCACGAGGCCGAGAGCTGATTTGGGGGGTATTCATGTGTGCCCGTTACGCAGCAATTACCGCCGTCAGGACGGGGGCCGTGTTGTTGTGAGACTTCTCTGTGAAACCTGGAATTGCTTCTGCCCTTCATCATCGCGGCGAAGAGACAATACCGCCTTTATTCCTCATCAGAGGCTGGTATTGTTCCTCTGGAGGGAATCTGTGCGGTCAGTCCAGCCTGGTCTCATATCCGGGTTTAAAAAAAAAAAAAAGAAGAAGAAGAGAAGGCTCTGCTGCTCTGAAGGTAGCAACTGGAGAGGAGGCCTGTGTGGAGCCCTGCACATGACTTCAGTCTGATCTTGTTTTTGAGAAGTGCATTCACTCTGCGGTGATGCCAAGCGTAACAGACACAAGAATTTAAATGTTGATGCGAGGCGTGACGCTCCAGCTGAATAATGATGCCTTATTTGAGCCATTAGGTATGAGCAAGGTTACCCATGTGTTAATGTCTGACTGTTTACAGGAAGCCGCTTCACTTCTGCCTCAGCAGAGAAATGAAATGTTGAGACACTTGTCTCTTTACATGTCATGAGCGGCGCCCACATTTTTAGCTGTGTCAAGTTGAAGCAGCAACTGACTGAATTTGTGACATCCTGCATTTTAAAATATGTAATATAAATAATAAAATGGCAGAAAGTAAAATCCAAGGATTTTCTCTTTGGATTTGTAGGTTGGAGACCGATTTTATTTTGGATTGTTTCACCTTGATGCCACTTAAGTGAAGATGTAATGCTCCTGACTCATTAGATGTTGCTTGATTAAAGCAGTAAATCAGCGTGGGAACATGAAAATTGAGAAATTGAAGTTAAACAGAGAATCCTGAGCTGTGAATCCTGCAACTAAGAACTGTTTTCAGATATTGTTTTAATGTTTTGACTGTTAAAATCCAAATGAATGGCAGACACCAGCCATGTTAAGACACTTGCGTCTTTAAAGTTTGAGCATATTGCATTTTAAACCTGCAATAACAGCAAAAACAGTGACATATAATCATCTTTGAAGTTGATATGTTGACCTATTACACATCAGCAGTTATGGAGCAACGCAGTCATTCATTTTGAGTCGTGTTTGTGTGCACCTGATGAATTTCAGCCCAACATTTAGTCACTTTTTAGCTCTGTGTTTGGTCTCCACCACCTCCTATCAGGCTCTTTAGCTGCTACATGCTAAGCTAATGTTCACCAGCTGGTCTATAACTGTGTCTGCCTGTTGTTTAGTGTTTAGCAGATAGTGTATGGTGGGTTTTTAGAGCTTTTTCTGATGCTGAGAGAGCTGGAGAACAGAAAAGTTGTGGTCCAAACTGCGACAAACATCACAATAAAGCTGAGAAGAGCTTATTATCCAATGTAATCTTTGTTATCCACCATAGAAAACTGGGGGGAAAGCAGCAAGTTTCACATTGAAGAGGCTGTAACCTACAAATATCTGAGTTATTTCCTCAAATAATTTATAACAACTAATTAAATATAACTGTCACTACACAGGAAGCATTTTAATTTACCTTAAGATAAACAGAATACCTTTTGGCTTTAGGCTATTGGTCGGATTAAACAAAATATCCTCTCACTGGGTTTCAGGAAATCTTAACAGACATTTTCACTATTTTCAAATTAAACAGTCTAAGAAATAACAAGCAGATTAATCTGAAATGAAAATAATAATTAGTTGCAGATCCAAAATCAACTGGACGAGCCAAAAACCCACAGAAGCACCCTGATGTACTGTGAAATCACTCCACTGATGTTGAATTACAGACTTGAGTTTGGAGCCAGATGCTTGCTCATACTACTCCTTTGTTAAAAATAAAAATAAACAATTAAAAAAAAAATCAGATTTCCTCATAAAACACACCCACATCTTGCAGCCACCGTCTCCTCCTCCCCCCGTCGTTACTGTTTGCTTTTCGGATGAGAAGATGTACATCTGGTGTGACCTCACGGATTAAAATTCCTCCTCTCTCTTCTCTGTCCATCATGAGATTCATCATGGTGGCGACTGTCCAGTTAAAGGGGCAGCAGTCTCCCCCCCCCCCCCCCTTCCCTAAAACACTGGCATCCTCCTCCAGCACCACCAAAACAATCAGCCTAATAATTCCACTATTTCATCTTTGCAGATACAGTAGAGTGAATTGCAGGAATGGCCGCTCCACTCTCTCTCCCCTCTTATCGCCCCTGCTTCACTTCAAACACTTTTTTCCATTTCTGCTACTAAATCAAACCCAGCAGCAGCAGCAGCACCACCACCTCCTCAAATGCAGGTTCCTTGGATAAATCCAGCAAGTTTTTACAGCCCAAGGACATGAATAAAAAACCCAATCTATGGCCAAAAATAGTGATATTCTTCTTTACTTACCATGCAGCCCTGTAAAAATGTTCCACTGCTCTGCTTCTGTTGCAGTTCAATTTCATGTCTCCTGTGTTCGTTGCCCCAATTCACATTTCCTGTTCTATTTTTTGCACTTTGTTGACGATCAAATGGCACAGAAACTTATTTTTACATGCGTATTAGTGCTTTTTAATGACATGTAATGTTAAGAAATGTGCAGATTTGGAGCACAGGCTCACCTGCCAGGCACACAACAGGTAGCCAGTTTACCGCAGGTAGCAGATACTAATAATAGATTTAAATACCGGTATATAACACACAGCTTCTGCTACACCCACACTTACACACACTCTACAGCCTGATCAGTGCTTTCTACACACAATCCCACACACTGAAAGCACCACCAGTGCAGAAAATCACAAGGTTTTTGAATTTTCCTACACCTCAAAGATGCTGTTTTAAATATCAAACTATAATTCATTCAGCTAGTTTTATAAAAATGAGTAAAAGCAGCTTCTGGTTCAGTGTTAGAAATGAAGAATGAAGGTGTCTGGTTGTTTCCAGAGTGGTTAAAAGGCGGATTAAAAAAAGCTCCGTACCTGTCTGCGGGCTGATCCAGTGTCTCAGAGCAGGAAGGTCTCCGTCCTCCGCTGCTTCATCACACTGATGCTGCTGCTGCTGATGCTGATGAGGATGATGAAGGTGGTGATGATGATGATGATGATGATGATGGTGATGATGATGCGGGCTGTTGTGGGCGACAGGCGGCGGGGCGCGCTGGGCTACCGGTGAAGTTGCCGCTCGCATCTAAGTGCTCGGAGCCTGCGCAGTGAAGCGGGACCAACGCTGCCTTCAACGACTGTCGGAAAGTTTCGGTTTTTGAGACTGGGGAAGTGTGTGCTTCATGGGTCAACCATGGGGCAGTTTTTTCAGGGTTGTTGATTTGGGGTGGGGGGTTAAGTCCTCTTTTTGATCACTTTACGTCTCTTTCAGTGCTGGAAGAAGTACTTAATTGTTTTTCTTAAGTAAGAATAATGTAGGTATGTAAAATGTCAATAAAAGTTCAAAAGTATTAGCATCAAAACATACTTAAAAGTAAAAGTACTCCTTATACATAGCAGCCCAGAATAATGTATATTATATCACTGACTTTACTCTTGCATCTGATAAAGTTGGAGCTCATTTTAATAACTATAGATTACTGCTTGTGAGTTTCCCTTTGCAAATCAGTAAAGTTTTATCTTACTCTACAGTAACACATCATCATTTTTGGATTAATTAAATTCTGTGTTAGCAATTTGAAACTGAAAGGTGACTAAACTAATAAATAAATGTAGGGGAATACCAAATGCAGTATTTGCCTCTGAAATGTAATGGTGTAGAAGTACAAAGTACATTTTTCCATAAATCAAGTGAAACAGTAATTTCGATTTTATTTTGTTTCCCTTCCAAGTAAGACCCTTGAATCGGTCACTCGTGAAGAAGCTAGAATTTACGAGGAGCGCATGAAGGCAGCAGCTAATCAGAAGTAAACGGAGCAGCCGTTAATGATTTAATATTTGTTTAGCGTTAGCAGCCGAGTTCGTCAGGTAATTTACCACATTTTACACCGGAGAACCTAAACTTACAAACATGCCTCTTTTGTATTTTTATGTTATAACGTTTAAGTAAAGTTGGTGAACGATTTTCTGCAAGTTTGGTCAACTATGAAAACAGCAGCAAAACCTGTAACGTTACTAGCGTAACATGTAAAAATGTAAGCTAACCATACGAATACAGCAGTGTAAAATTACTTCATTTCATTTAAAAGTGTGGTATACTGTTATATATTATCTTAATGGATGGTGTATTAATGTGTATAAGGTTGTTGTTCTCTTAAGATAGAATATAAACTGGATATCATTTCAGTTTTTCTCCTTATAAAGCAAAATAATGAAAAAACAAAGAGGCACTCATAACCAAGTTACAAGAAATTAGAAAATAAAGAAATAAAATGATCATCAGGAGTTTTGAAGTCAACCTTACAACCTCTTAGTAAAAGTAACCTTATGACCGCAACATTGAATAACTGCAGTAACTTAATTATATAAATTATAATTTTATTGTCTCTGTCATTGAATTACAGTAAAATTCTGGTTGTTTCCTTGTTTAATTTATGACAAAAATCATATTTTAAGCTCATAATATGTTTTTTTAGTGTTTTCATCTTACTTAATCTTACGTAACTATAAGTGGCAAACAAATGTATAGTCTGGTAAAAAAAGTACAATATTTCCCTTAAGAAATGTAGTGGAGTGGCAGTGGCACTAAATGGAAATACTCAGTAAAGTACAGTTACCTAAAATATCCCATACAAGAGTAAATGTATTTAGTTGCTCTACGCCACTGCCTATAGGGAAATATACAAATGTTCGTCATTAAACCAGCAGAGAATGTTTCACTGTGTGTTATACAGAGTTATTCACGTTTTCCAATAGTTGATTTCATCCCAACACAGTGACAGTACAGATATACTTGTGAACTATGTCTCCCCCTAGTGTGCAAATACAAATCTATTAATGCTTCCTACTGTATGTGAAGTGTTGTGTAGTCATGAGATGATAACTTTATGTTGAATTTTTTATTTAATAATGCCAGTTAAAAAAGTATGTGTTATTTAAAACTAGTGAACTAGAATTTGACCTATTTTCATAAATCAAATGACTAAACAGAAAAAAAGAACCACTATGGTTAAAATGTAGTCAAAGGCCAAGAAGCTTTAAGACCACTGACTTAAAATACAGATCTGTCATTAAATTAAGACACATTTTTGCATATTATAATATTTATTTATTGTGTATAACTTTGCAAACACGTTGAGTTAAAGCCTATTAGAATACAAACAGGAGCAGTAAACAAAAACTCCAGAGGTCATTAAAAGCTATTTACACAGCTAGTTCAATATTCCCACTTTGTACAGAGATATTGAAAAAAAAAAAACATGATATATTAATTTTATCATGGCAAATTAGGTTCTAAGTAGCAAAGTATTACTAAAAATATAGTTGCAGCAGTACACTTGCTGTGTTCGATCATAAGCGTTTCATTTCAGTTTTGCATTGCTATTGTTTCTTTACATTTTAGCTACAGCAACAACAATATCTTGGTGATACATGTACATATTCATTTTTCTGACATACAATATACTGCACTGTTGTATTTGAGGGTGTTCTCTACTGTCAACTTTACAGTGAAATTGTAAAAATATTTTTGGAATGTCAGTAACATAGATTGAGTTTTGCAGCAGTCTTGTTCAGATTTTTGCATCAACCTTTTTTTTTTTTTAATCAAATGCACTGGTGGTTATCATCCGATTAATAAGAGCACAGGTAACTCGGATCAAAATTGTACAAAGTTGTACATTAAAAACTAGGAAACCACAAAGAGAGAGATTTATAAGCAAAAGACATGGCTTAATTTAGTTCTGTACCATAAGCAAAGATATAAATATGAAGCCCTATCATAATTTGCAGTAAGGGCACTCAGTTACACAGCTTATTAACAACTTGATCACACTGTCAGTGTGAAGTACATTAATCCATCTCTTTGTAGGTCAACGACATGCAACCAGAGATCAACGTTAACACCTGAAGACTGACAAATTCTTTCCTATGATTGGTAAGCCAAAACTTAAACTATCTTTTTCAGTTGTCAACATGTTTTCCCACTCTCGCTTTCCTCTCACATGACCGTGACGAGTGAAATTCACAACCCACCAGCCAGGGGATTGACTGTATCTTTAGACATAATTTACACAAAGTTATTTCACTTCTCAGCTCCATCAAAGAACCTCATTTTCTCAGAGTGCACAGAGTCTCTCAGTCGTTGTATGGATGAGGCCGTCTCACCTGAGATGGGCTCAGAAGAGTCAAATATGTGTGTAATTTGTTTAGTTACGACAATTGTTTCTTTGCTTTCACTTCTTTCGCTTGATGTTTCCCGAACTAAGTGCCTCTCAAAGACCGTTCTCTTGCCGCTCTGTGAATCTTCAACAGTCCATGACGCAGCCTTGTTAGCCTCTGATTTCAGGGGGAGGCCTCCGGCTGATTGGACCTGGACAGCAGTTAGTAGCGTGGCATGCTGTGCGTCTGGGGTTGCTTGTATATTCGATGTTATGACATGTATTTTTCCAGATTCCAGTCTGAGCGTGTCTTCCGATGAAGATGAAACTCCAGATGACAGAATAGTGATTTTCTCAGGCAAGTTGGGCTCAACCGAAATCAGTCCAGTCCTTGTGGTGGAGGTAATGATGTTACTGTGTATCTCTCCAAGCCCTGTAGCAGCATTAGGATCAGAGTATTTGACAGTAACCTTAGTTGGAGAGGATAAGGACAGGCCAATATTCTCACTTGTCATTGTAGAGCTAATATCAGCAAAGGCATCTGATGACAAGACAGAACAGGTGGGGCTTATTTCCTCATCCCCCATTTCCCCTACTGGGCTCTTTTCATCCTTGTGCTCATCCTTTTCAGATTTCTTGGCAGGTTCTGTTGGGGAGGACAGTCCAAACTTGGGGAATTTAAACCATCCTGTCCTCTCAGGACTTTTGGTGCTATCTTGCTTGGTAATTGTTTCCTTTTCCTTTGCCTCTAACTGCTTTCCAGTGGGTTCACCTGTTTCATGAACTTCCTTTGATGTTTCAAGATTGTCTTCCACCTTTTCTGTTGTAGGAACATCAAATTCAACATCAATGTTCTTGAGGATCTCACCAAATGACGTTAAAGTCAATTTTGGTGATTTACTCCCTTCTTGCAGCTCAACTTCCATTTGCAGCTGATCCTCTTTGTATTCATTGTCACTAGGGGTATATTCATCTTCAGGTTTGGATTTAGAGAAACTCAGCTTTGGCATTTTAAATGATGGCAGTTTGAATTTGCTTGGAGATACATGACCCACGCCGTCAGTCTCAGTCTTTGGCATTTCAGAATCAGATATTGCTGCTTTGGGGGTATCAGTTTTAATATCAACACTTGGGCCTTTGATGCTGACAGTAACAACTTTCTGAAGTTTAGCTTTATCAGTTTCAGCTTTGTCTGCATCATGTGCTTCTGCAGTGACATCATAGGAAGCACCTCCAAATTTCGGCATTTTCAGCGTTGGCATTTTAAATTTCAGTGGTGATCCTCCAGCATCTTTTGCTTTTGCTTCAGTCTCCACACTAGCTGAAGGTTCTTTTACTTCATCTTCAGGGAGTTTCGCTTTAACTTCTGGCAGTGTGATCTTTACATCTTTCTGTGATGCATTTACATCAACTTCAGGTCCCTTTGCTTTTGGTAGTGCAGTGCCAAACAATTTAAACTTGCCTCCTTGTGCATCATGCTCAGCCTCAAGCTCAGGAGCTTTAATTTCCATTTCAGGTTGTTTGACTATTACTTCTCCTTCTGGAAGAGAAACATCAACACGTGGAAGCTCAGCACTGACTTCAGGTACTGTAACGCTTGACTTTGAAAAGGAGAATTTCGGTAATGAAAATTTAGTTTTTTTCAAGTTTGCATCAAGTTCTGCAGCAGGTGGCTCTTCCACTGAAATATCCCCTGAGGGTCCTTTGACTTCAACATCTGGTAGACAGACTTCTGCTTTGGCCTCTGGTGATGTAACATCAGCTTTGGGTGTTTCAAGGTTTACATCAACATCAGGGGCTTTACCACCTGTTCTTGAAAATGAAAATTTTGGAAATGTCCAACTTGGTCGTTTCAACTTAGCTTCAGCCTCAACTGTAGGTGCATCCGGTACTGAAATGGCACCCTCCAGTTCTTTGACTTCAACACTTGGCAGTGTGACCTCAGTTTTAGCTTCTGGTAATGTGACATCTGAATCTTTTTTTGATAAACTCAAATCAATTTCAGGTCCTTTAACTTTGGGCATTGAGGTGCCAAACTTTGGCATTTTGAACTTGCTTTCTGATCTTTCAAGTTCACTTCCTTTCACATCTACAGACAGGTCTTTAGTGTGAATGCTGGGTGCTGTGACATCTACTGTAGCTCCTTCTTTCAACTTTGCACTGTCAATTTTAATGTCTTTGTCTACATCAGGTACTTCCACACTGTCCTTTGGAGTAGACGCTCCAAATTTGGGTAAGGTGAATGATGGCATTTTAAATTTTGATGGTGATCCTTCAACATTACCTGATTGAGCTTCAATCTCAGGACATAATTTTCCACTTTGGCAGATGGTTGTTTTATTTTACAACATCAGGAGGCTGGACAAGCTTTGGCTTCTAGAATTGACATCTACATCTCTTTGATAAACTCAAATCGATTTCAGGCCCTTTTACTTTTAGCATTACCCAAATTTGTATTAAACTTACTATCATGTCCATCCTAATTCTCGTGCCTTTTAGCAGGTGGCTTAAGCTCCACTTCAGGTGGTTTGACTTCCATTTCCCTCTGGAAGAGACACATCAACTTGTGGGGAGACTAACATCAACTTCCGGCTCTTTTGTACTTTGCTTTGAAGCCGAAATCTGAGTAATGAAAACGTGGCTTTTTCAATTTGGCATCAAGGTCTGTAGCAGGGTGCCTCTACTGAAATACTTGAGGATTCTTGATGTTGATATCTGGAGGATGCATTTCTGTTTGACCTCTGATGAGTGTAACATCAACTTTTGGTTTCAAGGTTGAGCTCAACCTCAGAATATGTACTTGTCTTTGAAATGAAAATCTTGTGATATCAGCTTGTCTTTCTCACCTTCTAGTCTCCCTCTACCCCTTTCAACATAGGAGGTTTGACAACACTTCAGTGTCTAAATCCTATCCATCACTTTAATGTATCATAGATTCTTCCCACATTGACCTGTACAGAAGGAGCTCAAATTTGGGTAATTTCAATGTTGGCATTTTAAATGATGATGATGGTGATCCTTTAACATTACTTGTCTGGACTTCAATTCAGGACCTTGAATTTCAGCTGAAGGTTCCTTGTAGTTCAACATCAGGGAGCTGAACATCAGCTTTGGCTTCTGGTAGTGTCACATCTACCCCTCTTTCTTTTGATACCCTTAAATCAATGTCAGGCCCTTTGACTTGATGCACAGAAAAACCAAGATTTGGAAGTTTAAACTTGCTTCCTTTCCTTCATGTTCAGTTCTGGTAGTTTGCATATCTATTGATGGGCCTTCAGGTGTCAATACTGGGTGCTGAAATGCTAACTGCAGAGAACCTCTTCAAGGAGATATGTTAATGTCAGCTCCATCTTCAATTTAATGTTTTTGTCCATATCAAATTTCTCTGAGGAACCTCTGAGTACCAACTCAAATTTGGTAATTTCAGATATTTGGCATTTAAATTTGGATGGTGATCCATCTGTATCCTTTATCGCTTTGATCTCTCAGGAGGTTTGATTTCACTTTAGCAGATGGTTGTTTCACTTCAACATCAGGGTTGATTTCAGCTTTTGGCTTCTGGTAGTGTCACATCTACATCTTTCTTTGATAAGCTGAAGTCAATTTCAGGCCCCCCTTTACTTTTTGACATTGTGATTCCCAACTTTTGGCATTTTCAAACTTGCTTCCCTTGTCCATCAAGTGCACCTTGGTCTGCAGGGGTTTTGATTTCCAGTTCAGGCTTTTGGGCTCCATCTTGTAGAATTGGAATAGAAACATCTAAGTTTCAGGCTTTAATAGTCTCAGGGGCCTCTGGGAGTTTCCCTCAGCTTTCGCTCTGGGAATTATTAACATCTACATCTTTTCTTTGATAAGCAAATCAGAATTCCAGGCCCCTTGCCCCTTTTGGCATTTTGGTGCCAGGCACAGCATCTCTTAGTTTTGCTTCCTTGTCCATCAGAAGAGTTCAGCGTCAGTCTAGAGGTTTGATTTGCACTTCAGGTTTTAACCACTTTTGCCTCTGGTATCAGCACCTCTGCTTTTTTCAAGACTGACAGAACGACCTCAGCTTTACTGTCTGGTAATGTGATATGTCTCTTTCTTTTGATAAAGCAAATCTATATCAGGCCCTTTGACTTTAGGCATAGAAACTCAAACTTGGCATTTTAAATTTTGAAGGTGATCCTCAGCATCTTTATCTGCAACTTCAATCTTAGGAGCTTTTGATTTCTGTTTTATGAGGAAGGTTCATAGCTCAACATCAGGGAGGTTGCCTGGCTGGCTTCTGGTAGAGTGTGACATCACATCTTTCTTTGATGTGCCTAGATAAATTCAGGTCCTTTTACCTTTGGCATTGACATTCCAAACTTTGGCATTTTGAACTTGCTTCCTTGACTTTCAAGTTCAACTTCAGTTGGCAAAGGTTTAATTTCCACCTCAGGTTTTTCTAGTCCCACCTTTGCTCAGATGAGCGTCACGCCTCAAAAGTAACACTCCAACCCTCAGGGGCTTCTGGGGAGCTTGACTTCAGCTTTAGCCTTTGGTAGTTTGATGTCTATATCTTTTTGATAAACTTAAATCCTTCAGGTCCTGTAGCGTTGCATTGTGATTCCAAATTTTGGCATTTAAATTTGCTTCCTTGTATCAACTTCTATTTCATGTTCTGGTAGTTCATATCCACTTCTCCCTTCACTTCCACATTTCCCCCTACGGAATTTATAGCGTTCGCATCCTGAAGACTGACATCCTTCTGGGGCGCCTTGCTTGGTTTTTGAAAAGAAAACCTGGGCAGTGAAAACCTTCTTGGCTTTTCAGTTTTGCATCTACTTCAACACTCCCGAGGCTCTTTGACCTCAACCTCTGTAGGTGGACCTCTAACTTTTAATCTCTGGTAAATCAACATCTGCGTGTGGTACAGAAGCACGTGAGAGGCTCCATCAATTTTAGTTCATTGTCTGCATCAGGTACTTCAGCACTGACATTTGGGTGGCGCCAAATTTGGGAATTTGAATATGTTAGCAGTTTAAATTTGATGGTGATCCTTTCACGCACTGGTTAACTGGGCTATTTTCGGGGCTTCTTCACTTTGAAGGTTCTTTCAGTTCAACATCAGGGAGATTGACTTCTGCTTTGGCTTCTGGTAGGTATAGTCACCATCTTTTCTTTGATGAGCAGTGTTTGAGTCCTTTTACTTTTGGCGTTGAAATGCCAAACTTTAGCATTGAACTTGCTTCTGTCCACATCAATTTCAGACTGCTGGGTTTTAACCTCAAGTTCAGGTGGTTTAACTTCCATCTTTGCTTCGAATTCAGGCATCTACTTTTCAAGATTAACATCAATTTCAGGGCCTCTGGGACTTTAACTGTTAGCATCTGGTAATTTGACATCTGCATCCTTCTTTGATAAAGCTTAAATCTAACGGGCCCTTATGCCTTGTATTCCAAACTTTGGCATTTTAAACTTGCCTCCTTTTCCCTCACCTTCAGGTCCTGTCATTTCACATCAAGGGGCGGATACCCTCAACATCAATGTTTTTTGTGTTGCAGTATCAACTGTAATGTTGTCTTGAGGTATCTTCAACCCAGCTCCATCGAGGTTTTATGTCTTTGTCCATATCAGGTACCTCTGCAATGACCTTTGGTGTGGCAGCTCCTGAATTTAAATGTAATTTGAATGTTGGCAGTTTAAATTTTGATAGTGATCCATCCACATTACCACAACAGGCTTCAATCTCCAGAACTTCTTCCACTTTGCTTGAAGGTCTTTACAAGTTCAACATCAGGGGAGTTTTCACGTCAGCTTTGGTCTCTGGAATGTCGCATCTCTGTCTTTCTTTGATAAGCTTAAATCAATTTCAAATACCTTTTTGGTGTGATTCAACTTTGGCATTTTGTACTTTCATATATCAGTTCAATGTCAGTCTGCAAGTTTGATTTGCGTTTTCACTTTTTGCCTCTGGGCCTTATCACTCTGCTTTCAAGACTGACTTCTGGGGTTGACCTCAGCTTTACACTGTCTGGTAATGTAGTATCTGTCTTTCTTTGATGAGCTTGCAAATCTATATCAGGCCCGCTGACTTTGGGCATGAAAGCTCAAACTTGGCATTTCGTTTTGAAGACGTCCCTCAGCATGCTATCTACCTTCAATCTTAAGAGCTTTGATTTCTGTTTTAGCAGAAGGTTCTTTTAGCTCAACATCAGGGAGGTTTATGTCTGCTTTGGCTTCTGGTAGTGTGACATCCACATCTTTCTTTGATGTGCCTAGATGAAATTCAGGTCCTTTTACCTTTGGCATTGACATTCCAAACTTTGGCATTTTGAACTTGCTTCCTTGACCTTCAAGTTCAACTTCAGTCTGCAAAGGTTTGATTTCTAGCTCAGGCTTTTCAACTTCCATCTTCTGGGATCGAAACATCTACTTTTCCAAGATTAACATCAACCGTAGGAGCATCTGGGAGTTTGACTTCAGCTTTAACCTCTGGAAGTGTGACAGCTACATCCTTTTTTGATAAGCTTAAATCAAATTCAGGCCCTTTTACCGTTGGAATTTTGATTCCAAACTTTGGTATTTTAAACTTCCCATCGTGTCCATCAATTTCTGCCTCACACTCTGGTGGTTTCATCTCCACAGCTATTTTAGGAGCTTCTGGAAGTTTGACTTCAGCTTTCGCCTTTGGAACTTCCATCTTAGCCTCTGGAATGGACACATCTACTTCACCAAGATCGACCTCTGGAAGTTTGACCTCAGCTGTAGCCTCTGGTAGTGTGATATCTACATCTTTCTTTGATAAGCTTAAATCAACCTTAGGTCCTTTTGCCTTTGGCATAGAGAATCCAAGATATGGCATTTTAAACTTGCCCCTTTTTCCATCCTGTTCAGTTCCTGTGGTTTTCAAATCTATTGAAGGACCCTCAATGTCAATGCTGGGTGCTGCAATGCTAATAGCAGATTCCTCCTCAGGGATATCAATGTCAGCTCCATCAATTTTGACATCTTTGTCCTTATCAGGTAACTCTACAGAGACACTTGGAGTACGAACTCCAAATTTTGGTAGTTTGAATGTCGGCATCTTAAATTTTGATGGGGAACCTTCTGTACCTTTTGCTGCAACTTTTATCTCAGGAGCTTTAACTTCCACTTTAGCAGAGGGTTCTTTTAGTTCAACTTCGGGGACTTCTACTTCAGCTTTGGCTTCTGGTAGTGTGACATCAATGTCTCCATCTTTCTTTGATAGGCCAAAATGAATTTCAGGTCCTTTTACATGTGGCATTGACATTCCCAGCTTTGGCATTTTAAACTTGCTCCCTTGCCCATCAAATTCAACTTCACTATGCAGAGGTTTTGTGTCTAATTCAGGCTTTTTAACTTCCAATTTTTCCTCTGGAATAGAAATATCTGCTTTTTCAAGACTGACATCTTTGTCCATATCAGGTACTTCTACAGAGACTTTTGGAGTACCAGTTCCAAATTTTGGTAGTTTAAATGTTGGCATCTTAAATTTTGATGGTGATCCTTCAACATCCTGTTGGTGAACTGCAATTGCTGGAGCTTTGACCTCTACCTTAATATCAGGTTCTGTATATTCAACATCAGGGAGTTTGACATCTGCTTCAGCTTCAGGCAATGTAACATCTACATCTTTCTTTGATAAGCTCAAATCAATTTCAGGACCTTTTACTTTTGGCATTGATATTCCAAATTTTGGCATTTTGAACTTGCCTCCTTTTCCATCAAGTTCAGCTGCTGTCATTTTCACATCAAGGGATGGGCCCTCAATATCAACGTTGGGTGCTGTAATACCTGCAGTGTCAACAACTTCAGGTGACTTCAGTTGTGTTTCAGGGATTTGAATATCTTTGGCTTTGCTAGATACTTCAACACTGACATTTGGAGTAGCAGCTCCAAATTTGGGTAGTTTGAGAGTTGGCATTTTAAATTTTGATGGTGATCCTTCTGCATCCTTCTCAGCAGCAATCTCAGGAGCTTTAATTTCCACTTTAGCAGAGGGAGGTTTTACTTCAATATCAGGGAGTTTGACTTCTCCTTTGGCTTCTGGTAATGTCACATCTACATCTTTCTTTGATAAGCTGAAGTCAATTTCAGGCCCTTTTCCTTTTGGCATTGAAATTCCAAACTTTGGCATTTTGAACTTGCTTCCTTGTCCATCAAAGTCACTTTCGGTCTGCAGAGGTTTGAATTCCACCTCAGGTTTTTCTAGTCCCATCTTTTTCTCTGGAATAAAAACATTGATGCTTCCAAGAGTAACATCAACCTCAGGGGCTTCTGGGAGTTTGACTTCAGCTTTGGCTTCTGGTAGTGTGACATCTACATCTTTCTTTGATAAGCTTAAATCAAATTCAGGTCCCTTTAACTTTGGCATTTTAATTCCAAACTTTGGCATCTTGAATTTGCTTCCTTGTCCATCAACTTCAACTGCAGTTTGCAGCGGTTTGATTTCCAGTTCTGTTTTTTTGACCTCTATCTTTTGCTCTGGAATAGAAACATCTACTTTCCCAAGAGCAACGCCAACCTCAGGGGCATCTGGGAGTTTGACCTCAGCTTTAGCCTCTGGTAGTGTGACATCTGTATCTTTCCTGGACAAGCCTAAATCAAATTCAGGACCTTTTATTTTTGGCATTTTGATAGCAAACTTTGGCATTTCAAATTTGCTTCCTTGTCCATCAAGTTCAGCTTCAGCCTGTAAAGGTTTGATTTCCAACTCAGGTTTTTTGACCTCCATCTTTCCCTCTGGAATAGAAGCATCTACTTTCCCAAGATCAACCTCAGGGGCATCTGGGAGTTTGACCGCAGCTTTAGCTTCTGGTAGTGTGACTGTGTCTTTCTTTGGTAAGCTCAAATCGATCTCAGGACCTTTTACTTTTGGCAGTGATATTCCAAATTTTGGCATTTTGAACTTGCTTCCTTTTCCATCAAGTTCAGCTGCTGTCGTTTGCATATCAAGGGATGGACCCTCAATATCAATGCTAGGCGCTGCAATGTCAACTGCAACCCCCTCAGGTGACTTCAGCTGTGTTTCAGGAATTTGAATGTCTTTGGTTTTGCTAGATACTTCAGCGCTGACACTTGGAGTAGCTCCAAATTTGGGTAGTTTGAAAGTTGGCATTTTAAATTTTGATGGTGATCCTTCTGCATCCTTTTCAGCACCTTTAATCCCAGGAGGCTTAATTTCCATTTCAGCAGAGGGATGTTTAAGTCCAACATCAGGAAGTTTGATGTCCACTTTGGCTTCTGGTAGTGTTACATCTACATCTTTCTTTGATAAGTTGAAGTCAATTTCAGGCCCTTTTACTTTTGGCATTGTGATTCCCAACTTAGGCATTTTAAACTTGCTTCCTTGTCCTTCAAGTTCAACTTCAGTCTGCTGAGTTTTGATATTCAAATCTGGTTTTTCAATTTCCACCTTTTTCTCTGGAATAGAAATATTTTCACTTCCAAGAGTAACATCAACCTCAGGGGCTTCTGGGAGTTTGACCCCAACTTTAGCTTCCGGTAGTGTAATATCTGCATCTTTCTTTGATAAGCTTAAATCAAATTCAGGCCCTTTTAGTTTTGGCATTTTAATTCCAAACTTTGGCATCTTGAACTTGCTTCCTTGTCCATCAAGTTCAACTTCAGTCTGCAGAGTTTTGATATCAAAATCTGGTTTTTCAACTTCCACCTTTTGCTCTGGAACAGAAGCATCTATTCTTACAAGAGTAACATCAGCCTCAGGGGCATCTGGGAGTTTGACCACAGCTTTAGCCTCTGGTAGTGTGACATCTGTATCCTTCTTGGACAAGCTTACATCAAATTCAGGCCCCTTTAACTTTGGCATTTTAATTCCCAACTTTGGAATCTTGAATTTGCTTCCTTGTCCATCAACTTCAATGTCAGTATGCAGCGGTTTGATTTCCAGTTCTGGTTTTTCAACCTCTATCTTTTGCTCTGGAATAGAAACATCTACGTCCCCAAGAGTACCATCCAAGTCAGGGGCATCTGGGAGTTTTACTCCAGTTTTAGCTTCTGGGAGTGTGACATCTACATCTTTCTTGGACAAGCTTAAATCAAATTCAGGCCCTTTTATTCCTGGCATTTTGATACCAAACTTTGGCCTTTTGAACTTGCTTCCTTGTCCATCAAGCTCACCTTCAGTCCCCAGAGGTTTTATTCCCAGTTCTGGTTTTTCAACTGCTATCTTTTGCTTTGGAACAGAAACATCTACCTTTTCAAGGGTAACATCCACATCAGGAGCTTGTGGGAGTTTGACTTCAGCTTTAGCCTCTGGTAGTGTGACATCTACATCTTTCCTGGACAAGCTCAAATCAAATTCAGGGCCTTTTATTTTTGGCATCTTAACACCAAACTTTGGCATTTTGAACTTGCTTCCTTGTCCATCAAGCTCACCTTCAATCTCCAGAGGTTTGATTTCCTGTTCAGGTTTTTCAACCTCTATCTTTTGCACTGGAACAAAAACATCTACTTTTCCAAGAGTAATGTCAGTCTCAGGGGCTTCAGGGAGTTTAACCTCAGCTTTCACCTCTGGTGGTGTCACATCTACATCTTTCTTTGAAAGGCTTAAATCAATTTTAGGACCTTTCACCTTTGGCATGGAGATGTCAAGATTTGGCATTTTGAACTTGCTACCCTTTCCTTGTTTTTCAAGCATTTTTATCTCTGCCCCATCAATGTTTATATCCTTATCTGTATGAGGCACATTTACGCTGATGTCTGGACTAACTCCTCCAAATTTGGCCAGTGGGATTGTATGCTCCTCAGCTCCAACATCTTTTACTTCACCTCTGATCCCTGGAAAGGAGATGTCAGCCTGTGGCTTTGAAACATCAAGATTAACACCGACACCTGTAAGCCTAATGCCACCATCCTTTTTAGCTGGTGAACCACCTACTGAATCAATGTATTCAATGCTATCGATTTCAGGTATTTTGACATCAGATATACCTTTCCTTGTTTCAGTTGTTCTTTTTACTTCTTGGAGCAATACAGTCCTTTCTCCTTTAATTGTACCACCTTTCTGCTCAGAGATATTTTGTTTGGGCAAGTCAATTCCAATGTCAGGGATTCTTATGTCTGGCTTTGCAATCCCAACGCTAGGCATTGTCATCTTTGTCTTCTTTGATTTCTTATCTGATTCTTTTGGGCTGAATGTAGCAGCAGACTCATATGCAAATGTGATGCCCTCTGTGCCTTGTGTTTTCTCAGTTTCTAGTGCCTGAAGAATGGCTACTTCTTGTGCACTTTCTTTGCCAGGTATTATGATATCTTCTCGTTTATAGACCTCAGTTTTCATCTCCGTGTCACTTTGTTTTGGCTTAGTTTTGTGTTCTTTTTCAGGCTTTTTAAAATCTATCTTGGTCTCAGTTATAAGGTCCTCTGAGGTTAAATCAGCAGCTGTGATCTTTGGTAGTTTGACTGTGGTCTTGGAGATTTCTGGAGAGCTTATGTCAAACTTAGTGAAGTGTGTCTCATGTTTTGTTTTGCCATCTACAACTTTAGTGGGTGTTTTCACTGATATTCTTTGCGCATTTGCATCGATCACAGTAATTTCCTCAGGAATAGGCACTCCAGATGTGTCAACCTTAGGCAGCTTAAATCCAGGCAATTTCGAAACTGCCTCTTTCACGCTGTCAACATCAATTGACAATTGAACAGTTTCAGCTTGAATGTCTTCATGGTGTCCTGTTACAGCCACTTTAGGCTCTTTAATTCCTTTGGCTGTGGTCCTTTTAGACATGTCCTCCATGCCTGGAATCTCAATGTCTTCACGTTTGGGAAGTTGTGTTCTGGAAAGACTGCTTTTTGACAGTCTGTCATAAGGATCTTCTCTCACTTCTGTACCCACACTTTTCAGCTGCTCAATTTTAGTTTTTTCTTCAACATTTACATTGATTTTTTGTATAGTTTCCTCAGTTTCAATGTCACTCAAGCCTACTTTAGGCAGTTTGAATGTTTTGTCCTTGCCTTTCTTGGTTTTTTCTTCACCTTTCTGTGGAGATTTGCATATAAATGTGGCATCAGAAATATCAAGCTCCACCTTTGGTACACTAATTTTCATCTGTGTTGGTAGTTGACCTCCCTGTTGTTCGGTGTGTGACTCAAAAACTGGGATGACATCTGATTTTTCATTTTCAGGTTGATCTGCTATTTCAATACTTGCCCCCAGTGTTTTTAGCCTTTTTGGCGAGGCTTTTGCTTTTGCATCTTTCTTGTGTGATTTATCCTTCCCCAGAATTTTCATTTTTAATTCAGACCTTTCTTTCTTCTTTTTTTTCTCATCAGGGGACTTGATACCAGAGAGGCTTTCTTTATCTGCCAGAGCCACTGTTACATCTGCTGTTTTCAAAGTGCTGTCTATACTGATGAGTTCCACTTTGTGTTGAATAGTTTGAGGTTCAGTCAGTTTTTGATCATTTTGCTCATGTCTCAAGTCTTCCGCTGCTTTCAGATCCTCCGTCACATAGACTTCAGGTGCTTCTCCTGAGAGGCTTTCAAGGCACTCAGGTGAAAGCATGTCTGATGCTGTCTGGTAAATGTCAGTACTCATCTGCCCAGTTGTAGGTGCGTCCGTGTCCTGGTCTTCAGATGAACTTATACGGCCTCTCTTTGTCAGAACAGAAAGCTTCATTTTGTGCCTCTTCTTGCCTTTGAGAGCATCCTGAGATTTTATAGGTGACTCTGTGTCACTTGTGGTGGGACTAAGCTCCAGTTTTCTCTGCTCATCAGCCTCTGAGGAGCTGTGAGACCTGGTAAAGCGGGACTTCTTTCCCTTTCCAAAGGAAGGAAACTTAGGCCATGAAATGCGGGCATCCCCACGCCTTTTGGTTTTTCCTTGCTCCCTCATCTCTGGAGCATAAAGGTCTTCTTCCTGTTGAGCAACAGAAATGTGAAATGTCAGTATTAGCCCAAAGACTACCTATCACAAAGTGTCTGAGCAGACAATTTGAAAATAGTTACAGGGATAACATCAGATTCGATGGCTGGTTCGGTCTCTGTGATGTCTGGTTTGCGTTTCAAGCAGAGCTTCACTTTGTAAGCCTGAGCGTGTTCCAGAATCTGAATGGCATCCTCGTATGACACGTTGTCAAAATACACAGTGGCGCTCAAAACCTGATCACCTGTGTAAAAGGAGAAAAATTTTAAGAAGCACTTAATGAGAAGGTGTTCAGTGTATTTAACTGTGAGTGATGAAGTAAAAATGAAAATAACAAATACAGCATGATTAGTCATTAGGTCATTGCAACTTTCTTTTTCACTGTTAGCTTACCTTCTTTCAGTTTCAGATTTTTTGAGGCAGGTGACTCTGGTACCACCTCCTTAATGAAGATCCCCTCTTTCCCTCCTCCACCATAAATGAGACCCTCTGCACATCCATCTTTGGCTGTTTTCACTATCACCCCAGACTCAGGGCTGTGAACCTCCTGCCAACACATCAGAATAGAAAAAGGATAATTGTTTTACCTTTACCTGAGTTATTCTCTGTTGCAGCACAGCCCAGAGGGATTCACAGACACGCAGTAAACAGAGAGAAGGTGTGGGAACGTCTCACCTTCAGTTTACTCATCTTTGGAGTCGAGCGCTTTTCAAACATGGACCCAAGCCCAGACTTTTTAGCTTTCTTTCCACTCCTACTTTTGTGGTGTGGGTCATGCTCTGCTTCACACTGAAAGGAAAACAGAAAATAATCTTTAAAATCTTGACTGCACATTATATTAGCTTTAGGCCTATTTAAACAGAAAGGACGACAGAGATATGCCTTCACTTGCAACAGGCTTTGGAAGTATTTGTACGGACAGGGTATACTGTACGGGATTAGCCAAGTCAGCGTCCTTATTGCAATAAGCAAGAGTAAACAAAACATCCATCTTACACCACGCATGGTTGACTGGACTCAGCGACAGAAACATATACATGGACAAATTGTTGATAAATTGTACCTTCATAAAAAACATTTGTGCACTGGCTGTTCTTTCAGTTTTTTTCTTGGCCCATGCAATGTCATGCTTTTAATGTACTTAATTTCCCCCTTCTGTTCTCTGTCTTCAAGGCCAGCAGCACACATTTGTCAGGGGTAAAATTGAGTTTAAGAGCCAAAGACCTAAAGTATATACAAATATCTCAGCCCAGGATCAAAATAAATCTGGATTAAATCCAAGCTGTCCATAATGCTGAGGGGAAAGAGAACAAATGGACGTAGAGCGATAATTTAATAACTCTTAATTTGAGGGAATCAGTTAAGTCGTTTGAGGGAACAAATTACTAAATCAGTGGAACAATCTATCAAAAACTTCCCTCTCCACTAAGCAGGCTTTGAACAGCAACATGACATGTACAAGAGTCAACAAAATAAAAGGCATAAAATTTATATTTTACAGAGTAGCAGCCACTGCAACACACTTAATTACATATCTCTGTCAACTTTTTTATTAAAGATACTCTTGATATTTTGATTTTAGGACATGTGTAGCTCAGTGTGAGCATAAATGAACCAAATACACAAGCTTGCCTCTCTTGGTCACAAGCTTTTTTCTCTAATTTCATTTATCTACAGCCTGAACAAAGCAGACTGTTGAATCGCAAATAGGCCATTGAACGAGTCAGTGTGTTTACAAGTATCTAAATAACCAGATTATAGTCTGCTTTTTGTAGTAAAAAGATTTCATAAATGTCAGGTTAAAAAGAAACTCCAGCTGATGTGAGAAATTAAAAAACACTTACTGATTTCTGCTAAATAAACCTGATTCCTTGGTTCTTATATTTTAATCAAGGTCACACAAGCGCATGTAAACAGGGTCTTTGATTTGTTGTCTTAGCCTGCTTTCTCCCCGTAACCTGGTTTGTGTTGTATTTGTGGTATGTTGATGCTCTCTACCTCTTTGTCACTGTCGCTGTATTTTTCAGTTTCAGGATACTCCTCGACCGGGGATGATCCTTGAGGGCGTGGTCTCTCTCCCTCTGTAAACTGAGTCGGCTCGTCACATATCTGCGAGGACACAAGGTCAGTCAGCACAAAACAGTCCCATGGTCTGTTCCCAAAACAGTTGTTATTATCATTTCAAAGAAATATCACAACATTTTTTCTGTCAGTTTCATCATCTTGTGTTCTTCAGCCACCTGAAAAGCAGTATTAATATTAAAACTCAAGCATAGACAAGTTTTGGAGAAAACTGGATCATAAATAGTGTGATAACACCTTGCTAAGCCAAATACTGGCTCTTCAACTGTTTGGCATTTAATAAATGTCACATTAGTGGTCTGTTTCCAGGGATGGCAATGCTAGCCGGCCTGTCGGTCCAACACCAGAGTAAACCAGAGTGAAATATTGTAAAAAGAATTATATGTATTGTCATAAGGTTTGTTAGTCCCCACAGGAAGAGTCCTAATAACTTTGTTGATCCCCTGAACTTTTGTTGTTGCATGTTTCAACAACACACTACGACATTAAACACTCATTAACATGCTAACTCTAGAGCTCTGTCACAGTGCAATAGCAAATATTATAGTAGCAAATATGAATAAGTCTATATATATATAATATAAAAAGAGCACACATTATAAAATCATAAAACAGTTAAAGCTATAAAATCTAACTCAAACACTTGTGAACTTTAAGCTGATAACAATGTCAACACATGCAGACAGGTAAAATTAATGATTTTGATTGAAGTAATAAATTCCAGCAGTTACTCACAGTGAAGAATTTAAACCAAAACATACAAAATAAAACATTAATTTCACTTTCACTCACTGAATCGTCCTCTGTGCCGGGCTCTGGTCCTCTCAGCCTCCGACCAGCTCCTGTTTACAAAAACAGAAAACAGACAAAACACCCTAAATACCAAAATAACATCTGATTTGACGTCTGCTTTACTGTAATGATATTCAAGTAAATAGTAGAGCTTCATTCCTCCACGTTCTGCAAGCACAAGTAAATAACTTAATCTCAGAAATATGTTACATGGTGATACTAAAGGGAAAATTGCATTAGGTAATTTTAGCAGCAGCAGTCACAGAACAGCTGAAGAAAATCCATTTACTGTAACTACAAATAAATAATGTAGGTTTTTAAAAAGGCACCTGGCAAATAATCACACTTATATATTTGCGAACACGTCATATAAAATCCATTCAACAAGATTAAGTATGTAATTATTATATTTTAGCAAATTATATTACTATGGAAATTATGTGGGGTTATCTCAAACAGACCATTTTGTTGCACGAATGAATGAAAGTAAAGCAGATAAGCGGCAGTTAAGCACTGTTTCTATTCTCTGAGCAGTAAGCTGAGATTTCCACCTTGCTCAAGAGACTTGGCGGTTGTTTTGAGGCTCGGAGAGACACCGGAGCTGATGATGATGAGACTATTTAGAGTTCTTCCTGGCAATAATTCCCCCCAGGGACCCGCTGCCTCCTCCGTCTGCTGAGTGCTCCACTGTATCGACCCACAGATTAGACTCTGCAGCCTGCTCAGCTCTGCCCCCAAAAAGGGAAAGTCTGACTCCGAATCAATCTGGTTAGGCAGATTAGTATAATCACCTGCTCTTATACCTAACCTCTATTTGATTTGATCCCATTTTAAATCACCCCCTTTTATTCAGCCAGTTTAATGTGAGGTCAACTGCATCAGCGTTCCCACTTTGGGATGTAGTTCGTTTGTTCGTAGTCAAACATTTGGGTTAAATCCTAAACTTGATAGATTAGCGTAAAATAAGGTTTGACAGTTATGGGGAAATAGTGTCTTGAATTATAAACATCTCCGCATTTTCTGTGGTTTTTGATCCTAATTGGCAAATAAATTCATGTCATCAAGAGGCCACTGATCAACAGATGTTATGTTGTTAGTAGAAATTAGTACTTAATAAAAGGCGGTTGCACTGAACGCTGTGATTCAGATTGATGAATCTTTTTCTGGTGGGAGATAACTGATAAAGTTGTGGGAATTAGATTGCGATCCTTGTAACGCTAGGATCAGATAACACAAATGTTTTTTCGTCTTTCACGATGGTCACTGTGTCAGATTAGCCAATTAGCGATAAACGCTGACCGATTATCGTTCGCGTGCTTGCGTGTCGTCGGGGAGGAGGGTTAAGAAATTGTAAACACACTGTTAAGAGCATGTCAGACCAACAGGAGGCGATATAACACTGATGCCATGTTTACACCAGAGTTCTGACATGCAAGACTTTTCATCGAAACGTTGTGACGCCACATGTTCTTTGATTATGTCACACTACAAGGTTTGATCGTCTTTCGCAACGTTCATATTCAGGCCTAATGCTCATCAACTCAGATCAATAAATTTAAGTAAAATGACACCCAATGTGTATAATGTGTTACAAAACTTTTAAGTTAATCAGTGACCAGAAAAACAACATAAAACATACTACACATAAATCTAAAATATAGGTGCAGTCTAATTAAAATCTCGGGTATCAAGACGATGCCAATGAATATGAGTTTTGCAGACATAGTTTACTTTGCAAATGTGTCAGCAAAATTTAATCAGCATTTTGTTTCACAAGTAGTTGGAGAGGTCTTTATAGATGTTTTAATATTCTTTTGCTACTGTTAAAATCAAAATCCACAGCTCTGTATCTAAACAGCAACCACAAGTAGAAACTTTTCTGTTAAATTAATTTTAAGACTTTCTTGTGGCATTTCAGGCTCCAAGTAGTAGTTGATAATTTGGGGTTAAGTGTTCTATAATAGTCCTGCTGTAATACAGACTATAACTTGCCTGTTCAGTGAAGCTCAATAAAGTTTCTCAGCTAACCGCCACACTGACACCCCACCCACTGCCTTACAGTAATGTGTATCATGTGAAGAGCTCTTACAGCCTGTGTAAGTGCATTAGAAGACAGTTAAGGCAAAAGACTGATGGTATAAAACCTCCTACTGTATCAGGGTGTGTCACCGCCTCAAGGTTGATCGTTCAAGATCAAATGACGCTGTAGCTCTAAAAAGAAAATAATACCTAAAACACATTCAGCACCGTCATCATAGACTCACTGACGCTGTGATTAGAAATAATATCAGAGAACATTTATCTGACAGAACAGAAGATTTACACTGTGAACTCTCAGTAAGTGAACACACCACAGTCTAGACATGTTGTGAAACATGATAATCAGAAGTCTTTACAGCTGCCCACACTATTAACTCAAGTGTTTCATGAATCTTTATCACACAGTCATCACCATCCTTCTCTTTCAAACTAGGTTTGACAAACAAAAAAAAAAAAATTTCTGTACTGTAATTTCAGAGCTCACCTACCTGCTGCTTTTGTTTGTTAAACTCTTGGAAATAAACCGAGGTGTTAATAGCAGGTTGTCCAAACTGCCCTTAAACATTCCTGGCGTGAGTGTGACTACCAAAGTGGCTAAAATGTGATTTGTTCAGCCTCAGATGGACAAAAGAGGCGGGACACTTTTAGGTTGCAGTAATACCTTGCCTGAGCTTGTGTCACTCCCAAACTGAATTAAGTTAAGTGTTTTCTAAAGGTCCTACTAGTGACTTAACTCTTTGCAACACATATTCCTTTCAAATAATCTCACATTTAAATTAATATCTCATGAATTGATATCACAAACACTTTAATTTTTTGACTAAAACCCTAAAAACTGATGATATCTCCATTATCCTCAGCTGTGCTTTGTGTTTAGTGCTAATTAGCATATGTTAGCATTCTAACTGTGTCTATGCACGGTTAAAAGCCACTCGCACGGTTGTGTTCATATACAGTTGATTTAATGGAAGCCATTCAGGATTTCAGGGGCAAAAATGTGTTTTCATTGGTTGTGTAAAGTCTGTTTCTAGTTTTACCTTTACATCCTCTAGGCTGCAGCTAATGATTATTAACATTATCAGTTCATCTGCTGAATATTTTTTTGGTTAATAAGTTAATCATTGTATGAAATGTTAGAAAAAAGTGTCCGAAAACAAAAGTAGTTGAGTACACTGTGATATGACAAAGAGAAGCAATGTCAAAAGCTGTAACCTGAGAAATTGCAGCGTTTTAAAACTATTTTTCCTTGATAAATGACTTAATAAATGATTAATCGACTATCAAAATACTTATTTTTCTGTAGATCATTTAATGGAATAACTGACTAATCGCTCTATGAGACTATAACAGACTGTAGATGCATCACTTTAAGCAGAAAAAACTTGTACATGTGTTGAATCTGCTGTGAAATTCAAACAGATCAAAGTCTCCTGTGCAGAAAGAGAAAAATGAATAAGGTACACCTAGAAACAGGAAGTAGGCAGTCACTGACAGTGGAGAGGAAAGGTGTGGAGTCTTGCAGAGATATTAACATTCAGGTCTGACAGCTGTGGTCAAACTCATAGGAAGTTTTCTACTGAGTTTCTTGTTTTACACAGCCACAGCTGCATCTGTCCATTCAAGGGTAAATTACTTAACTGAAATAGTATCACAGTGTCTGTTTTTAAAATTATTATCCTCAGTAATTTTATAATTTTGAGGTTTGAGACAACTGGTGCATTCAGTATTCTGTTTTAGTTGTGGAAATGGAGCTATTGCCGACCTCAGTGTATCTTCAGGAAGTTAACCCGGACAAAATTAGGTAGATTCATTAAATTAACCGGACTGCTCGGGTCCCTTGAGGCTGAAAACTGTCATGTGCCATGTCTCAAGTATACAGCAGCAGCAGTAGTAGTAGCAGAATCATGAAGTCAGTGTGTGAAGTGTGCTTTATGGAGGATTCAGGCCCTGCTTGACACAACTGGATGATGCATTTCTTCTGATATTTACCACTTTCACTCAGGCGGATGTCCAGTATTCCTGCCCCGCACATACAGAACCTCCCTTCTCAAATATTTGTCATGTGGGCGCTGCAGAGGCCCTGATAACAACGCTCACTGCTGACTAAAATTGTCAAAATAAAATCACTTACAGAGCTATTTACCTGTTTGACTTATCGTAGATTAGATATATACATTTCATAAAGCTGCTGCCAAATGTTCTAATTCAACTTTGACAGGAATAATCTGCAGATACATGAGCTGAGGCAGCAGATGCTGAAGTCTTTTGTGGTGCATGATCCTGCATGATTTGTATTTGGGTGCAACTGCAGCTCTGGATTTGGGTGTGGCTCATCCCTCAGTGCTTCTGCTGATGTGACAAGGATCGAGGCTTATAACCTGCCATGACTGTCTGCTTTAAACAACACTGATGCAGACACTTAAACTCCTCTGTACTAACACGACGCCCTGACACCAAACCTCTCGTATACTCGCTCGTGTCGATCATACAAAAACAAAATCCTAGACATATAAATCAGTGTCTAGATTTACCCCTGACTGAAAATAATAACTTTATTGTGTTCATTGTCTGTCCTTAGCTCATCTCTTACATAACCACCTTCTGCTCCAGTTTGTGTTTCCTGTTGAAAGGCACCTGGAAGGCTCCCTGAAGCTCCCCTCTTCACTAAACTAATATAAAGTAATACAGCTCATTATTTGTGCTCTTGGATTTGGGCTCGCCTCATTTTTTTTTGTGCAACAGAAAGACACAAGCTCCTTTCACAGGGAGACAGTTTGTTTGGATCCAAATTATAATAAGATTTGAGTGAAGGGAGGAAAAAAAACAGAATTAGATTTTCTGCATGGATTATATAAACATGAGACTGAAAAAGCGCATGCTTTCAATCTATTAATCTGCCGCAAACTTACAGCGAGTTTCATCACAGCTCTGGAATTCGTATCTTAATCTGCCTCTATTCCCACAACACGCAATTACACTAAAAGCACAGACACACAATATTATATCAGGTCAGGAACCCATACCTGGGTTGAACTGTGCTTGCAAACACTTGTGTTTGTTTTGCCTCACATGCCTGGAGCGCAGAGTGACTCAGATTGAAACGTGATCATGTAGTTGAGTCAGTTGACAGAGAGGTCTGACAGATACAGTAGGTAGATTTTGGTCTTCTACTAACAGGAAGTTAATGAACTGATTACTGCCAAAGTTGTTTTTTCATTTAATTCATTTATGATTTTTTAGAGTTGATTCCAAGTAACTCAAAGTTCTCCTTGTCTGTGTTTAGTCTGAGTTTAATCGTTGTGTAATTGTCTAACAGATGTTTCAGAGGTCTTTTCCTTCCTGACAGGAATTAAAATTCAGATTGAAGTTGATCAAATATGAAAACAATAAATGCAGACACAAAGGAGCAGCTTCTGTGGGGAAATTTTTGGTGATAGTGTCAAGTTCCTAGAACCTTTACTGGTCAAATCATCATCAAAATTGTCAATTTTAGAAAAATATAAAGTCATTTCCACCTGTCTGACACTCCAAGGGTTAGAACAAATGCACAGACTCACTGTTGTCACTTAAACTGGTCTTCACTGAGTGAGAGCAGCCACACATATAAACAATTCAAGTGGTTTGATATTGATTTAAGACCAGGATTTGTCCGACTGAGGCTGATGGTTTGTAATGGATCAGGATCGTCTGCTTTAGGCTCCATCGCTGAGCAGATCAGTCAACCCGTCTGTCTCACTTCCTAGCAGTTCACTAAGCTCTCTCCCTCTCTCTCTCTCTCCTTCTCTCTCTCTGACCTTGAGCGTCGCTTGAAGCCTCTCAGAGCGGCACAAACCTCTCCACATCCTCAGGCAGATTTAATTAAAAGTAGCAGCAGAGATAAAGGAGGAGGATTGTAGGTAATGGAAGGGGGGAACATAGAAACACAGATGGTTTTAATTTTAAATGAATAATGCACCAAACTGCAGATAAACAAAGTTAATTATCAGCCAACACAATAATATATCTTTGATATATAACACAGTGAAATTTAGCATAATGGGGCACATTGTAAATTCCAGTTGGCATTTTATCACTTTCTCCTTAACCTTAAAGTCGTATATTGTCTGAATGTCATGTTGCTGATATAAGGAACACCTACCCTATTAAAACTCAAGTATTTAAAACCCATTTTACCTACATGGGCTCTGAAACCACACAAATAAATTACACACAAATATGTAAGTGAGATCTACAAGAGCATAATAATATAATCATACATATTTACAGACAAACTTTCATCATGATGCATCTGTTTTTTCCAGCATAATTTGAACATCACGAGAAATTTGCTTCATCACTAATATACGTAGCTTGAATGTAATCAATTTCCGGCAAACTTTCTAACTGTTCTTTGCTCACATACGTGATCAGATAAATAATTCATAACAGGATGTATCAAACCAGTATGATATGTAATGTGTAAGTTTTAGAGTTTTCAGCATCCAAAACTTGAAATTTTAGGTTAAACTGATGCAAGGTTACAGGTAGCAGCTCTTCCTCTTTCACATAAAACCTGCAGCTATAAAGCTCAGATCCATGGGGTTATTGCCAGCGATGGTATTGCTAATATTAGGAATAGATGTTTCGTCTTTACCCCCAGGAAGTTATCCTCTACTACTATTTTTGCAATCCTGATTTCTGCCACAGTAACCGAGTCTGTTTCCCTTTCAGCCTCTGCTTCAAACACTCAGCAGCAGGAGAGGAAAAAGGAGGAGGAGGAGAAGCGTGCGGAGCTGCCTGACATCCTCGATGATGACATCTTCAAACACTCCCCTGCACTCTGCAGACACACCCAGCTGCTCACTGCAGGTCAGCGTCGCAACTCAGCATCAGCACCAGCCGCCTTAAACTCACTGGCTGTCTCTCTTCACCCGAGCACACACACACTCTCCCACTGCACTACTGAACCCTGCTGCTGAATCAGTGAATTACTCAGGAGGGGGGAAACGGCGCAGACAAAGTCATAGAGAGAGGAAACACAGAGTAGAGAGAAAAAAGAGTGGTGCCCACCCGTCCCTGAGGAGGCGGCGTGCCAGTTGGGGAAGGCCAGGTGGAAACAGTCGCACATGATGGCAGCGGTGGTGGCGGCGGCTGAAACGAAGTCCTGGCCCAGGCAGGCAGGGGAGACGGAGGGAGGGACGGTGGTGGTGGTGGTGGAGGGCTAGGCAGGTGCTGCTGCTGCTGCTTCCCCCTCCGTCCTTGTCCTGGATCAGCCTGTGTGTGCAGGTCAGCCAGTCGCAGCGGCAGTGAAGGATGAGTTGCAGCAGTATAAACCAGAGAAGAGAGTGAGAGCTCACTGCTGCCTTCTCCGCGCTCAGAGCTGTCCACTGAGTGAAGGAAACTCCCTCGCCTGCCCCGTAAACATGGACCTGCAGCGCAGCACACTAACTTAATTATGGGAGGATCTGCTCACCCCCCCTCCGCCTTCCTCTCCCTCTTCAAGACACACAGACACATCCCTCAGTTCTCCTTCTCCTCCTCCTCCTACTCTTCCTCTCCTCTCTCTGTTCACTCTCATTGATCGGCCCTATGAATAGATAATCAGCCAGTCAGGTGGGTGCGCTGTTCAGCCGGTGCCTGGCTGGCTCGTAAAACCAATAATCTTTCATCTAATTCTGGGTTCATCGCGTCAATCCATCAGCTGGAGTGCCCTTTAGGTCTTGTCACATACAGTGCGATGCTAATAAAGTATGTGCGAAATACTCGCCTGCAAATATATGAGAACTCAAACTCCACTGGCTGGTTGCAGACGTATTTTTAGGATGTTTGTGGGACAAAATTTACACAAATGTCTACACAGTCCCACAGTTCACTTCCTCTTCCAGACTCATTGGTTTTGTTGATATCGAGCTTGTGGTTGTCGTTGCACCGTGTGTCCTCTGTAAAACACGTCAATGAAGTGATAACTTCCATTCAGCCAAAAAAATACAAGTAATACCTTTTGTGACATTCCTTTTCAACCGTTTATTAGACAAAAGAAAGACATTTGAAGACGTCCTCAAACTGTGATAGGCAGTGTTTTTACTACTTTAGGGATCATATGATTATATATATGACTTTGTGATGACAAATCCAAGTCCAGCAAGTCATGCTTCATTCTCTGGGAATATTCACTTTAGTCACACTTACAATGTCACAGCATGTAGCTCATTAACTTTCAGTCTGAGGCGTCCTGTTTGCTCTGTGACCACATGAAAAAACACCACTAGAAACTGTGAGTTTGTCTTCAGATGGCAAAGAACCAAGGTAGCTGTTGAATTATAGATGCTAATGTGAGAACTCAGACAGAAGAAACCTGGGAGCAATAAAGCTGCTGAGGTTTTGAAAAAATAATCCACTTTCTTACATTGTTATCTTGTGATTTAATATTCTAATATACTTTTGCACTAGTTCATCTTTAGTTCGTATTGTGCTGAAACAATTCATGAATTAGTTCATCAACAGAAAAAAATAATAATCATTGATCTATTGATTTAAAGTCATTCATCAAACCAAAATGGCACCGTTATTCTCTGGTTCCAGCCTTACAACATTATGAATTTTTATATATTTGGTGTTAAAGATTATCACTTTGGACTCTGGAAACTGTTTTGGGGAATTTTTCACTATTTTCTGGCACTTTATAGACATGAAACATTTGATGTCAACTATATATCTTTGTAAAATTAATATTTTTGGGGTTTTGACTGTTAATTGGATAAAACAAGACTGCTAAGAACGTCATCTTGGGCTCTTGGAAAGGGTGATGGACATTTTTCATTTATTTCTGACGTTGACAATACAACAAACGGAGAAAATGCAGATGAATCAATAATGAAAATAATCACTAGTTGCAGCCCTGCTGATTTGTTTAGATCATTGAGATATTTTCATCTGTGTCTGCATCTTAGAAATGATTAAATAAATAATAATTATTTTAAAAATTTATTAGTGAGTCGATCAACGGAAAATTATGCAATTTTTCAGGCAAAAATGCAAAATATTACCAAGTTCCAGGCTTTCACTTGCTGCTATTGTTTGCCTTATGAGATCGGAAAGTGTAAGTAACAGTAAGTGAAATAGTGATTTTCTATTTCCACCATTTTCTGACATTTAATGATAATCTTCAGATGAATTTATAATGAAAATACTTGTTTGTTACAGCCCCATCCACCAAAAAGAAGTGAGGATTGAAGGCTATATAATAGCAGCAGTAGTTTTTAATAGTAGTGTTATATTATTTAGGGTGGATTATTCCTTTAAGCACCAGGTCTTTCCCTGAATCAGAATCAACATGTGACTTCTTTGTGATTTATCCATTACATGTGACGGAGAAGACACAGGTTAAGAGCTTTTTACAACCAGCAATTAAGACATGGCCGCCGTCCAATAAAAGGGCTCCCTCAGGAGTAGGAGGTTATTAATGCTGACTGTATATTTACCCAGGTGTTGATCCACAGGATGACATGCCTCTACTTTTTTGCACTCTGTCAGCATCAGGTTTTATGAGAAAATCCATTTGGACGTTTTACCTGCCCGTTTGGCCAATATCCCACAAATCTGAGCAAATCATCGCCGCACTCACCCCCATCTCTGGGCGCTGTTGTGTTTGATCGTCAGTGCTAAGTGATATTTGGACCTGAGAGTGAAGCTAGCGGTGCATTAGCCATGTTGGACCAGAGCACTCAGATCGATACCACAGAAGTGCAAGGCAGCACTGTGGTGACAGGAAGCACAGGTATCAGGTAGCTGCTGTTGTCAAGACTTGTTTCTGTGCAATGTTTATGTTTTATACATCTGTACAAAAAGGCAACAACAAGGCAAGTGTGCAGCAACATTATCAAACTATGGAAGGGTGTGTCTGCAGCAGCAGGGCAGAAATTATATGATCAGGTAATAGGACAAATATTTTCAGGCAAATTCTCAAACTCTGCTCAGTTGCCTGGTGTTTCAGTCTGATAAAACACAATTATCCACATGTGAAAGAATAATTATTTATAGATTTTTTATTTTATCCCATTGTATAAAACAATCGCACTTCAGTTAAACTAATGATAAAATTTCTTTCCCAGCTCCATTTTCTCCTTTAAACAACTCTGCATTTGTGATTTTATAAATGTTCTATCTGTGAATCTGCATTCAAGTCAGGGCAAATCCAGACAGATGAGATCATCTCTTTATATATTTTCTTTTTTTCTTTTTCTTCCTGGCTATGAGCAACCAAAGTGACACAGCATTTAGTTCTGGCTCAAGTTCAAAAAAACATTTCCAAACCTAAATCAATTTCTGGCCGGAGAGGGGGAGAAAAAAATATTCGCCACAAGCTGAACAGCTGCATTCTTCTTTTCCACTCGTGCCAAACACCACATTCATGCTTTTATTTCTTTTTTGCTAATTTTCTGATCATATATGTATTAAATTAGATTTTTTGAAGCATTTTGCAGAAAGCATTTAACACGAGAGCTCTAGAAGACAAAAAGACATTAGTCAGAACAATCATCAGTAACAAAGAGGCAGGAAAGACTGATTGTGCTGTTCTGTGGTTTGTTGTTTATCCGTCTCAGATAACACGTCAGATAGTGTCCTTCACAAAAAGTAACAGTGCATTAACATTTAAAGAAAGGCTAAATTTGAATGTGTTTGCTGCAGCGGTTGTATGCAGATGCTTATCAATATTCATTTTCTTTAAGGACACTTTATTTTCTTTACAGTAGAAGTAAAACCAGTTAATACGCAGTCATGCTGTATGCTGTGACATTTTCCAGTCCTGATGCTATCTGTGTCCTGTCCAGGCCATGTTCTCATACTGTTACAGCAGCTGGTATAGCTGGAGCTATTTGTGACTTTTCAGATTCATTATGTAGGGACCTCTTTTGACTTGTATGCTCCCAAATCACATTATTTTAGTCTACTGTATGTCCATGTCATGATCAGATAATGTCTACATTGCTCCATGAGGGTTAATGTGATCGCAGGCATGTATTAAAATCTTTTTCACTGTCTGGGAAACACAGTATGCTGGTCATGATTAAAGAATGAATTCCCAAAAACATGCTTTGTGAGGTCACAGTAATTTTGACCCTTGACCTTTGAACACCAAAATCAAGTCAAATCCATGTGAACCTTTGTGCCAAATTTCAAGAAATTCCCTCAAACCATCACTGACATATCAGCTTCATAAGAACGAGATGAACGGAGGCATAAAAACTTAACAAACTGATTCATTAATAGCTGATTCGTGATATCAGCAGTGTAGGTATATGACTAACTCATGCAGCTTATTGTTTCTAATGAGCCACACCTTGTTTTTTGATACCGCCACTGTTCATTTAGCTGATAACGTTTAATGCTTGCCGCACAGTATTCACAGCAAGTTTGGGAAGAATATGATCAAGCTTTTGTTCAGACTGCCCAGAAAAAAATAACCAGAGCATTCAGCTGTTCTCTGCTGCCTCTCGACTACTAACAAACCTGATTCAGAAATATCAAAATGAGGCGTTGTAAATATAAAATGATTCTGCAACGCCTTTTTGTAGCCTCAAGCTGTTGTTATTTACATGTTGACCCATGAAGACATGAAGCAGCAATGTTCACATATTATTTTCATGTAAACTTAAAATGGCGAGCAGGTTAGCAAATAGTTGCTAAAACAAAAAATGCTGAAACAAGTGAAAAATTGGATCTATTCTCTGTGTGTTGATCACTACGAGACTTCTTTCACTAATCAGTCAGTTTGATCAGTTGTCATAATAAAAATACTGATTTCATTGGCTTTAAAGATGTTTACGTACTATAAATGATTTGTTTAATAGAATAAAGTTGAAGAAAAAGGTAAATAAGCTAGCGCAACTGTTCAAAGTCAAAGAGCTATACTGAGCTGACTCCAGCACTGCAAACAAGAAAACAGTTGTCAGCACTTCCTGTTTTGTTTGCAACAGTTTAAAAGTGTTTTGAGGCGGTGTTGATGGATTTGTCGCTGTTAACCTGCCATGAAAATTTGAGGAAAAGGTGTGCGAGAAGTTTGAGTGTACCACAGTTCCCAGAAAAATCCAACCTGACGAGCGTTCCGCAAAACACAGTGTGAAAAGCAAACCTGATGATTCCAGAGACGAGCCAGCGTCACATGGTGCTGAGGCCTTATAATACACACTCACCCGCACAAGGACAGACATTCACACATTAAAAAAACACGCATGCAGACACATACCACAGACTGCATACTGCAGATCTTTATGTTTGAGGTTTGTGCAGGAATGTGCGAGGATAAGACTGTATGTGATGCATACGCTCTGCCGGAGTCACGCTGATTTTAAGAGTCTGTGGCGTTCAAGCGCCTCATGTTCATCAGCAGTAGACATACAGGTTCAAAGGTTGACTTCAGGGCAGGCTGCATATTTCTGCGCTTCAGTTGCATAACATAAAGATCAAAACGTCTTAAACAACTAGAAGGGCACTGAGGAGAGCGCATACTCCCGCCAAGGCCGACCAATCCTGCAGATCCAAATTATTACCTGGACCTGCACCAAATTGTACAAACGAACAGATCTTAACTCCATAGTTAAGTCTGATTTTTTACATTCAGATGTCGAAAAATGCCCCTGCCCCTTTAAATGGAATCATCTTAAATTTTAATGGGTCCTTCCCTGGACCATGCCCTGTTGCTCCACCAAATTTGGTGCAAATCAATGAAGAACGTTTTGCGTAATCCTGCTGACAAACAAGTGAAAACTGACGCAGAAGCTAATCAGCAACTGTCTGTTAAAACGCCCTTTTATAATTGGAAAGTTCTCTGATGTTTTGTTTTTGCTGACACTGTGACTCTAGATTAGAATCTGATATTTTTTCAGGAATCCTGCGGGAATAATAATCACAATAGTCAAGTTTTTAATGAATAAACGTTATCTTATTGCGTGAGTGAAGACACACGGTGCAGCCAAACAATAAGAGTCCGAGGATTCAGGGGAAGACGGCCTTACAGAACTGACAGACTCCGGCCAAAAAACACAACATGGTTCACCACAAAACATGGTACAGACGTTCATGTCAGCCTTTTGTAGAAATTGTAAGAACTCTGGTGATCCCTTGACTTTTCATGCAGCACCATCATCAAGTCAGACATTTTCATTTGTCCAATCTTCATAGGCAGGACAAAGTAGTGTTAAAGGACGTAGTTACTCTTTGCAAGTGTGTTTATTGGAATGTGTTTGAAAGCACAAACAGCATGAAACACCAGTGTTCTCATTTGTTTATGGTGGTTGTACCTGGGTATCATAATTAACTTGAGATATGTGGACTGTGGTCCTGAGGATTCTTGTTTTGCCTTGTGAGTTTACCAAAGCAAATTCCTGTCAGTGTCAGCGTGTTGAAATGTCAGTTGTAGAGAGTTGTGTAAGAGCAATGCAGCTGCACAGTTAATATCTCAGCTGGTGAGTCTGATCAACATCACGCTTCCCACTCAGCAGTGTTGGAAATGAATTAAGTCTTCATGCATATTTCATTCTTCGCGGACATGACAACTTACCAAAGGTGGACAGAAGAGGCGTGTTCAAAACGCTGCAGTGGCATGTTTGAAATTATTTATAAATGAATGGATTTATTTGTTCATATTGTTGCTCACAGAAGGTTAAATGGGATCAGTTTACTTCTGTATATTTTAAAGAAATTATTAATATTTAATGTGGACTTTTATCTGATAAGCAAAAATATATACTGATGGTATTTCTCGCTCTTCTTCTTTTTCAGCTTAGGAAACATTTGTCAAGTTACAGAAGTGGACTGGAGGCCTGAAATCTGCTGGTTCGAATCTCTGCACATGCAGGTAAAGTTAAGTTTCTCAGCTGTGTTGGCATCTGTGCATCAAGTGTTGTTGATCAAAGCAGGGTGGATTGGTGTGGTTGTGAAACAGGGCGTTCCTGTTTCCTATAAATAAAAAAAACACCTAGAAATGTTTTTTATAGTTGAGGTTCGTGCACCATCTTACCTAATTAGATTTGTTGTTTTAGCAGTGACTCCCAAACATTTTAATATTGTGCTAGACACCAAATCAGTGTTTAGTCTGGTTCCTGCGTTAGTGTTATTATGCTGGTTTTCGAGAGTCTGTTTGGCATCGATCCACAAGCTTCATCTGGTTCATCTGATAATGATCATTCGCCTAAACACGTTATCTTCTTTCTCCGCACACAATCATTCCACAAACTTCTACGGACCATCTGTCCATTTTTATATCTCTACGTCAAACAAAAAAAGAAACATGGAAAGTTTAATTAACCTAGACAGTGACTGAGGCACAACTGACTCTTCAGCAAAACTTTAGTGAAATCAGTGTGTTCAGTTTTTATTCAAATACTTATTTATTGTCTGCCTCCAAGAAAATTCATTGGTGGTTTTGAATGAAATATTTCAACAGCTACTACACAGACATTTACAGCATTTACCCAGTTCTTTGCTTTATAACTAAATACCTAAACAGCTAATGCCAGCCCCAAAATCAGCCCCATCTGTACTTTGATGTGCTAGTTAGCAAATGTTGTCATGTTAACAAGCTAAACTAAGATACTGAATATGGTAAGCATTGTAGCTGCTAAATGTTAGCCTATTAGCATGACATTAGCACTTACCTCAAAACACTGCTGTGCCAAAAAGCTGCTAGCATGGCTGTAGACTCTTGTCAGTCATTTTCATGGTTCATGCCTCCTCAGTTGTCATGTCTCTGCGCAGTTAAATGATGATAAGTTCTACAAATTACTGTTTGGATTTGTTTGTAATTAATTTCACACATACCAATGACAAATTATAAATGTATCATCAACGAGCACTCACAGATTTCACAGCGTCACAGTTTGACTGTGATTGTAGGAATTAAACTAATGAAAGTTTTTTTTTTAAGTCAAATTTTGTGTAGTATATACATTCAGCTTCATAGTATTTTCTACTTTCTGTGTGTGTATCTGTTGATGTGTGGCGAGCTGCTGCATTCAATTGTCCCTACAGGGGTTAATAAAGTTGCATTGAATTGAAATGAACTGGAATGAAATGCTCTACTGAAAGGCCTATAACTAACATCAGTAATCAATGTAATTTACAGCATACAAGTAAAAAAAAATCATCCCCTCTCTCATGTGATGAACACATGATGAACCTCTATGCATGTTGATGGAATCACATCTGCTGCATGCATGGGTCTCATCTACATGGGACTGATGGCAGATGTGACTAATAGCTTCTACTCTGCCTTTAATTACCTACATTTATAATTCATTTGGGAGATAATTAGATTGAACCGTGCAGGCAGTACACAGCAATGTGGTACAGTGTCACTGTTGTTCAAGGAGTTTAGTTGGTTTCCGGCCAAGACCTTGTGTCATCATCATCATCATCATCATTATCATCGGCAGAGTCGTCATGGGAAAACTATATAACTATATAACTAATTTGTTGATTTTCACAGTGTTAAGGTGGAGAGACCCTACAACTGTCAGCGTTTTCAAAAAGGCAGGAAAACCCACGGCAACAATTCAGATGATAGAGTAATCGTTAAAAGGGACTGTATGTAAGAATTGGCCGAACAAATGGGGGGCAGTATATTACCAGAAAGCTGGAAACGCACTCTTTGCCTCAGTCACATTGAGCTAACATTAGCTTGAATGAATCTAGCGTCAGCGTAAGTCAGTTGTTGATCAGCGAATAATGTTTCCTGCACAGGTTTACCTTGCAGTCTGATTATGTAACTGGTAGGCGATTTTCCTCTGTTACTGTGAGACTGATGATGAAGATTTCACACCCAGTCCGCCCAGTCAGAGAGACAGGGAAGATGTAGTGGTGGCAGGAGTGAAGGACGAGCCATGACAGGTTGAGGAACACGGGGGGAGAGGGATAGCAGCAGCAGCATCAGTAGGTGGGCTTGAGTAAAGAGTGGAGAGCCGATGGCTGCAACACAGTTTTATAGTTTACTATCAATTAGGACTTCTTCATATTCTTATGTTGGACTGAGGGTAGACTGGACGCTACAGTGACTCAGTATTGCCATAGGCTGGGCCGGGGCTAGCTGGTTAGCATGCTAACATCAGTAAATATCTCTGCAACACGTAGACAGTTTATACGTAACATTAAAACTGATCTCTCTTCAAATTCTGTTTGCAATTTCAGTCTTTTTTGAATCTTTTAAAAATAAATACTCGCTAACAGCTCCTTTAAGCCATCAAAAATTTCTCATTGTAAATTGAATATCTTTGGGTTTTGGATTCATCTATTTTCTGACATTTTATACATTAAATGATTGATTAATGACTAAATTACTAAAGTAAAGAAAAAAGTAACTCCATTACAAGTCAAAGTCCTACATTTGAAATACTGTATAAGCACACATGTATTAGCAGCAAAATATACTTAAAGTATCAAAAGTAAAAGTACTACAAAATGTGCCCTGTCAGTTTGATATTAAATTTAGGATTAGCAGCTAAAAGTGAAGCTAATTTCAGCTATTTTTATTTACTGTTAGGTTGTTTATTGTCCACAATGTGTTGTATTTTTTAAAAACCGATCATATAATTTGTGAGGAAAATCTTAATCAGCAAAGTAATAGTAACTGTAGATGTGAAATAAATCTAGAGGAGTAAAAAGTAAAGTATTTCCTTCCGAAATCTATAAAGTCACGTAAAATAGAAACGCTCCAAGTGAAGTATTTTTCACCACTGGTACTAATACTACTTTGAAAATTAAATTACCACTGTGATTACTTCCACAATTTTCCATATTTGATATGTTTCACTGTATCATTTTAAAAATGCACAAAGTCAGATTCACTGGGAGATAAAGTTTTGGCAGTAGCTGTTTGGAAATGACCTGATCTCCAACTTCCCCTTATTTCCCCTTTCAATTAGCGAGTCCACGTGGTCTGGGGTCACAGCCTTTCCAAGAAATTCGTGCTACAAATCCCCACAGCTTGTGCTCTGCCTGTCCGTCTTACAGCCAGTCAGAGGGTCCGGTCACGAAAAACAACATACCAGCGTTTAATTTGTTTTCCCGTGAAGAATGAATGATGCCGGGTCAAATCCATTTCTACATGAACGCTGGTGTTCAGGTCACATCTCGGACCTGCACTCGAATCTCCACGGTGTCTGGAGGACCCTGTAAATCACTTATAGATAATCAGACAAAAAGGAATTTGTTCCTCAGGGTCATGTAGCTTGTCGGACACATTCCCACATCTGTCTTCATCAGACGAGAAGTCACAGCCGAGACATTCCTCAGAGAGTCACAAGATTTCAGTCATTTTTTATTCCCGTGTCACATACAGGTACATGTTGTTTCATTCTCGGGTTGAGCCCTGGTTTATCTTGCACCTTGTCCCTGCTTCTTGACATTTTGATTGATCTTTGGCCTTTAAAGCCTACAGACAGGTGACTAATTAAAGGAAAAACCTGGTCAGTACATTATTTATGGAAACTAAAGAAGGTTTCAGGGGACCATTACAAGGTTTCAGTGGTTATTGAGAAGGTTCTCAGGATCCTTTAGGTTTTAGTGGTTGATGGGAAGGTTCTATGGATGGTTTTAGGTAGTTTTAGTAGTCCTTGAGGAGGTTCAAGTGGATGTTGGGGGGTTGTGGTGGCCACTGAGGAGGTTCTACAGGTCCTCTAGGAGTTTCTGGGGGTCTTTTGAAGGTTTTAGTGGTTATTGAGAAGGTTCTACATGTATTTTTGTAAGTATTAGTGGTAAATGACAAGTTTCTACTGGTCCTTTAGAAGGTTCAGGGGGATGTTAAGATGTTGAAATGGACATTGAGGAGGTTCTGCAGGTTCTCTAAGAGTTTCTAGAGGTCTTTTGGAGGTTTTAGCTGTCCTTTACAAGGACCTAGTTGTTCCTCAGGAGGTTTCTAGAAGACTGAAGCATCATATGAGCCTCAGATAAACTTCATAAATTTTTGCAGAAAATGAGGACTGTGGATCACGTCCCACATCACTTACATTGCAGGAAGTTTAGGAGGGAATCTTTACATGGCCAGTATAAAGAGAAAACCTTTCAATGTTCCAGTTTCAATGTTCATACATGACAGACATGGACAAAATGTGAGCCTATCCTTCAAGTTTTGAGTCCAGTGAGCAGAGAAGAGACCATTCCCAACATCAGAGCAGATTTGGGCTGTTTAAAGTCTTGAATACAGCTTACACATCATTCACACTGATAAAACATGTTTTTCTTTACTTTAAAAACACGTTTGTTCTACATTAACAACTCGACGAGTGCTACCAAATCTATCTACCTATCTATCCGTCCAGGCGGTCCATTGCATTGTTTTGCAGCAGCAGAGGTTGTTTGTTCTGTGAGCTGGGTGCTGAGTCAGCTTGGTAGACGGAGGCTTTCCGAGCCAAAGCCCGGGTTTACTGCGCCGCAGCAGACCAACGTCTGCCTGCAGAGAAACATTAAACCCAAACTGATGCACCGCAACACTCTGCTGGGCCACAGACAGACTTTTATACTGTCACCACACCTTCAGTTTCACCATGACTATTGTGCAGTCATAGATAGCTAGATAGATAGATAGATAGATAGATAGATAGATAGTTCGTACTACATGTTGAAAGATAGGTGTGGTTACACAGTTCCTTCTCGTGTGTGTAAATGACAGCAGTAGCAGTGGTTGTGTGCAGTCGTGCACGTGTTGCTCCTCCTCATGTGTGGCCACTCCCTGAATTCCAGCACCAGAGCCCTCTCACCAACAACATCTCACTGTAACTCTGCTTCTGTCTCGTTCTCTGGAGTGAAATCAGACCCATAAAGATGCACTTAAAGACGAATGAAATGCAGTAAAAGAAAAATGACACTGCAGCAAAAAAATAAAATAAAATCTGTATGCTGATTTAGAGTCTAACCAGGGAGGGGGGCTGTAAATAAGCTTCAGTTCAATGCCCTATGTAGATTACATTTGTTGTATTCCTTTTCCAATGTAATAATGTTTATCTGCACAGTTCCTGTTAGGAAACAAAACTAATATATAAACAGATAAATAAACAGTTAAAGGCTTCATGGAGCCACATTTAATTTAGATCACATTTAGATTTCATCTAAAGCAGCCATATGGGAAGCTTTGTGTTATGGTTTTTCAAATAGAATTGACAGGTGGGAATTAGCTACGTTATTACAGATATGTATTCAAGTCAAAGTTTAAATTAATGGTAATTTATTTGATTATTTCTATTTCATTAGACTTTTACGCCCTATTTGCTTGAGTTCAAACCACCAAACAGTACACAGTGTACCTTCTAAATATTGCTTACATCAAAATATGATAACGTGCACTTTTAATACTCAAGTACATTTGACTGATTATACTACCTTCCTTGTAACAGAGTATTTTTCCATTGTGGTATTGGCATTTTTATGTTGGATGCAGGATATTTTAAGGATTATTGACCTGTAGTACTGCAGATGTGTCTGCAGCAGAGGTGAAGGTGAAACATGATATGAGGCGTCTCGCTCAATACTTTCCATGACTGGGATAGTTTCCAGTGAACTAAGCGACACTCTGAGGAACCCTGTTACCCCACTGTAGGAACCTCTAGTACTTATTTTAGTGAAAAGCAGAGGGTAAGGGGGACGGCTTTGTACGAGGATCAGGTTCCCTGCGTCTGACACCGGCTGTTAGTGATGAAGCTGCAGAAACATCAGACAACAGCATCAACAAACACCACAGAACATACTTTTTGAATTTGCACAGTCATGCTCACCATCAGCTCACACTTGCAATTCCATCAAATAGCCACCAGAGGGCAGTCTTGGCTTCCATTTGGCACCACAGTCTTGCATGGGGAAAAAAACATGAAGGCGTTATGTTGCCCTGAGCTGAGACTACCAGGATGTGTACTGCCTGGAACAAGCTCTACCATTCAGATGCTGTAGATTACATGTGTTTCAGATTCAGATTGGGATTAAAACGTTAAAAAAAGGCAGGATTTTTGCTGTAGCTTTAGAGGAATGTTTGCCTGGGAAGCAACACTCAGGGAGAAAAGGTCCAGTGAATAGAAAAAAACAGAGCCTGGCCATAAACCACATGCAGTCAGTCATGTATTGACTAATACCTCATTGTGTATGCATGGCTGCTGTGCAGTAAGGCACGTTGTTTTTATAGATTGAAAGAAATGACTGTGTAATGTTTTGTTTAATGATCAGTTTTTGTAATCTAGAGAAATATACGAGTGTGACCTAAAAAACAACACACAAACAGTCCTCGGTGATGTTGCGAAATGAGGCCTGTTTCACAGTTTGTCAAAGGAATGAAGACTCAGACAATGCAGTTAAGGTATTTTTACTGTATTATTGAATAAAATCTATAAAATATTCCACAAAAAATACATTACATTATTAATTATCATCTTATTACCCATCAAACTCATCCTTCAGTTACATTTATATCATAATCAGCATCAACAACATACAGCTTGTGCTTTATAGACCCTGCTGACACTCTGTACTTTCATACAATTATAAATAACACTGCAGCTCTCTGTTTGTTATATTCAGTCCTGTCTTATGGATTATGTAAGTGAAAACAAAAAACAAGAGACGTGGTTTATTTCACAGGCTGAAATCCAACTGATTCACACTAAATGTCTGTGCAGAGCCATTAGGAGCAAAAACAAGTTGTTGTTGAAGCAGCAGTGTGCTCCTCGTACATCTCATGTGATTGGTCCGTGGTCTGAGTCTGGGCAAAACAAGCTTTAAATCCCTCCTACTTTACAAGTGACGCAAGCTGCTTCCTCCCACCCCTCCTCCTCCTCCTCCTCCTCCACATCCTCCTCCTCCTCTTATTTTTCCCTCCTGGCCCTCACTGCCACCTCCTCCCTCAGCTAGTTCACTGTCAGCCTGTCACGATACATTAAGCTCATATGCCAGTGGCGTTCACCAGGCGTGGAGGGAAAAAAAAGGCCAAGGCAGGGGAAAACAGTGCCGATTCTGGCTCTGAGTGCTTTACATAACACCTCGCCACAGTTCTTAGGGCTTTTTTATCAATGGAGCTCGAGCTCAGACAGCCACGAACACCTCAACACGAATGAAAATTAGGGTTCAGTAGTAAGGCACGTTGTCGACATGAGACCAGAGATGGAGATGAGGACGGATTACTTTGGTCTGACAGGGGTGGCGTTGGATTTTCCAGCGAGATCAGGCGATAAAGGCAAACAACTCTGAACGGTTTCTATCAATGTGTAGCGGATAGTCTATGGCTCACCCGGTGTGAAACAGGGTGTCCAGGTTAACTGACAGCAAACAGACATCAGGAGGTAGAACAGGGAGTAAACCACAGATAGTGAGTCAAGCATCTGATTCGTCTCGACCTTCACCATATCTCTACTGGACAGGACGACAGTTCGGGTAAAACACATATAATTGTTTTAAAAACTCCAACAGTACAATAAAAATTCACACCATCAAGGCCATAAAAATACATAGGCTTCTGTTGTCATTTACAATTCTGAGACATGGCAAGGTTGTCCTGATGTTTGACTTGAGGCGATCAGCTCCTCAGTCAGAACCAGACTGGGATTACATTACCATTTAAAATACATGTTTTTTGCTGCGTTCACGTCGTCTTAGATTTAACGTAAAATACAAGCTGCCGATCATCCTCACGGTGAAAAGGACGAGTATATTTATTGTACAGGCTCTTCTGATTGGTGTCAACCAAAGCAAATGGACGTGGCAGCAAATACACTAACAGGTCCATAAGGAATCTAAATGATAAGTTACACTCACACCCAAACAATAGACTCTACATACAAAGCACAGGTAATATCTGCTGCAGTTTGTGGTTGATTTTTCATTCATAAATAAGAATAATATTAGATAGATGCGTTAAACATTTTACCCTTTCCCTACCAGACTGAGTTGTCATCCCATTTTTCTTGTGCCTGAACGTGGCGTTGATCTCCGGGGACTGGAAGCCTACTTCTTTGGCTAGTAAATCCACCAAAATTCAGCAGCCACGTTCTCCTTTTCACCAGCCAAACAAGGTAAATAGATGCAGGTCCACCCTCTCTGACTGCTGGACGACCACAGCCACCAAGAGTTTTGGCTGATTTCTAATTTAAAGATCCTACATGGTGCAATAAAAAAAAAGAAGGAAAAACCATTCAGTCCGGTAGCTGAAGGAAACCCAGGTGAGCCTCCTATGGGCTGGCTGGCTTACACCCTCTTAAGTAATTGAAGGATTTCAATTAATAATCAGGTCTGATCTAACAGCCTGGTGGCCTTTAACCCACGGCAGCTCGGGTTCCTTCTTCCTGAGCAGTGGTTCCTCAGAGAGCTGCTGCCTTTTTACACTGAAACAACGAGAGAAATATTAGCAAAAACGCCTTGGGGGCAGGTTCCTGCATTTACAGTTTTACTGAATGGAGGAAAGTCCACCTTCGACACTTCCGCACTGTTTGTTACGCCAAGTTACGATGTCAATCCTGTCCGTTGCAACACTTTCCGCAGCAGTGTACATAATATATTCTTCGCTGGCGACCTTGTATAGACATGCCTTATCCTGCTACTGATTATTGCCAGATAACTCAAAAGACAACCTGTTTTAAGCTGGAAGCTTTGATCTGTTCCCACAAAATGTAGAAACTGGTCTTTGTGTCCCTCCTAAAATACTGAACACCATGGTCATATCCCCAGTTACTGTAAAGCTGGTATTAAACATTGTCATTGATTAATCTATGATTATTTTTCTTAAATAACAGTTAAGCATTTGGAAATGCCCATCTAAATTTCCCAGGCTGAAAGTAATATCTTAAATTGCTTGTTTTGTTTGATCTAGCAGTCCAAATCCCATTTCAGAACAATATAAAACAGAGAAAAGTAGCAAATTCTCTCATTTAAGAAGCATTTTGCTTGAAAAAGGTAATTATCAAAATTGTTGCAAAATTAATTTTTCTGTCTGTTTTCTGCTGTTAACTTGGCAGTAATGTGTGGAAATCTCACCTGCAGTTTGTTTTGGTCAGATATACAGAAACAGTGCAAAAGTGTTTTAAAGTGGATGTTTTCCTCATATCTTCAGCATCCACTACAATAAATATTATGTCTAATTTGAGGCACACTGGGTCATGAACATAACCTGGATGCTGGATGGTTCCTTATATGAATGAGGAATGCGAGCATAAATTAGTGTTTTATTCTACCTCAAACTAGCAAGTTTAAAACCAAAATGCTAGATGGAGCCTTAAAATATCCAAGGTCACGGTTGCAGGAAGACCATCGACCCTCAAGTCAGTCTTTGTTCCCTGTCTCCATGTCAGCGTCCTCAGTTGGAGAGCTGTGATCAGGTCCCGATCCTTGATCAACCAAGTGTGAATGTTAGTCTGTTGATCAAGGACTTCTAGAATCTCCCTTGTTGATGGTCCAGCTCGTTCAGGTCCATTAGACGCATTGGAGACTCCCAAGCGAGCTGTGGCCTGGAGATCGCATTTTCACGTCTCGTCCGCCCAGGCGACACGCTGGCCAGGCCTGAAACCCAGCGCCCAGGCGGAAGGCAGATCTGAAGTCTACGTACATCGGCGTGTCAATGTCGCTCGAAGATATCATCAGGCGAGGTGGCTGAGAGGTGGCCATGGCGTTTGCCGCCACTAAAGCGCTGATCGTGCATGGCGGGTAGCGTTTTTCTGCTGGTCGAGCGGGCACTGCACTCCTGAGAGAATTCAGGGGACAGAGGAGACAGGGCAGGTTGTCCCGACACCTCTGCACCGGGACACGTGACGGCATGTCCTCCTGAAGTCGTCCCTGAGAGGCGGGAGTCGGGGTGGATGTCGTTGAGGGAGCACGCCGGGCCGCATTCCCGCCACGTCGCTCCATGTCCTCTGGATCTGTCTGGCGTGTTGACAAGCATGCGGAGGCCCAGCGGAGGCTGGGCTCCATCCCAGCCACACCAGTAGCTGGAGCTTCTCCAGGCAGAGGCCGAGCACCAGCTGGCGCTGCCAGGTGGCTCATTTCCGATTTGGACTGACCCACGAGGGCCGCCTCATCCTCCTGCTCCTCCTCCCAGACACTCCTTCCTCCGTCACGGCGGCAGGCCTTTACCTCCGCCTCCAGCTCCTCAAACCATCACTTTACTTCACTGCGACCCAACATCGACCTTGATCCAATAGATAGAGTTTGCTGCCAATTATAATGTGATAAAGAACAATGGGTTTGACCAGAGATTTGACACAGTGATGTCCTCTGTAGTAATGAAGCTAATACACAGTATAAACTATTTTATTCAGTCAGATTGTTAAATGATCTCTGCAATAGTGTTACCAACTCTTTGAGGCATGTTCAACTTAGTAGAGAAAACTGAGATATTAATTAAAGTCAACTCACTCCATCAGCAGGCTGGCAAAAACTGATTAAAGATGCAAGAGTGCTACTATGATTTTCGTTATCACGTCATTTACAGATTATTTTCTTTGTGAAACACCTGCTCTTTTACTTGCTTATTTTGTGCTGGTGAAAAGTGTATCATACATCTAGTACAGTCTAGTCTACTACATCTAGTAGTTATTTTTCAACAAACAGTCCAAACATCTGCTGGTTAAAAGCTTCTAAAATGTGATGATTTGAGAGTTTCTTCATTCTTCTCTCATTATAAACTGAATATTTTTTGTGTTTTTGGACCTGAAAGTCTGAACACATCATCTTTGCTTTTGAAACTAGCTGACTCCTTTCACTGTACCTGACATTTCACAAATTAGTTAATTAATTTAAGAAAATAATCAATGAACTAATCAATAATAAAGAATAACTGTTGGTTGCAGCACTAATACACTGTTTCATACTACATATGACTTTGTTTTGGCTGATTATGCAATATACAACGTGTACTGATAAAAATGGTTTGCTTGATTGATTAATTTTCTGTAGGTTGATTAATTGATTAATCAACTAATCGTTTAAACTTGACAGACACAAGAACCTGTCGTTTGAAAAGTCAGAGGTAGAGACTCTGTCTGCTCAGCTGGCAAGAAAACGAGAGCTAACGTGACATGATAGCTGATTATTTTTCAAACACTGAGACACATGTGAGATCACATCAGGCCGTGCTGCCGTGTTAATAGTAAAAGCCTTGCATCCAGTTTATGTAGGCACCCAATATGGCCTCCATTCTGCTTTCAATTTAACAGCTCCAGGAAAAAGAAGTACACAAACTCAAACTAAAAAACACATTTGGAACAAATATTGAATAAACTTTACAGAATTGGATGTGTGGCATTTTTCCATTTTACGTTTGACAAGTGAACATTTTAACTAGTATGAGTCACTGTGTAGGAAGCACCCCTGCAGATGAGGACTTTACTCATCCATACAGACATGAGTTAGTTACCTAAGATCATTGTCTCTCAATTTCTATCAATAAGACAAAGATTCACATGACAAAAACACATTTAATGAGAGTTTGACCCCCATCTGGGCAGATTAAAGCTGCTCCAGTCTGATTCTCAAAGAAATAAAGTAAAATCTATCTCATTAAATAACATATTCCTACAGTTTTCTCTTTTTAAACTCGTAAAAAAGCAGATATTTTTCACTCATGTCACTTACTTTGACGAGGAACAACCAAGAACAACCCCTGACCCATAACGGTCCCCAGACTTCCAGTAGAAAACACAAGCCCGTTTAAACCAAGTTTAAAGGAAAACTTGAGGAGATTTAAAGAGAATAATAAAATTCTTAAAACCGACCTTGCGTGCCTTTGGAAAGTGTCTGGTGGGACAACATGTTTCATATATATGTCGAACTTGGGAATGTACCAATCCAGTCGTCCCTTGGCGCTTAGCAGCAGCGGCAGCAGCGGGGAAGCGCCAGAGCTCAGAGCCTGGCGGTGATTGGTGGACTGGGCTCGCTGATCAAGCCTCCGCCTCCGCCACTCACAGGGGCCGCGAATGTGCGGATGTCTGTTCTGACTGCGAGCTGCCGCCACCGCGTTCAGGTGCGGCTCGTAAAAAGAGCATTAGACGTTTCGGAGCACACGTGGGCTGCGAAGTGGGAAAATGAACCAGGAAAATTTGGGATTTTTGCTGAATTACCAACTGGGCATTGTTGGGTAGCTACCCTACACCTGCAGGGGCCCCTGAAGTCACAAGTTAACTCAGCATGTCGTCCTGTGTCATATTAAGAATAGTACAGATTTGTAAGAAATCTACTGCCACGCGTGTACAGTGTCGACTATGATGTGGTTATAATCTCAAAATCCCTGTCAAAACCCTAATTTGATACACATTCATTTATATTAAACTTATTTATTTATAAATTAGTGTTCTGTCTTAAGTAATTATTATCATTCACATTAACATTAAATCATCTGGCTAGATGCTACTAATCCAGAGTACTGAGAGGCTGCAACCAACAGTTATCATCAATTATCATAATCAATATGTCTGACAATTATTTCCTTATTGACAGCTTCAGTTATTTCAGCATATATGATGAAATACTTGTACCTTACTTCAACTCAACACCACCCATACTTTTGCACCTATGTAGGATTTTAAATGTATGTGACTTTTACTTGTAATGGAGTATTATGACATTTTGTACTGGATCTAGTACTTGTTCCACTGCTGTTGACACTGTCCCCTGTTGTGTATCACTGTGAAACCAGTTTTCTCGATTTTCTGGCTCATAACTTTGAGTTTTTATAAGTAAATGAACTGAAAAAATTGTTCAGTGTCATATGAGTTTAGATAACAGGAAGTAGGGAGAATTCATGTTTAGGTATTAAAAACATATAAAACACTATATATATCCAGTGTTAGAAATCTAGAACGCGCCTGTCGTTGCAGTGAGCGCCCTGAATGCAGCATTTTAAAGGCCGGAGGTGACTCAGAGAGAGAGGCGGCACAGGAAGGATGTGACCGGAAAAAGACCAGAAGCCAAACACCAAATAGAGCTCTTCATTCCCGTTTTCCCTTCTTCCTCCTCCTGAACCTGCCACAGTCGCACTTATTACTTCTTCTTCCTCTTTTTCTCTTAACTTAGGCGTAAACATTCAACATTGTGGAATTATCACAGTCATCATGTGCTGACCTACATTTTGTGGTGTTTGAGTGACAACTGCATAGTTACACTTAACAAAACAAAATAGCACTGTGCCCTATGAGCTCTTTAAATTTCCAATCAATTAGCAAAGATCAAAAATACAGAAAAGTAGAAGATCACAAACAAGTAAATTATTACCTGTGTATTATTAAGAACAAGTGAGGAAAAGTGACATTTTTGCAGCTTTAGGTTGTTTTATTTTCTGGTAGTTTATTAAAGCAGTTAATCTCCAGTAGGCAAACACAAAATTGAATGAAGCTTCACAGGGTCCTATTTGTCAATGTTTAATACAAAAGGTGTCATATCCGGGTGACCAAATATGGTTATCTGACTTCAGATCTGTAGTAGAGACAGCTAGAAGGCAGCACAAGGACTATTAGCCTGATAGTACTCATTAACCTTGAACTCGCTCACGTTTAAAGGCGGTGTAGTCTCCTCACAGCAGATAACACGTGTTAACAAATGTATTATGTTGCATATTACGCCCAAAGGTCAAATAACTACTTCCAGACATGACCCTAGATATCACATGGTGTAAACTCTCTTTTGGAGCATCTCTAGAAAACACTGCATGATTTTCTGCTTCTTTCCTCTATTGCTACTTTTTAAGACACTGTAGTTTCTTTCTCTGATGACTGGTTTTTCTCAGGCTGCACTTTTTTTTCTTTTTCTTTTTGCTGACTCACCAAAGAGGCCATTAATCTTTAACTAGGTATGGACTGGGCGGCAGGCCAACATGCAGAGTAGCTGATTGTACGCGATACCTTCTGATGGTCTCGGACAAGGAAGCTACAAATGAGAATTTTATTTAATTGCTGCATGTTTAAGGACACGAAAAGTCTGTCCTCAGATTGACGAACAGTGGCATTCTGTTATTAACAGGACATTTAAAATGGGTTTAGCTCTGAACCGTGCTCTGATGAATTCACTGTAACTCTGTATCTCTGCATGTTTAATAAGGAATCTCACAGTCAAATACAAACACTCAGCGGTCATGTAACAAAGCACAGCACAAACTCCTTCAGGATTTACCTGATTGTTGAGAGAAACAAGTTTGTGCATGCTTCACAAACTGACTGTCACTGAGTTTGATTTCCGTCTGTATCCTAACTAGAGTTTGAAACTGTCAGGCGGTGAAAGCTCAGCTGTGATTGTTGATCAATTGTTTTCCTAGTCAATACAATTGCCTCCACCAAAGACTATGTTTTTCACCTGTGTCTGCAGATTTGTTTGTTTATTTGTTGGCAGGATTATGCAAAAGTAGCCCGAACCAGAGCTTAGTGGAGGAAGGTGGGACACAGGCCAGTGATGAACCAACTGAATTATATGGTGCAAATTTTGTTTTTAATATCACATTACGAGATAAGACACATTTTGGCCTTGGTGGTGGAAGTTTAAAAACTGTTTAGAGACCTCTTTTAGGCCTGTTTTGTTAAATGATGACATAAGTGATCTCCCTCAAAGTGAGTTATCAAATAATATTTCATCTGGCACAGACCTGTATTTGTAGCCTTCTTCATTATCTGATCAGTTCCATATAATTTGCCTTAGTCAGTCTTCTGTTTGCTGTGGATGAAGTAATAATCATTAGCTGGCCTTAGAGCAAACACTTTGAAGAGCGTGTTGGGATAAAAGATGGTGATATTCTGTCCCCTTGAGAATACATCAGCAAAGGAACTGATCTAGTCTGGTCTGAACAAGTGTTGTGTATCAGGCTTAAGATGTCTCACTCTCTCTGTATTTATTTCTAAAAACTTCTCACTCTGAAGCCACTATTATTCAAATATTATGAAATTATTACAGGTCATGAAACAGCATAATCTGTTTGGATATTACAAATCAGCTTTCAAATGTAGCATTTTCTGATTAAAACATGGGAATATACCGATAATAGTTGGATTTTAGGGGCAGAATATAAATCTCATTTGAGTTTACAGCAGTTTGCAACACCTGATGTCTTCCCTGTAGGTCCAACTCTATGTTTAAACCTACCTGTGAAGTTTTAAAATATTTTTAATGTTTAACGTCAATCGGGGAGTATACACGGCTGCGAAAACTGGAATATTAGTGGAATATTCTGCATCGTGTAGTGTAACGTATTAGGAACACTGCTGCTGTGAGTGACATGTTCCTTCATTTGTCATGGGCACTGTAGTTTATTTGAAGTCAAGCCTGCTGAAGAGCTAACATCCATTCCGTATGAGTAACATTTGCTAAAACTACAGTCCCCAGTTGGGACATTTCTATCCATTTAAAAGGCTGAGTAAAGCATATTTTTGTATGGCTTCAGTGGGAATGAATGGACCTGGGTGCTACAGACCCGTTTAGATACTAGGGACACACACTAACACGTGGCTAGTTTTGGTTTTTTTTCATAAGTATTGCTGACAGTTAAATGTGCAAATCAAAGGTCAATACGCTCTGTGGTAACAGCAGTAAAATTAAATAAATAAAACCATGAACCTCAAGTCGTCGTGGTTCAAACCACACCAACACGATGAATAGTTACCTTTTATTATAAAAATATTTCAAAAGATATACAATGTTTTTCTTATGTAAAATGCGCTTGTTTAGCGGTAATTAGTCTTTGAAGTTCTGCTCCATTTGGACCAGAGTGACATCCTTCAGGAGTGTTGCGGTAAGGTATTCAGCGTGTCGTAATACTGTATTTTTTAGTCAATACATTTTGTTTGCTAGTTTATCTCTTCATCCAAGTGATAAAGACATTTTGAAAAATGCATTTGATTTTTCCACATCACTTTTAGGAAAGGCAACTGTTTGCATAAAAATTAAAGGACATTTAGATCGTATACAATCATTTTGGGCTGCATTATGACAGAGCTGTGATGATTTGAATAGTAGCTTCAGTTGTTGTTGTGTACTGATAATAATAATAATAAAATGTATGAGGAATAAATAGGTACTACCATTGATGGAGGGCAAGAATTTGGATAAATATAATTTCCTTGAATAGTAAAGTCATTATATGGCATGTCTGTACCTAGATATAATAAATACAATAAATAAAACAACAATAATTAGATGGGTTAACACACAGGTTCTTCACTAGTTCTAACAAATGAGAGAAAGAAATGGCAAGCTTCTTAGTGCAGTTATCACGGGGTTTCTCCAAATGCTTCGGAAAAAGCACTACCTTGTTATTAGATCTAGCAAGAAGAAGGGCAGGAAACTTACTTTAAAATTTGTCCGCTGGCGACTGCTCAAACTTACTGAAACAGACAAATGCCAACAGCGTTTGGTTGGTGGCTGGCAGTGAAATTCCGCCGCCCAGCTTTAGAAAATAGAAAAAATAACCTAAAATTCTTAAGCGGTTACCAGTCTGACACCTATTGCAATCGACTTATTATACAAACCATGGGAAGACACTGTCTCGAGTCTGGCTACATTAAAATTTTAAAGTAGCCTGGGAGGAAAAAAAAACCAATAATATCAAATGATGCCACAAAATCCCCAGCTATATAGTACCAAAAATATATTTCTATATACACATAAGTACATATACATATATTTTATAATTGCTCAAAATCTTTAGGAATATTGATTCCGTTGGATTTACAATTTGTTCTGGTTTTCTGATGCATGTAGTGTATTAAATTACCCCGTTGTTCCTCAGTCATGTAACAATAAATAGAAATGGACAAAATGGCAGAAGAATCGACCAAGAAGGAGCTAATGTGACAGAATGTATGACAGGCGTAAACGCCGTCGTAAATAAGAATGCATCATGGTATAGGTAATTACCGCCTTCTCCGTGCGAGTTTTGGATTTCATCAGCAGTAGAAACTGCTACTCCGCTTTGGGCCGAGAGCATGTAGATCCCCAAATTTATTGATTTCACCCTCAATACTTGAACTGCCAATTACATTTTAATAAAGACAAAAGGCCCCAACCTGCAGCTGCCAACTGCTTGGCGCAATGGAGACTAACTACATCCCTAACAGCTGATTCAAAAACTACTCGGCTGTGTTTCCCACCTTGTCCCAAAACCTCCAACAATCTCCGCGTACATAACAACACCACACCACAGGACTTACCATTGCATTTAAATCTGGAAAGAAGTCTGTGGGATCAGTACAGGCCAGAGGAATGTTCTGGTTTCAGGATCCCACTACTTAATCTCCATGATGATGTGAGTCCAGTTCGTTTCAGGTCTGACCTGCAGCGAGCTGGAGCTCAGGGCCGTCGGCCCGTGAGGAGAAAGGCTCTCAAGCAGATCGTGGGCCCCATCTTGGGGCTCACATCTCCTGTTTGTCCTTGAGGTCATAGTAGAATGGTCCACATCTGAAAACAGTTCCTCGGCTTGGGTCAGGGGCGTAGCGGGTGTGATCTCAAAAGTCAAAAACCTGCTCCCTGTCCGTCCCTCCAGGTGGTCCCAGTCTCCTTCCTCTCCCTCCGACACACACACCTCTGCGCTGTCCTCCCCTCTTCGTCCTCCTCACTCTCGTCTTCCTCCTCCTCCTCCCAGCAGGGCCCCATGCGAGAAGGGTGCCAGGAGTAAGAAGACAGAGGACAGCTGAGGCAGGCGGCAAGTGGACATGGTGACCTCTCCGTCCCTCCATCACCACCTCCTCGGAGTGGTATCCTTCCTCAGGCCGACCACTGGGAAAGTTTGGGGGCTCTGCCCAGCCTGAGCCGCGGCGTCTGTCTGCCCGGCACAGCACTCGGTGGCCACTGGCTGATCGGCCCGGGACACTTTGAAAGCGGCTGCAGAACCTGGGTCATTATCTGCCAGGTGCCGTCCTGGGTCATCTCCTCCTGGATCTGCGCACCGTGTTGGCGACTGCCGAGCAGCACAGGTTAAACTCCCACCATGGCAGAGCTGCCGGCAGTCAGCGACATGTCAAGCAGTGACTGCCGCTGCAGGCTGTAAGAGGGCGACCCAGCGTCCGGGCAGCTACCCGCAGATGATGCCGCCTGGCCCTGAGTCGCGCTGGAGACCGGCTCCTCCCGGAGTCTGAACTGCGCTTGGTGCGCCGGGAACATGTTGTCTCTCTCGCGATGATGGCGAGGAGACAGAAACACAGTCAGACACCCGACAGCAACACTTATCCCAGGCATCAACAAATTTATCCACTGAATAAGCACGAAATAGCTACTGTTCGTTTCACTAGCTACAGAAAAGGTGCCATGTAATTAATTATGTAAATGTGTGATATAATGAGGCTATGGTGTGGATTTGTGTGTATGGTCATGAGGGCTAGCGCTACAATCTGTGAACAGCAGCTGCATGACTTTATAATAGCTCCTACAGGTTGTGAACTACGGTAAACAGTAAATTGTTTATTTGTAGTTGTTTTTCTTAAAGTTTGCTATACCTTTCCTGTTTAAGAGGCACAGGCAATAGCAATGCAGCTTAATTACATTGGCAGCTTCAAAAGTACTTTTATGCGAGCGACAAGCAGCTTTGTTCAGCACCATTCTTACTTGTTTAGGCCAGTCTGAGCCAAGACTCCTGCTAGGTAAGATTTCTTCTGCACAACAGGCCTGGGCCACGAGGAAATGGGAGATAGTTTTTCCAACTAAATCACGGACGCTGCATCAAGTAAGCACAGACTAGAGAAGACCTTTGTCAGAAAACAAAAACAGCACTCCAAGTTACATTATCAATTTGCCCATATTCTTTCCACTGGCACCTTGATCAGAAAATCAAAAGATATCCTAATCAATAAGGTGCTTTTAAGGGGTAAAAGTGATAAGAATATGAAAATAATAGCATTCACAATAATCACAAAACAGTATACCACCATGAACCACTAAGTATTTACAAAGGGATATCGGTTTCCAGTGCATACCACGCTTCAAAAACTAGTAGAACAAGATTTTCACTTTCTCTTCACTGAGGAGGGAAGAAAAGTGAGTCAACTTCATATCTTTTCGCTGAATACACAGATGTCCTTACAGAACAAAACAACACTCCTGCCAACATTAAAGGCCCCTCTGACTCCCCAAAATAAAAACCGGATGCAAGTAAATAGGAGACTGAGCTCTAGACAGCAGCCTGTGGCATTTAATTTTCCATCAGGTGCAGAAAAAATAGTATGCAATTTCGTCCTGTGTCTCCTCTATGTAAAACCTGTGGGCAGGGCATTTGGGTGAACAGATTCCACTTGCTTCAGATTTCTATTTGCAGCGATACATTTTCTTTAAAAAAAAAAAACAATCACAAAAGTAAAAACCAAGTATACAATGAAATAATATTCATACATGTTGGTCTCCAAAGCACAAGCAGCACAGCATTAGGGTTTACAAAATAAAAATAAACAGCAAAGGGTTATTAACAATTTTACAAAAACTGCCCACTTTTCTGTGAAGCAAAATTACACTAAGGCGCTACACAATTCATCCCAAACCAGACAGAATTTGTTTTACTTTAAATTTTCATCTTGCAATGCCAGAGCAAAACTAAAACCCTATAATCTGTGCAAATTATACACCCATTTAAAATTAACACATTGTGAACTCAGGGATTAAATGAAGATTTTACAGCCAAAACTGGGATGACAAACACACCACATATTTTAACATTTAATCAACATAATCAAATATAAATCATAAATATGAGTGATTTCACAATTAATTAGGAACTGATTAAACACCCAGTTGCTGTGCTTCTTTTCACACATACAACCCGACATTAAATATTAAAGAAAGAAAGATTAAATTACAGCTAGTCTTTCACCTGATTGATACAAGGAGTAGACTAAATCGCTTCCATTTGACAAGTGACAATCCATACCAAAAACAGAGGTGTATCTAATGGACACTGAGTGGGCTTGGGGGGGAGCCTAAGGTTCTTTAGTCCTACGCTTGCATAGAATAACATTTCCTGACAGTGGACAGAATAGGGAAAAAGTCATTTATGAAGGTGCCGGAGATCTAAAATACAAGAGTAAGAAAGCAATTATGGACATATGTTGTCTTCTTGTGCAGTGCATTTGTGCTGGCCTATTGTTAAATAAGAGACACTAGAGAACTATCTCCTAAAGGTAAAAAAAAAAAAAAAAATTCAAATAGAAATGAAAGACAACCAGGAAGACCACAACCTGAGAGAAAGCACACTGCACAGAGAAGAAAGATTTTGGACATGAGAATTTCCTTTTCTTTTTAAATGAATACTGATTAACCTGTTTTTAGACACCCTATAGTTTAGCATTTTGGGTTAAATCTCAGAGGATTTTAATTGTAAATACCATAAATCCAAATGGCTAATTATTTGTTTTATATATTTTCTTTATTTACTCTGACTGGAAATGGTGAGGCCTATCTTGAACACTGTGATCAGGAGGTTACCGCCCAACTTGGACAAATGTTACATCTTACAACAGATACGTTATTACTGTGTTTTTCACCTAATGTAAGTCAGTGGGTATAGTCAGTTCTCAGACGTGCTGTAGTGGAGATATTAATAACCAAAATCTAATATTAACAGTGCTACATTTTTCCTTAATTTAAATCATTTTTCTTGAGCTCTTAAAAATTGTGGGTTTTATTTTATTCAACGTTCATAGTTTATTGGTTTTCTAAACAAAAATAATGAAAAAAAGTGATCAAATGGAAGATTTGTAGATTTTTCTCTGTTTTATATAAGTAAAAACTGATATGTTTTTGGTTTTGATTGTTGATCAGGCAAACAACATGTAATGTAAATCTCTTTGGTGTCTGGGAAGTTGCAAAGGTTTTTGTCTTTGCGTGTTGACATTTACGACTCAAATGAATACTCAACACATAATCAACAGGTTAATCAATGGTAAATGACTGCTAGTCATTGCATTCTTTTCCAATGAATAACAGGACACGTATATGGTATATATAACATCTTTTAGGACAGAATAACAAAAAAACTCACAATAATGTCATACAGCGTGGTTCATTACTTCAAAAAAAAAAATCACAATTTAAAGCAACCAAAACCTGTACCGGTTGTGTGTGTGGTTATTGTGCTATTTTACACATCAATTCAAGTTTCAATCTAGATATGTTTTTGATTTTTAAGACATATTTTGTCTACTAGATGCTTTATTACAGTGTTTTAAGCCCTAGATCATTTCCAGTACAAAAACACCAACACAACTTTCCCATTTTAATCCCTACACATTCTTGTTATGCTCTTGTAGTAACGTTAGTCATAAATTTAACGAGAAAATGCTGACATATGGTGTTCAAAAACTTGTCTGGCGGATATCAGAAATGAGTAATCAAGTGTAAAAGAGGAAAAAAATGAACCTGGTTGAAGAGTGCGCAAACAGCACTTGGGTCTGATAGTAGTATTACAATTATATATATATATATATATATATACAACATATACATATGTGTGTGTGTGGATCTACTGCTAAATATAGTGACTGATATTAAACATTCATCAAACCCAGGCACTTGTCTTGTACTATGCTAGAGCCAAGCTAAAACAAAATGCAGCGCTTTACGTCAGTGCTCCTAGCATGGCCCATCCCCCCACTGCACTAGAAAATAACGCCCACAATACTATATTAATAATAAACTTAAAACACATAATATCATTTTATCTGTAGAACATACTGTAGCTATCACCGACCAGCAATTTTAAAAGAGTAGTGGGACCGGCTATAGAGCCTGCTGAGGCTGCTAGCCGTGAACTGCCACATGCTTTTGTCTTTTCAGCATCAGGAGCTACCGAGCGACAATAAATTGTTTTGCTGGTAGCCTAACAGCCGTAGCTAGCTATGCTACGGCGCTGACTCGCGAGCCGCCGCTGGCTAACTGGGCTAAAATTCACTAGAGCGGAAAACGATGCCTCCGGGCGACAAAACGCTTGGCATTCGTTTCTTTGGCCTTCTTTGGCTGTTTCCTCTACTCCCCCGCCATCACCACCGTAAAAAAAGGTAGCAAGCTAATTAGCTGGCGCCCACCTACCACCGCCTCACTGGTCCTCTCTAGCCGAAACAAGTTTTCGCCGCGGCTTCGGCTGTTAAGTTCCCCCTCCAAAAAACAACAAACCGCCGCTTGGTGCCTGGATGAAAACGACTATCGCCGGGCAGTTATTGTGGCCATGCTCACTGTTGTTTGTATTTATTTTATTCCCGTCTCGCTCATAGGGGATCGGCGGCAGGAAAGCGGAGATCAGGTTCAGATGAGATCATTGTGCACGGCTGGCTAGACTACCTCTGTCCTGCTGCTGCTGCGGAGCCGGACGGCAGGAGGAAGGAAGGGAGGGAGGGAGACCACGACAAAGCCAGCCATATGCTAGGTTCCTCTCTAATAGTTTCTCCTGCTTTTCTCCAGCCTGGTAACGAATTTGACAAACAAGTGAAGCCTGTGGTCAGTCAGAACCAAGTAAAATGGATGTGGTTTAACAGGCGATCTGCAAACCACCTTTATATTGACTAACATCTTTATCAGAATTCAATGATAATGGAGGGTATTTTATATAGTAAAAACAGTAGTGGAAGGAGTATCAAATTGTTTAAGTAAAAGTAGTAATAATACAGCGTTGAAGTACTCTGGCCAAGTAAAGAGTTTTGTATCAGAGATAAAACAAACAACCAAAATTTGTGCTGGAGGAATTATTTTTCCTTTACTTACATAAACAGTGTGTCCACAGGTCTTTAATAAAGTAAAAGTACTAGACACTGCAGTGGTGGAGTAATTACTTATCCTTTACTTAAGTAAAAGCAGCAGTGGAAGAGTACTCAGGTATTTAACTGATAAAATTAGTAGTGTAATGTAGTATAAATTGAACACAAGCATAACATGAATAAACAGAAGTTATATAAATACTCTATTACAAGTAAAGAGTTTTTCAAGTTAAACAAACAACCAAAAGTAGGTAAGCCGGAGGAAATATTTATCCTTTACATAGAAATAAAATGGTGGAAAGTGCTCAGATATTTAACCTAAGTAAAGTAGTAGTAATAGAAGCGAAGTGCAAAGTAGTTAGGTCTAGAGTACGCAAAGACAGTCTTAAGTGCAGTACTTGAATAAACATACTTTGTTTCTCCCACTGAGTAAAAGGAGCAGTACCCAGTGGTGGAAAGTAACTGAGGACAGTTACTTTCCTACTAGTACTGTGCTTGAGACCAATTTTGAGCTAATTGTGCTAATAATTATGCTATTTTCTACTTTTACTCCACTACATTAATCAGTGATAAACTATATAAAATCTCACTTTACTATATTTACAGATACAGTTACAAGTATCTTCCCAGATTAGGATTACAATGATCTTATAAGATATGATGCGTTGTCTAGAAATTAAACAGTGTGTACAGACCTTTTTTCTAAAAGTAGTAATAGGCCAATACCATGTAGAAATACTCTATTACAGGTACAAGTCTCATCAGAAATGAAACAAACAAAACAACAGTGGTTTAATGGCAGGAAGGCGGAGGAAGTACTCAGGTCTTTAAAAGTAGTAACAGTAGTGTATAATAGTATAAAATGCAAAGTACAAGTACCTCAAAATTTAACGTAAGTGTGGTACTTGAATAAATGTACTTGGTTAGCTTCTGCCAGTCAGTAAAAGTAGCATTATGCAGTGGTTAAAAGTAATATAGTACTCAAATACTGTTTGTACATTTACTCCTCTACATTTAACACTGAAATAATTTACTTCTTACTCCATTACATTTATCTAACAGATAGAGTTACAAGTACCTTCCCAGGTTAGAATATGTTTTAGTAAAGAAACACTATCATAAGTTCGTATGGTAAAGTGAGTTGTGAAATATTAAACCAAACTTTTTTTTTTGCTTGTGGCTCCTCATCAGGTTTCAGATGCCGCTAACAGTTCCACTGAAGAGGGATTTCCCCTCGAAAACCTCTCAGGTGGTTTCATTTAAATAACCGTTTGAGGTGAAATTTTCCAATGTTTTGCTAAAAAATCAAAAGATCAGAGAAAAGCCTGAAGAATTACACAAATTTGTTCATCATCTCATGACCCCTCAGATTTATCTTTGACCAGCTGGAGGGGCCTGAACCTCAGTTTGGGAACCACAAGACTAAACCACCAAACTGTAAGTAACAGCTGACAGTAGTTCCACCTCAAACAGTTAGAATAGTAATAGTAATAATTATTATTAATATATCTGTGGTCATTTTGTCCTTGACACCACCGTCAATTTTAATATATTTTCTTCTTCTACTTTTGAGATTTTACTTTAATTAAAGACATTTACTTTTAGCAAAGTGTTGGTATAATCTAAGGAATTTTTTGCACCATAAACACACTAAAAATACTCAGAGATACTCTGAGATTTGTTACAACTGATGCATCAATGTGCAATGCAACATGTTTTGTAAAGTGTAAAGTATTCATTCGTAAAGTAGCTGGTAACACTCCTGGTTGGTGGATAAATGTGATGGAGTAAAAAGTGCAGCATCTCCTTCTGAATTATAGTAGAGTAGAGGAATAAAGCTGCATGAAATTAAAATACTCAAGTAAAGTGCAAGTACTTCAATTTGGTATTTAAGTACAATGCTGAGTAAAAGTACATTTCAGCACTGGGAATAGTTAAATAAAGACTCTAATTCTGATGTATTGGTTTCATCTAATTGTATCTGTAGGAGACATAATCCACACTTACTCACATATGACTGCTATATATCTTAACTTATATATCTGTAGCCTTAAAATGACAGACTGCAGACCCTAATTTAGACACCATAGGTTGTAATGTTAGCTTTATTTAAATAGCCTTAAATCACACGATTACCTTACGATCTGTACAACATAGAAAACCCTTTATCCTTCAGTCTGGATAAAAGAAAAAACTACAAGAAAAACCTGGGACCAGCCAGAGAAAAAAGAGAGATAAACCTCAGGAAAAGTAACAGATGTCCATTTACAAGACTTTTTGTTGTTTTGGACAAGAGCACCTAACACCCTAACACCCTAACTAGCCCTTACTGTGCTTTGTCTTATTGAACAGATTTAGTACTGTACTGAAGCTTCAGCGTTGTCTCTCACTTGTAAGTTGTTTTGGACAAATGCATCTGCCTCATATTGTAAGGATCTGGCTGTATTTTGAATTAACATCTGGATAAAACCTCCACTATCTAGATATTCTGTCCGGATGATGACAAAGACACGATAACACAAGTAAAAGCGCACACGGTGTTACGATCAGAGCGATCAGACCACATCTGGTGTCGCTCACATTAAGTTCAGACCTCAGCCATCGTCGTCAGCCAGGTGTAAGTGTGTGTTCACAATCACAAAACCACAATTACAACACAACACATATCTGCATCCTTCTTATCTTAAAGGTTTGTAGAATGAATGTGCATGTGATTACAGACTGGAGAAATTGAGAACACACCACGTGTAAATGCAGGTATCTTGACCCAGATTTTGTTTTTAAAGCCAGATGTTAACAGGGTCTTAAAAAGATAAAATTACGTGAATCGCCCTGTAAAGTTTGGTTTGAAAGCTTCTAAATTACAGTTTGAATGAGGATTCAAAGCACACCAGCTTATCTCTTCCTGAATTTTCCCCTACACAACTGAACCAGTCGCTGCCGTCTGTAGCAGCCACCTTCAGAGTCTTTCCCTCTTTCTCTCTAATGCCACGACTACCAACACAAACCACCCTGTGAATGTGACTGGTGTAATTATCAGTAATTATCAGTGCTGCTGATGCTCATTACCTCTGCCATGGAGGTTTTTTGTTTTCACTCTTGGTAATCAGTTTAATCTGCCGTCCTATTAACGATATATTTCAAAAACTGAACGGCAGGTTTTAAACATTTGTTGGAAGTTGGACCAGGGTTGAGAAAAAAAAACAGCTGAGTAGATTTCTTCTTTTTTTCTGGAAACTCATAGGTACGGTAATTATGCTTGACACCAACCCTGGAGGGGGCGTTGTTTAGGGTCAGAGAGTTAATTTCACTCCATTTAAGTGATAGCAAGTGTTTTCTCCACCCTATATCCGATCACCCTGCCAGGAATCTTGCTGGTAGGACTGACTTCCCACCCAAGAGTAAAATGTTTTTCCCATGTTAGCAGCAGTGATGTGGAATATGAGAGGAGCAGGTCTTTTGAAACTGGAGAGAATAAAACAGCACAGTCCCTTCATTTCCCTGCTTGCTGTCTAATATGTAAATTATTCTCACTGGAGGAATGTGTTTACTGTGAGACATGGAAATGTTTAAGGCATGACATTACAAGAGTACAACGGGCATATATTTTCATTATTAATTCATCTGCCAGTTACATGTGGACTGCATTTACTCCTCTTTATCTATAAGGCCACAGTGCCAGGTCATGGGACATTTTAACATTAGTAGTATCACATATTCAAACTGGACTAACTGGCTTCTCACAAGTTGTTGTGTATTTTTCTGTCAATCCACTAAGTAGTTTAGAGTCAAAGAAACAAAATTTTATATACTTCTTTAAAAAAAAAAAAAAAAAAGAGTAGAAAAGACATGCTTCAGATCTGTTTAATCCCTTTATGTTCCTGCTGTTCCTTATTACCTCTCTTTCATTTGCATATTAAGAACAGAGAGGCGTTTCTGTTATTCAGCCCCCAAAATGACTGATCAAATGCATTTTATGTATACTTTAAACCCTCATAAAAGTAGGATTTATTGCCGGACTGTTGCATCAAACTGCATTATTTTTAAGCAGGTGTACCTATTAAACTGACCACTGAGTGTAAGCACATACTGTCTGATCCTTTTCTGTAGAATAGTGGTCTTAAATTGAATACATTTCTGTTATATGAATGAATGTACATGATCCAGTATGGAAAAATGTATTATTGGTTGAGTTAGAAACTATGAGCAGCCAGCATAATAACAGTTTCACTAATGTTTTAATCGTTTATTCCAAAATCGTTATTTTAAGTAACAACACCTTCCCAAAACATGTTTAAAATATTCCCTAATTTCTTCCCTCTTCTCAACGCGGAACTATTCTTCGGAACAGGAAGAGGGTGGGGGCGGGGGGACGTTTTAACACAAGTTCCACAAAGTTCCGTTTCCAGCACATTCTGCGCACGGCGGATAAACGCAGGAGCACCGCTACAGAGAGCCAGCAGCAGCCAGAGGCTTCTAGAAACAACGTGCACCGGGACAGTCACCGGCAAACACACCAGCTCCCCGCTCCAAACGTTACACGTTATAACTTTGATCGTCATTTAGCTGGATAAATGGCTAAGTGGGGAGAAGGGGACCCTCGCTGGATTGTGGAGGAGAGAGCCGACGCGACTAATGTCAACAACTGGCACTGGTGAGATGTGATGAAAGGACACTGACTGCTAGCTAGCCTGCTAATGCTAACATCACACACTGAGCTCGTATCATAACCAAGCTACAGCTGTTATTTTTTTGGATCTAGTTCATCTCTATAGGTCAGTCAGTGCCGTCAGCTCGTCCACAGGAAGCTGTGAGTGTTATTCGTTGAGTATTATTAAAGCAAAGTGTCACATTTGAGGTAATTAGCCGAGCTAACCTTATGATCGTTGGCCAGTTAGCTTCGCTTGTGGCTAGCTACTGTAGCTTCAGATGCGTGCATTGAGGTTGTTAGCCTTTAACAACATCATGGCCACCGTGTCTGTTAAAACACACGTGTTTTGGTGTAATACCATGCTAATTAGTTCGTTATTGTGATTTGTAAGTTTCCAGCTACTGTTGTTACGCCTGTATATAACACGCGAGGAAGCCCCATTTAAAACGTGACTGATTTTATCTCATAGTTTGAGGCTCCCTGGAAATTATGGCTCAGATTTAGGTGTTTTGATAGTTGTTTCTGTCTTATACTGGGCAGAAGGTACTTAGAAAGTGGCCACAAGTACTACAGATAGATGGCTAGAGTAGTTTATGAATCTTTAAGGAAACTGGTGTTGCAGCAGCCACTAGATATACATCACAATAACAGTGAGGTAGATAGATAACAAACAATGCAATTAATGGTGGTGTTTCATGGTCCTGAAAAGTCTTTAAAAGCACTGCTTTCAGTTTTCTCTAGGCCTTTAAAGGTAGTAAGAAGACTTCTCTACCATTTGCAAATGACAGCAATGTCAGTTTCAAAACGTTTCTGTAACACTGACCTGAAAATCTCCAGTACCATTGTTACAGGAAATCACTTCAGAAAATCAGTTGGGACCATGGTATGGTAGGAACTTACTGTCGCTGTCACGAGCTCCTCAGATATGAGTATAGGATTCATTCAGGGTCATGATAAAGTGTTGTGTTTTTTATATGTTTCAGTCCACTAGGTTGTTAATTTTGCCCCATCTTGTCTTCCAGACAGCTGTTAGTTTGTGTTTATGTGAGCTCAGCATAAAAATGAACTTGAAGGTTGCTTGAGATGGGTAATTCTTCACATATCACATCATGTTTAACATTATTGTGTAGTTATGCCTGATAGAAACTACCAGCTGTAAACAAGATCAGTGTAACTGTGTTGAAGACTCATACTCTGAGGCAAGTTTGCAGTTTATGATTTTCATACCACAGTGAAAATGTACAAAACCCACCGGCAGCATAAAAGGAAATATTAAACCATGTCTTTCAGTGTTGTATCTGATATTGCTGATTAAATCAAATACACTTGCGGTTTTTGGTGGATATGTTTTGTAATAAATACAATATATGCATGTGGAGAATAGATTGCAGAGTAGATTTTATCAGTGAGTCTTACAAGCAGCTTGCTGTTAGAGCTCTTAACTCTCAAACTGTGAGCTCCTTCTGAGTGGCCTGGGAAGATGCATTAATTGTCAACATTTAGAGTAAAATGTTCTTGACTGGTCAAGAGATTATACCAGCCAGGGAACCCCCAGTTCTGAACTGTTCAGCATTACACTGATGTCTGCTAGAAGCCATGCATCATTAGAAAAGTGGGTTTGTAGCACAGGGTATAACAACATGAAACAGTGGATCATGTCACCTATTCAACATGTCACTGTGTAAATATTAAACAGGATTTGTGCTGGACCTGCTCCCTCATCACTGTGTCTCTGTGCTTTTCAGGACTGAACGAGATGCGACAAACTGGTCCTCAGACAAATTAAAATCGTTGCTCGTTGGGTTGAGCGTGGAGAACGAGGAGGGGAAATGTGAGGTGACTGAAGTCAGCAAGTGTGAAGGAGAGGCCTCGATTAACAACCGCAAAGGGAAACTTATTTTCTTTTATGAATGGAACCTGAAAGCCACTTGGACCGGTAAGAAGACTGGACTGAGGTCCTCTGCCACTGCTGATTTAATACAGAGGAAACAAATAGAAAAGGAATCTCATTACCTATCTACTGCTGTGTTTTATGTTTCATATTTCTACAGTCTCATGTTTTAAAATAGAACAAAACGTGGATATAAAATGCATCAGGAGATCAAAAATCTGTCATCATATCTTTGTCATGATCAACAACATGTTTGAAGACGCTTAGTTTTTTTGCTGACACGCTTACTCCCTTTGTTTTTGGCAGGAAAGTCAACATCAGGAATCAAATATAAAGGAACAATTGAAGTCCCAAACCTGTCTGACGAAAATGACATGGAGGATCTTGATGTGAGTTTTCGCCACATAAATCCACATGTGTAGTAAAACAAACAGGGTGCTGATGCTCGTCCTGTGATCTCTGTTCAGATTTCTGTATCGTTGAACAAAGATGAACCCGACACGCCACTGACCAACCTGATGAAAACGAAAGGAGCTGAGAAAGTCCGCGAGGCCCTGGGAAGCTACGTGGGGTTCCTAAAAACAGGTGAGTGAAACCAGACTCATTTTGAAATGTAGCTAAAGACAGTCACAGTCAAAAACAATCTAAATTCAAACATAGGGTCAAGTCTGTCATTAATGTGATTAGAAGAATTAGGCCTTTAACAGTGTCTCAGTTTAATGTTGTTTTTATGAATCATGATAAGCCTGTGTCGTGTTTATCATGAGTTACACAGAGTTTTAAGGAAATTTAAAAACAATACCAGATAAAAACAGACAGAAATGTCAAATATAAATTTGCTAAAAATTTTCATGTCAGAACAGAAGGAGCTGACATTTTGAAGATGTTTAAATAATCTCTTATAACCTGAAGAAGTTGACATTAACATCTTAACATAAACTGATGCTGTAAAATGAAAATTAAGATGAGGAAGCTTTATATTCTTTTATCATGATCTTAAATTTAAACTCTTGAAAATGCCCATCATCACTGTAGGTTTAACTTGTTGAATTTATATCTGATATACTGTATTTGACCCCTGTATACTGTACTTGATGCAGTAGAAGTGAAGTTCAGTTTTTTATTTTATTGCAGAGTTCACACAGGGGATGATCCTGCCTACAGCCAACGGTGTGGCCAAGCCGCAGCCCACATCACAGTCCAAAGCCAAGACGGATAAAACTCAGGTTTGTGCTGACACAAAACATCTTCAGCCATCAGACAAAACTCTGAATAATTCACTGCAACACAAACATTGTGGGAGTTTTTCCTGCAGCAGTGCAGCAGATCTTCCCTCACCAGACTTTTGTTCTCGTTCTGCTCTTGAACAGATTTCCTCCTCGAGCAGCACAGCTGCTCCGATCAACACCGGCGTCAAGATCCCCACCTGTAAATTCAGCATCAAAGAAATGTTCCTCACCTCGCCAGCTGAGCTCTACAGGGTCTTCCTCAACCAGGAGGTGAGCTTCACCCCTTAATCCTCAGTATCTGATCCTGCTGCGGTTCAGTTTTCAACAAGTCACTAACCTATAAAACATTTAAGGTTACAAGCATCTCACAGAGATTTGATTTGACTTCATTTGACCAGCATCAGTGTTTGATTTCAGCTGTTCTGATTGAAGCGTTTGTCTCATCACTGTTCAGATGGTTCAGGCGTTCACACATGCTCCAGCCACAGTGGACGGAGAGCGGGGAGGAAAGTTTCGCCTGTTAGACGGAAATGTTTTCGGTGAATTCACAGAGCTGGTGAGACTTAACTTTAAAACCTTTAAAAATCTCATTCTTTATTCTGCTTTGAGTTGAAATTAAAATAATATCATCTTTTTGCCCCCAGATACCTGATGAGAAAATAGTTATGAAGTGGAGGTATAACAACTGGCCCTGTGGTATGTTGACTTTTTTCTTTTTAACTTTAATATACAATATATTTTGCTATTTTCTTGCTTTACTCCCTTTTCATATATTATTACAATTTGAATGTTTTTACAGTTATATTAGACTGAATATACAATTTAAAGACATCAGTTTAGGTCATTTCAAAAGCACATTTATCATTAGTTTATATAGTTGATGATCTTACTTCTGTCCAACAACATAATTCTTCAACTTACTGGACAGAAAATAAAATAAGAAACTGATGTAATTTCCTTGACTGTAGACTCAGTGTTTTCTCTTGTTTAAAAATGATTAAATGTTGAATTGATAGCTTTAAACTGAAATGAAAAACATTTCCTGCCTCAGTGCTGTGTCTGATTTTTTTTTATTTTTTATTTAAAAACCCAGTTTTAGCAGAAACAACACTCTGTTCAAAGCCACCAGACTCCATTGACAAAAACAGTAATTATATGGAGCATAACCCAAAAGTGGCTAATCTACTGCGGCCATGATCAGGTTGTTTGTTTGTGTCATTGTGTGGTACTTTTACTTAAATAAATGATCTGAATACTTCTTCCTCCACTGAAAGTCACACAATAACACAAACTAACTAACCGATCAAGGCAGCTGTATTCCAGCAGCTCCTGTGTTCTGCTCAGTAAAATGACTGCTTTTGTCAATGGAGTCTGGTAGTGACATACAGCAACGTTTCTGGTTAAACAAAGTGGACATTACTCTTACATAAAGAGTCTGTCCATAATGTTGTCAGACACTTTTAACAATCTGAGCCTGGACATCTTCAGACAGTGATGATATCATGGTTGTTTCCTGCTCCACAGAGCATTATGCGACAATCTCGATGACCTTCTTGGACCGGAGCAGCGAGACGGAGCTGAAGGTGGAGTGTCGAGGCGTCCCGGACAACGAGGAGGAGCGGACAAAAGAGGGCTGGAAGAGATACTACTTTGAAGCTATTAAACAGACTTTTGGCTACGGAGCGCGACTCTTCTGAAGACGGTGTTACTGTAGTACAGTTTTTTTGGGTTTTTTTCTTTTTTCTTTTTCTGTTTTTGGATTTTTAAACTTCTTGTCCTTCGATCTCTCTGGCACAAGACATCCCAATGTAAACTCCTAGCTCGAGTTAATGAAAGAGATGATGAAATAGGTGAGGCCAATCTGTCGCCTGTGTGTGTTTGTGTAAATGTTTTAATTTCAGAACATATTTAAATCAAGTTTTTTTTCCCCCTTCAGTATTCGGGTCAGTTGTTCAAAGGAGCATAAATGGACTGTGCCTTTGAGACTCTGGATGGAAAATGGATTGAATAAAGCAAAGGAGGATCTATTGAACCACTAATGCAAATTGGCCTCTACTTCTATAAATATGTAATTATTATTGCAAGAGTTAAAAAATAAATGTTGGTTTTCTTTTATTTGAAAAAAATATTATGTTGCTTTGAAAATGAATGTTTATTTTTTACTTATTTTACTCTTTTCAAGTGTAACTGTAGTGAAGATGCTTTTCAGCCAAGATGCATGTTCCAGTTGAAGCTGTCAGACAGAGGAATGACCACTGGATTTGAACCTTTACTCGTGAAGTCTGTCACTTATTAGCCAAGCAGTACTGTACTTTTCCGTTGTTTGTTTTTTATTCGTTTCATGCACATTACGAGCCCAGCATCCATCTGGGTGAATCAGATCAGCTCGGACCCTTCAGCAGGAACGTTACCGCAAATGTTTTGTCAGCGTATAGAACATGAGAACAGTTTCCAAATTCCTTATGCAGGTAGCTAACGTAGCAACTCAACAGAGATGTTTTGCTATATTTGGCTTCTAAAAATGTAAATTTCCAGTTAAAGAAAAAAAAGCTTTTAGAACAAAATGCATCTATTTATTCCTCATTTCATCTCTTCACGATGTACAAAGATTAGTTTCTTGGAATAAACCAATCCCTGTATGTTCGCTCTCGATTCGTTTTTATTTATGTGAGCACATCTTTCTCACAGCTTCTCATTAAATATGAAAATCAGTAAAGCTGAAATTAGCTAATTTATTAATTATTTATTTTCACATTTCATATATGCAAATGTTTTCTGCCTTTAAAACATTAATTTACCAGTGCTTTAAAAATAGAAACCGCAAAAGGTCACTACTCTGCAGAGTAAGCACTTAAAGATTTAAAGGTTAAAGGTTTTAAAGATCGCTGCAGGTCACATTCTCACTGGAAAACAAAATTTAACAAGCAAAGTTGAAAAACTTTTGACTCAGATATCGATTGAAGTGTTTCAGAGGGATACTACTACATTAATATCACAAGAATGTAAAAAAAAAAGATGCTAAGTGTCTAAAGTGGTCTGAAAAACTAATTTCTAAATTAAATATGTGCAAAAACCACTTAATATCCCATGATTTAACGACCAAAGCATCACTTCAACTACAAAACAAAAGTTGTCAAATGTGTTACACAAATAAACAAAAATTTCCTGATCAACCAAAAAAGCTCTGAACTTTATATTACACAATTTAAATTATTTTCTTCAGTGCAAACTTACAAACATCTGCTATGAACAAAAGTTTAAAGGCCTAATAACAAAAAGTCATGTCTTTTTTTAAAGGAAAAAAAAAATCCAAAAACTAGATTTTAGCAGACAAATATCTAACACAGAACATAACTTAAATGTTTTTTCCACCCAAAACAACTTGTAATAGTCCTGTAACAGTGGATATCAGATCGAGATCAAAACCAGTGAAGCTTAAATAAAAATAAACCTTCAGATAAGACAGGGATGAAATGACTGAGAGTCCACAGCAGGTTCCTCTGGTCGTTCTCTCACAGTCATAAACAGATGTAGAGCTCTGACTCCTGGAAGAGGGAGAGGATGTGAGTCACTTTAATCATAAAAGCAAGAATGTTGTCCTGCACCAAAAATCTTAAGAGGTTAATAAACTCTTTGAAAAAAATGTATTACTCAGGATGTTCGTTCCTTTTTTTTAAATTTATGGCCTGTTGCCTGTTCTTTCTTCAGCTTGGACGAAGGATAAACACCTTTAATTCACGTAAACACACAACTTTTCTCTGGTGCCACAGGACCAACTTCACATTTTCTTGAGGTAAGAATGTAAAAACAGTGAAGTTGTCTCTGCATTTTTATAATCACTGAGTTTGTTTTCTGGAGTGTAATGAACATTTCAGCCACATGGGGCCGCTATTGTACCTTAGTGATACAGCAGATCAGCACTGTACCTAAGTATAATTTTGAGGTCACCTAGGAAGGAAATATTGTACTTTCTACTCCACTACATTTGTTTCACAGCTTTAGTTACTAGTTACTTTTGAGATGAGGATTTTACACAACAAGCTTTTAAAGTACAAAACATTGTTAAAGACTAAACCAGTTGTCTCCAAACTTTTTGGCTTCTGACGTCGTACAAAAATCAGTGTAGTCTGGGTCACATTCCAGTCGGAGGATACGTACACTGGAGCTCGAGACGTTATCAAGTGAGTCGAGGCTCCTTCGCGGCGCCACTTCACCCACATCAGTCGTTTTTTTAACAGAAATTTCGTGACGTTTGGTCCTGGGGAGAACAACATGTAAAAGAATACAGATTACTCAGTACCCATGGCTAATGATGTGTTTAGTAGCAGCAAAATCAGAAAAGTATAGTAACCTAAAGTTTTTAATGCAAAGTATATTTCTTTACTTTTATTTTGATATAACTCCTTTAATGCTCCTTAAAGTGCTAAAACACTAAGCTACGCTGAGAAGATGATATCTGATTAAAGCCTGTCACCTAAAAGTCATGACACAAGTAGAACAGTTAGTCAATTAACAGAACATTAATTAGCAGCTATTTTGATAATCAGTTAACTCTTTTAGTCACTGGTCACAGCTGCAGTCACAGGTTTCAGCTTCTAAAATGTGAGGATATGCTGCTTGTTGGTTTATATTATTCTAAATGGAATATTTTCAGTTGTGACACTTTGTAAACGAGAAAATAAGCTCCAGATTAATCAATAATGTAAATATCAGTTAGCTTCAGCCCTAAACACAAACTATAACCAGGTGTGTCTGTAACAAAATACTCAGCTGAGGACGTGAGAGACTCATTTCACCACCCTGGTGTTAGAAGTGAAATCATTTCAAACACTAGTAATAATAGTTGATGATGAGAGGTCCAGTCTCTACCTGTATAACGGCCACATACTCATGCCTCTGTTGTCCTTCTGGGCTGCCGTAGATGTCGCTCGCTCCGCCAGGTCTTTCAAGAAGTGGAAGAGCTTCTCTGACTCAATGCACTGCTTCCTAAAGAAATGCACCGCAAGTTAATTTTCCACTCCTCACTGAAATGCTGCATCCTAATTTTTTTGGTACATACAGACAGCGAACGCAGCACTCTTACTTACATGTGAGCTACAGACATGACAGTGCTGAACCTCGACTGAGTTATCAGACACGTTTTGGTCAACAGAGACTTGAGGAACATCTCCAACGCCCGAGCTGATCTCTGCGGTTCAGGACTTCACAGCTTTACACACACTTAACTTCACACACTTTGGTTTCACCACCTTTTCTCACACACTCAGAGTCATCAGTCAGCGCTGGTCTTAAACTGCTGCACAGAGTCAGTTTGGTTTTTCAGAGGAGAGTTTTAGTGTCTCATAATGATCTCAATGCAGTTTCAAAAGCTTTCCCATCCCAATCATAATATACAGTACACATTAATACATACTTTGCATACTTTTATTTGAAAGAAATTCCTTTAAAACTTTGCTCAAGTAAGTCTAAAATGATGCATTCAGTACCAACTCTCAGGATAGTTCTTGTATTAAAAAGTACTGCATGCCGTGTGTTAAGAGGGTTCAGCTACATAGGTTAGTATTTGATGAAGGAGGTAGTGGAGGAACTACAACTCCCAGCATGCCTTGAAGTCCTTAGGAAGATTTTGGAGGAAGACAGGGGAGAGGGCTGCAGTAAAACAGATGGTTTAAAGTTGATTTAAAAGCTTTAAACCTGGTCTCAGTGCTGATCAGAGCTACACTACTTTGCTACGTCTGCATCAAATCCTACACATCTGCAGGTTTTAAAGGATACAGATGATCACAGGAACCGCCATCGCAATCCTCCCCACCTCTGTGTCCTTCTGCATGATCTTTTTGATGCGACTCTGGGAGCAAAAACAAACAATTCACCACACAAACTACAAGTTAAGATGCTGCGTTCAGGCGCTCCTCGTACACTCCTGTTCCCCAGGGATGTACCCTGTCTCTAGTCAAGCTGTAACATTTGTCACTTGCAGTGACTGTGCATGCTATGGATGGATTCCGAAAAATATGGGACACTTTAGAGACAGCCCTGAACTTGACATTTTTCCTGTGTGCTGACGTTTTTCAAAGCACTGCGCTTCAACATCGGATCGTGAGGTTAAAATATCACCTGAGTAGCATCAGCGAGGCTTTATCCTATAATGCACAACAAATCCGGTGGGGACCGATGTTTTCACTCTAATGTTACTGAGGTTTAACCTCGCCGAATGTCCGAACAGTGGTTATTTGTTTACGACTTTGTCAAGACGATGAAATCCAAAGATTTCCCACAGCCCCTGAAAGCAGCAGCTGCTCCTCCACTCCATGCTCTCAGAGCGGAGTTAGCCGTTAGCTGTGTGTAGCTCCATCATGCGGCCTTTTTACCAGCTTCAGTCCAACAGAATAAAGTTAATACTCACGGGAGGGAACCGTACATTATATCTTCTCTTCTGCCCGGGCATTTTACTCCTTTTAATCCGCGCGGCTTGATCACATTTTTCATGTTTTTACCGCAAACCGCCGCTGAGTCCATTTGTTTACCTTCAGCAGGAAGACACCTGAGAAACCAATGGAGAAAAAAAACACACAGAGAGAGAGAGACACACACCTGAGGTCAACCCCGCGTGACCCCAGTAATGACGTCACGACCCCGGCCCATTATAATAATTAACAAAAAATATAAGATATTTAAGGGCTGAATAAAACCACATATAAAGAACAAATGTGAAGAGAAGTTCACATAAAACTTTACAACAGAATCCCAGACAGTTCTTATTCAGCTGAGTTGAAGTGTGGTTTATCTGGATGACTGCTGCTTCCCATATTATTTATATTTCCTTCCTGTGTGCTCTCAGTTGGACTTTTACCAATCGACCAATTACAAGTGGATTATCTACTTTATTACTCTGCCCAGGATGCTCTTGCTTTATTACTGGCTACAAAGGTCAAAGATAAGGCTCATCAGTGTTCAATACAAGGGTTATACAACACTAATATAAACTCAAACCTATGTATAATATTATCTCTTTTTATTGTTGAAAGAAAGACGGAAACATGCTCCTCTCTGTGCTGTTTGCAGCCTGTATATTTGCCACATATCATGCAAACGGTAGGTGATAAAATACATACAATGCTGTCCTTGTATTTTCCTGCTCTGTCTGTATTTATTCACTGTGCCTCTTTTAATTTGCTGTTTTCTCTCTTGTTGCAGGCCACACATTAAGTGAAGAAGACGTCACTTCCAGCCAGGTATTGTCTCCGTCTAAAGACCTGATGAGATTACAGAGCAAAAGCAGCCGTTTCTTTGTGGTTTGCATTTTAATTCTTAGCACCTGTCTTATGTACAGAGAGAGCAGAGGTTACAGAGCTGGTATTCTGCTGTTGATTTAAGTTAAATCCCCATAAAGTTAGAGTTTACCTGTAGATTTTCAGATAGCTAGCGTACTTAGAAGCAGCTCGTTTCAGGAGATCTTCCCTCATGACTTAGTGGGAACAAAAGCAGTAAAACGATTTGAAATGTTTATTTTTTCATGTGATGGCTGCAGAATGAGCGAGCGAGTCACAGTAGATGAACTGCCTGCAGTCCGAGTGTGGGCACCTCATTCTGCACCTGAAAGGCCAAATGTGGATAATACACAGCTGCTGTATTTAGCTAGATTTGGGCTGAGATTCAGTCCAGCACTCTGACTTTAGACCAGCAGACTCTGTGTGTTATTAATCATGAACCAGGTGTGTTGGATGCTGAGTGACCTCATGAGGCAGCTTTTACACCTGGTGTTACCTTTTCCATCCAGAACGTCACGTAAGAGAGAACAGACATGGATGATCGGACTCTGCAGGTTTTACTCTTTTTACTGATCGTGATAACTCCAGAACAGAAACTTCATTCTTACCCCACAGGTGCTCCATGTGTCCTCAAGATGATCTGATTAGATTAGAAATTAGCATATTAATAAGGGAACACTAACTTCTCAGAAATCGCTGTAACACTTTAAGCTAATGAGTTCAAACTGATACCTGACACAAAGCATGCAGAGACAAACATGTTGCTGATTAATGAGCTGATTTGTCTAATTAGGAGAACATTGATTTTTCTTGTGAACACTTTTAACTCCAGAATGACGAACAGTAGAAACTTCATACTTTACTTAACATGTAGTAGATGATCTGATTAGATTTTGGTGTGTTTAGCTTCATGAATTTACAAATTAATGAGGTAAAATTGATTTTTTTGCTCAACTTTTTGATGATAAGCTACTAGTACTGTGAACATACATGTTCTTTTCATAAGTAAATCCAAGTGCGTCCTGCTTTTTACCTTTATTCAACCTGGAAAAGCCCCAATAAGATTTAAAAAAAATCTTTTTCAAAAGCGTCCTGACCAAGATTAACAGAGAGCTACAGACATTAGAACAATAAACAACATAAACAGATGATATACAATTAGAAATGTGATTATAAAATCATGACAAACATTGATTTAATCCCTGAAAACAACCTAACGATACCTTTAAAACAAGTCGACAGCTGTCTGAAAACAGACACCTGTCCATCACCAACACATCAGCATTAGGAAACACACCAGAACACCAGCAGCCAGGGCAGAGAGAGATTCAAGTGTCCAGTGCTGGTGTCACATTTAAACACTGAATCAAAATGATCGGCCTTTAATAAACACATCAGCACACACCATCAGAGTCCATGTAGCACCTGAGAAAGTTTACCCTGGAGCACATTTCAGCTCGGTTCAGAGCACAGACGCTCCTAACACCACATTAACGGTGTGAAACGTGTCCGTGTGGTTTCCCTGCAGGATGTTTTTGGAGCAGATTTTCTTCAGCGTCGACTGCATCCTCTGTTTCACTGCCCTGATATGAGTCCGTCTCCAACCGTCCCCACCTCAGGTGAGCACCACCCCTAACCCCTGAGCAACATCTGTGGTAATATCTGGAAAGTCTGGGGCCTAAAGAGCCTTAAAGTGACACACCTGCAATTAAATGGTTTGTACATGTGTAGAAAAGTGACTCCTTTTAATACTGCATTGAAGGATTTTTTATCAGGCGAATAATCCACACAGTTCTGGTGCTCTGCTTCATTTTGATTATTTATTTTATAACATAATTGACTTTTTCTGACTCCTTCTCCTGGTTTTTCTTCTGTTGTAGTTGAACATGTCAAAGCTGCAGACGTCAAAGTCATCGCTGCACTGGGAGATTCTTTAACCGTGAGTGAAGTGTTAAAAATCAGACGTTTATTGGGAACAAAACTAGCTTGTACTGACATGTTTTGGATCCTGATATAATGAAACATTTTAATATAGAAACAGTATTTCTTTGGATTAAGATTATTTTCTGTGTGTGTTTTTAATACAGACAGCTATCGGTGCCAATGGCTCTACAATTCTCTCAATACCTTTTGAATTTCGTCAAGTGTCGTGGAGGTAAATCAGCACAACACCACACTCTGTTAGAGAGAATCTTGTTTTTTTAATCCTATAAAACTAATCAACAACTCTCACACTGTGTCCAAGTTCATTAACCCTGTTCAACTTTATCTTATCTGCCCAGTCACATTATAAATGCTGTTGTTAATGTTAGAATTTTTATATAATGAGATTATGATTGTGACTGTATGTTTTTATGGTCTATTTATTACAAGCTGTGTCCTTTTTCTTTCTGTCTCTGCAGCATCGGAGGTTACAGGACTTTTCAAAATGTCATTACACTGGCGAGTAAGTTCATCATTACGTGACAAAATAAAAATCCCAGGCTCCTTTCTGCTTCATGACGACATATGAGCGTCTGAAATCTGACTCTCCTGACTCGTCTCTGTCTCCAGATATCTTTAAACTCTTCAATCCCAAACTGCTCGGTCCATCCCCGGTGATGACCTTCCACGGTCGGCCCACAACCGTCAACGAGACCGGCTTCAACTTCGCCGTCACTGGCCACAACACGCTGTAAGACTGGATTTTTCTGTTAGTGGAGTTCTTTTCTTTGTTCAGCCTACAGTGAGTGTCACTGTTGATATTTTGGAAACTCAGCTGTGATTATGTGTGAGCTGGGAGGAAAATGTGTGGTTTTGTGGTGCTATAACTCAAATCTAGCAGTGCAGATTCAAGTTGCGCAGTATTGTTTTAGCTGCAGTTAAGAGGATCTTAATGTAACTAGTGAGTCAACTCTGTGTGTTTTCTCCCACAGGAACATCTCAGATCAGATCATTCACATGATAAATACCTTCAGGTCTTATCCAGTAGGTCTCAGAGTTCAACCTTTTTTAAATAAATAATCTTAATTTTCTTCGTTTCTACCAAAATGAGCCAAAGTTTCTTCTCCAGGATCTGAACTTTGAGGAGGACTGGAAGGTGGTGACGATGCTGATTGGCATGAACGACATCTGTGATTACTGTAAAGACAAGGTAAGGAGGGTTTGGTGTATTTTGTTTATTTATTTATTTGTTGTTTTGATCTGCGTTTGTTGTACTCAGTTCAGTCCAATTCATTTTTGAAGATGAGATACTTGAATCTTGATATTTGACCAGCACCGTGAAAATCTTGTTGTTTTTAGTCGACATCCAGTGTTTTTAACTCCTCTCTTTACCAGGGTGTGGTTACAGGTGTAACAAAGTGCACTCCTGACCAAACCCAACCACACCCATCAGTTTTACCAGGTGTGGTCGGAGGTGAAACTTTGACCCAGAGAGAGCAGAGATACTCTACATTCCAGCTCGGTGTAGAGTTAAACTGATAAATGTCTTGTTAAAAATGTTTTCTCACCACAATTTTATTCTTGTAAAGATGGAAAATGACCTAAACTATTCAGTGGCAGGGGAAAGAATATGGGATATATTAAACCTATACATGAAAAAATGAATTCAATGTGGAGTTTTTTATGGAAGACAATTTCCACCAGTGACTTAGTATCTCACAATACTAAGAAATCTGCTCAAAATATTAAAAAACTTGCTCAAAAAAAGTAAAAACTTTCTCAGAATAATGAAAAACTCTCAAAAATAATGAGTTAGTGTCTCAAAATGATGAGAAACTTGCTGCATCTGATCCTCTTCTCTCTTCAAACTCTCCTCAGACTTTGTTTTCCCCCGACAACTTCATCCACTACATGACCGAAGCTCTGCACATGATGATGAACGAGGTGAGAGTTTTATAACTTTTATCTTATTCGTTCTGTCTGCTCCTGCCTCATGACTGACTGTGGACTGTTGGAGGCTTTTGTCGTCACTAAGTGGGAGAAATCACAGCCGTCAGAACTACAAGGTTGACGTCTGCTTCTCCTAATGAATGATTGATATAAGCATGGCATAATAACATGTTAAATTGTGATCTATTGGTGACACCAGATTGAAAAGTGAGGAGGTCAAAGACGCTGTCAGGATTCATCCCTTGAGGATCATTTATGTCTGTAGTAAATGTCACGACAGTACGTCCAGTATTTGTCAAGATATTTCAGTCTGGACCAACAGCCTTGGCACTAAAGTGGCTAAAAATATAAAAATAAATGGAGGTTTTCACTCCTCTCTTCTTACACAACCGTGAAACTATTCATTCAACCAGTTTCTCAGATAAAACACACTTCAGGTTTATTGACTGTGGAGTGTGTTGCCCAAGTAGTGGCTATATTGTGTAGTCTTGTGTTTACCGTGTCTTTGTCGTGCTGAAACTGTGAAGTACGGTGGTGGATAAGCAGACATTTAAAGATGAACTCTGAGTTCATGAACGTTGTCTTCTGGTTTCAGATCCCCAGGACCATCGTGAACGTGGTGCAGATTCTTCCCATGAAGCCGCTCAGAGAAGTTCAGAAACCGACTCTGGGCTGTCAGCTTCAAAAGTTACCTGAAACACTTTCCTCTTTAGTTTTAGTTTATCCCGTTAAATCTTAAATTAAAGTTCAGGATCTAGCTTTAAAGATAAGGTGTACGCGTCTCAGCTTCTTTAGATTGTTTTTGTAATGCGTTGATGAGAAGTTACTGCATTTTATTCATAAATAATTCATATAAAATCTGATTAGACAAAGAGGTGATCAGATTAAACAGTGGATCCATATTTCACCTGCCTTACTTCAGTGTCCAGATCTACTGAGATTACAAAGTGTTAACCTGATGAAATGATAATCCAACAGTGTGATAATCTGATAATCTGCTCGCAGGCGTTTCTGCTCTTGTCTGGTTCAACCTGAAGAAAACTCCCCTGAACTGAACGAGCTGGTGGAGATTAACCTTGAATTCCAGGTGTGTGTTTGTGTCGCTATAATCAGGCTTAAATGATACTTTATTAAATATTGATGTGTTTCTGGTCTGTAATTTACACAATAACATCACATTTTCTTAAAGAAGATTGGAGAGTGTCCACGCTGACAGGGCTGATTCTGAAAATACCATTTATGTGTTAAAATGTTGTGTCCACACAAACAGAATAGAATAGAGGTCCAAAGTGACATCTTCATAGGTCTTGTTTTGTCTAACCACACAGTCCAAAACCCAGAGATATTCAGTTTACTGTGATATAAAACAGAAAAGCAGAAAATCTTCACATTTGAGAGACTGAAAACAGCATTTCATTTGCATTTTTGATTCAAAAATGACTAATTATTTGCTTTTTCTATTTAAAAAATGACTAATTGTTTACATTTTGATTAAAAAATGATTAATTGTTTGCATTTTGGGATAAAAATGATGTAGCAGTGTTTGAAGACACCACAAGAACCAGAAATCTGACTGATATCCACTGTCAGCCCATAGGATACAGTACAACACAGTATTTGATGCAGTGACACATTTATTGAACTTCCCTTATTCACAGAGAAGATTAGAGAAGCTTCTTCACAGCAATGAGTTCTTCAAAAAGGACTTTGCTGTTGTTCTGCAGCCTTATTTAGAGGGGGCAGGACCACCAAGACTTCCTGTAAGTCACACTCTCACACACAATCTTATTTTTAAGTTTTATTGTTTTTGTTCACTAATATTTTCTTGTCATAACATCTTGTGTCTGAACTTCAGGATGGGACACTTGACTTGAGCTTCTTCACTGCAGATTGTTTCCACTTCACTGTGAAGGGACACGAGGAGCTGGCGAAGGGACTGTGGAACAACATGGTGAAGATTTAAGTTTTTAAGTCGTAAATGATTATGTTTAAGTAAATGTTAAAGAGAGTTGTAATTAGGAAACGGTTTGACAAGCTGTCTGATAGAAGACAAAGGTATGCTATTACTGAATTACAGAAAAGTGTCTCTCAATGTAAAGTGTTATGATAGTGACCCTCTAAATTAATTAAAATATTTCCTTAGTTCCAGCCTGAAGGAGAGAAAGAGAGGATAAAGACATTTTCAGAACCAGTAAAACTCATCTGTCCACCAAAGGTAAGACACGACTGACAGGTTGAAGTGTTTTTCATGCGACGTCTGTTCATGAAAAAAGTCGTTTTGAGCACATTTTTCATACTTTTCCTGCAGGAGCATCCTTACATCTACACCAAACCGCGAGTTTTATCGTCTGCACCGACACTGAAACACATCTCCATGATGCTGATGTCTCTGGTTTCAGTGTTTGTCCTGTTTAATTTATTATAATTTGACTCAACACTGCCTGGGTTGAAGATTTAATTCCTACCTGAACCATCAATCCCAGAATATATAAACATTCAGGGAAGTTAGACATGAGAAAATTAAACTTAGGAAGTATTTCTAATACTCACAAATACATGGGCAAGAGACAACAGACAGAAAATGAACTACATTAACCATTACTTAACATTTGTAACTAATTATTAAAATAGTGCAGAACTTACCACTTTATATTTTGCCTACAACCTTTAAGTGATGTCATTTTTTAATCTGTTTCTCTCTCTGCTCTTTATTCTTGGTAAATATAAGGTTGGATTTCTCTGTCTTACAACAAAATTACATTAAGTGCAACTACATTAACCTCATTTTAAATTAGTGAAATATATGAATGAAATAAAGTCACTCATGTTCATGGGTTTTCTTGCAGTTGTATTTCCTGTATGTGCTGAGTGAACACTACAGTTTCATGTGCAAATTGTGAAATACATGTTGATATTAATAATTACTGTCAAATGTAAATTTAAGCTGTACTAAAACATGTTTTTATAAGTATACCACTACTCCCTCATGTAAACATGTTGTCACTAAGGCTGATTATGATTATCTGGAAATAATTATTAGCTGTAATCATAGTTTTTTCCTTTTTTTAATATAACTCTCCTTGGTGTTTATGGTGTGTTGGGCTTTCTTCCTCGTAATGGTGCAGTTTTATTCGACATATTTATTCCAAATTTCATTGTTAAGTGAAGTGAATTAAAGTTGCTGTGCTGCAGTACCGCGGTGTGGCCGCTGGGGGCAGAAGAGCCACTGTTTACAGGCAGGGAGCAGGAGGCTGCACGAGCTCCTGGCTGGTAGCGTGGAGTTGAAACCAGAGACCTAGAGGAGGTCGCTTTAGTAGTTTGTGGGGGGAAAAAGTTACAGAAACTCGTAGGTGAATCCATTCCGCTTGTGCCGTTTATATGGTGACAGACTACGGACTCAGAGGTAACTACTAGTTGGTATGAAACAGTCGAACAGGGCGGTTAATAACTACATTTAGCTCGGGCTCGCTGACTTCTGCATGGTCGCTAGCTAGCTAACAGTTAGCTTCAGGAGCTACTTGGCTAGCTGGCTAGCGAGGTCCAGCCCAAAAGTTGTTTACCTCAAGTTGTGGATGTGGTCACCCCCTGAGCTTTTCACGACTTTTCACTGGGATAAGAGAGCAAGGACCAACAATTCACACTGGATTTAACACTGTGCGCTGTTAGGAAACTAGCAGGATGTCCACAGAGGTCGAGTGTAGTCAGGTCGACTCCGGTTTGACAGCGGCCAGCTCCGGCGGAGCGGAGGAGAAGAACCAAAACAAGTCCGAGGGGCAGAAAGAACAAGAACAGGGGCAGAGAGGCTCGGAGAAGCCGCTACAAGACGGCAACAGCTCCGAGGCGGCTAAGAGCCCCGCGGACACGCACAAGAAATGCAAAGAAAACGATAAAGAAAACGACCAAAGCGGCAACGCTGACTCGGCTGTTGAGGCGGTGAAGAGGAAAGTTGTTGAGGCTCCTCCGCCGAAAGTCAACCCGTGGACTAAGCGGACCACGGGCAGGGTGCCGATCAACAACATCAGCTCCCAGGAAAAAGGTGAGATTGCTTTTGAATTCCGCTCACATGATAGAGGAGATTAATGGTGACTTAAACTTCACAGTCTGGTTGCAGCTCCGCTCCCCCACCACCACCACCACCACCACCACAGGGCTGAGCACGTTGTTGCAGCATTTTGACAGCTTCACTGCGGGGAAATCCACTTTAACCTGCACCGCACAGGCCTGTCACATCACATACGGGCTTATTTAGAGCTGAATTAAGTGCATACACTTGAATGTCAGCGCAGAGTGAGAGTTGTAAGTGTTGGCATATTTGCCCCATCCCCCTCTGTGCTCGGATTGCTCCGGAGTACCACGTGTTGATTGCTGACAACTGCTACTTCTTTAGCCTTGTAACTTAGCTACTACCAACTAGCCCCCACGCTGCTTTTCTACCCCCTTCATGGAGATGTGGCAGTGACACGGCGCCGGGGATAATGTGGGTTAAATACAGCACACTGGGGGCCAAAATCAGCCTCAAGTTTGTGCTGCAGGGTTTGACTAAAAAGCTAAGACGAGCCAGGCTAACTGCTCCTGCTGCTGTAAAGACACGTTTTGCATGTCCAATGGCCTGGCTGCCTGCAGTTCCTCCCACCAGCCTGCTCTCCACTGTCACTAGTGAAAGCACAAGTATGTGAAGAAGGTGGACAGGCAGGTGTAGGTGAGGGTTGTAAACTAATGATTATGTAAAGTAGATTTAATTTGGGTGAATCCAACTGTTATTTTTGTGGTGTTTTGGATTTAAAAATATAAAGTAATGACAGTTGCCCCTCAGGATTTACCAGAGCTCCCCAGTTGATTAGTGTGACACAGAAAAACAAATGGCACAGCAACTAATGATTATTTTTACATTTTTATTTCACCTTTTATACACAAAATTCATTGAAGCGCTTAACAGGAAAAGAGCTGACAATTATAACAACAGCAGGAGCAGTTAGCCTGGCTGTCACAATCTATTGATTGATTATTTTACTTTATTAATTGCTCATAACGTGACAATAGTGAAACTAAAGCCTGATATCTCATGTTCGACCAACAGTCCAAAACCTAAACATGTTCAGTTTTTAAAGCTACAAAACAAAGAAAAGTAGCAAATCCTCACATTTAAGAAGCTTGAATCAGTAAATATTTGTAATTTTAATTGATAAATGACTTTAAATGTTTAGTGGAAGAGACTGTTGCATTATGGGAAATGTAGGATCCAGGCTTTTTGGTGTGAGTTTCTTTCTCACAGCCCCAGCTTTATGGCAGTTTCATATTAAATTGCTGGTGTTCCCTTTTAATAATTGACAGATTTTGAGATATCAGGATCAGATTGATTACTCCTTTCTATCTGATCAGCTGACTGATTAATCAGCTAATCATTTCAGTGCTGGTTTAACTGTAACAAATAAGACAGTTCAGTCTGAGGTAAAACAGCTGCAGAATCAGACTGTTCGACTGAATTTGAGTTGTGAATGTGTGTCAGAGCGCAGAGCAACCAGGGGAGCTATATTTGAAGTGTTCGAGCACAGGCATCATTTTACAGCGTTACTGTACAGGGGCAGCTCAGTGGGTGGATGTCTGCAGGCTCGAGTCAGGCGGGCATACACCCATTCATGTGGAAGCCTCGGCCCTGTTCCTCTTATCAATCCAACCATCCTCTGCCGAGCGATAGGGACTGTCAGGGCTGCAGCGGGCCACTCCCAGCCTGCAGCTGCCTGCGGAGATGCGGCCACATACCGCCGCTGGCTGTACACAAAACACCCTCAACTAGTTCAGTCGCTCGGTCCCTGGGGGTGTGTGGAGGGGGGGGATATTTATTCATTCTGAAATTCCCAGTGCTGTTCACACACTCTCACAGCAGAGCATGCAAGAGTACATGACTCGACTTTTTAACTCCAGAGTTGAGCAACTTTCCAGGCCAGCAACCTGCTCGCTCGTGTTGTTAGATGAAAACTGTTAAAGGGGATTAAAACCCCTTTGGATTCAGGCCTGATCTGGTAAATATGATAATGTCTGTCTCACTCATTGATTCTGTATCTGCAGATCAACAAAATGCTCTGAAAGTCGTCCGTGCCAGCAAGCCCAGAACGAGAAAGTCCAGCAAGGTAATGCTCTTTTTTTCCTTTTTTAAATGTCTCAAACATGAGGTGTTCAAAAGCTGTAGATGACAGGTTTAGTGTCATTAACATGTCTTGATATTTACTCTCCCATCAACACTGAATAATCAGCTTGTGTACAAATTTGTGCTTTCAATTAAAATTAAATCTACCCAATTAAAACAGTCATAAGTCGTGGTTGTGTTGGAGCACTGCCTTTCTCTCGCTTGTGAATACACCAACATGTTCGGCTCTTTGAAACGAGCACAAGTTCATATTTCACCACTGTTAACTTCTTCCAGGTAGTGACATGCAGGATGGGAAATTAACATCTGCTGGTAACCAAATGTTAGCTGGTCTGAGCTGCCGACTGGTTGTTTTTGTTTGCTTTTCCAACCAGTTTTTCCACTGCAATTGTTTGAAATTAATGGTTAGAAGGCAGACCAAATAATGCGACACGTGAAAATGTTCGTATTAACATCAAATAAGTGATGATGATTTTTTAAAAAGGAGAAGTGTTGACATCTCTGACTGAAAAAAGGAAAGAAATGTGACAGTCAGTGTTTTAGCTGGACTCTCTGCTGCTACACTTTATTTTAGGAACATTTTCTTCTTTTAAAAAAGTTATTTTATTTGTATATACGTGTAGTTACAACAGGTTTTCACCTTCCCACATACACTTACATTGCACCCTGATGACCCAGAATGCAGCCTGTTGGCATGTTCATGGTCAAAGTCAAAGTCACATGTCATGTTAAAGCTGCACAGTACTCACACAGTGTTAAGGCCAGTTGACATCACAATATTAACATGGATAGATTTTGTATAAATATGTATAAATATATATAAAACCATGTTTTATATGAGACCAAATTCATTGTATGTGTTAAGCCGAAACTTATAAATAACTGTTTTTATTAGTTTTGTCTTCATCTGTCTGGTTTTGTCCAAATAACATCCAAAGATATTCAATATCTTAGGATATTAGGCATGCAGCTTATGATAAATTTCATTATCGATTAATCCACGAGTTATTTTCTCAATTAATCAATTAGTCACTTACACTATAAAAGGCCAAAAAGTAGCAAAAACTTTCCCTGACAAGGTCCCAGAGCTGTTTATAACGTCCAGAAATGTTTTGTTAAACCAGTGGTTCAGATTGTTGCTGTCAGTCAACTAATCGATTAATTTACTAATCGCTGCAGCTCTTGATTCAGTTTACTGACATATATGGCCAGAAAAAAACAGCAAATACTCACAGTTGAGAGGCTGGAAACAGCAAATAATTGGCATTTTTGTGTGGAAAAATAACTGAAACACTTAATTGATCATAAAAATAGTTGCAGATAAATTTTTAGATGATTTTTAAAAAACTGTAAAAAAGTTAAGATAAGTTAAGATTTATTTTCAGATTGTCAGTAAATTCTGGTGCAGCTTTAATGCTCATGATATATTGTCAGTGTATGACAGTTAAGATCTGTTCAAATTCATTATAAAGAATTTTCTCAAAATTTTAGTGTCGCAATACACAGTCCTGCCACTGGTCAACAGGGGGCGATAATGTGCCAAACTCTCCAACAACACACCAGCAAAGACAGTGAAGAAGACAACTAGCTAGTAAACATGGATATAAATAACACTGGATTTAAAATACTTTTTAAGAAAAAGAGGCAGTTACTCAAATGTTCTGTGAGGAAGGAAATCCATTAAATATGTTTGTTAGGACTCAAACACACAGTGTGTTCTGGTGAGTAACACTGAGTGTAAACAGAAGCTTCGTTTGTTTACAAGAAAACTCCACAGGGCCGCTTTAATTCCCTGTGAACTGAGTGTAAACAAAACCCAATTCCAAACATGTCCAAAATGTCTGTGAGCCGGCTTTTATTCCCACGTTGACTTTAACGGAGACTTTCACAAAAAAAACCCCAACAACATCTAACTTATAAATGTTTTCTGATGCTATTTTGATAATAGCGAAATTATGTTTGAAAACACAGCAGCAGTTACTGTTAATTGACATGCAGATTTTTAAACTATAAAATCAGATTTTCGGTTGTATTTGTCAATTAACTATTGCTATTTTTTCCATTTTTTGTTGGATTAGATGTCACTAGTAGTAAGTAGGGAAAAGTTTTTTTTCCTGATTTGAGTGAACTGTTCCTTTTAACATACATACTGCCAGGGGGAAAAAACTTTTCAGTCAGTTGGTGCATCAGCAAAAGTGATTTAAAAGCCAAAATACCCTTAAGAATGAATTTCTTTTTTTTCCATCGCGCTGTAAATAAACACCCATTTGGATATTATCTCTGTAACAGAATGATTGTGATCATAATATCAGTATTACATGTTTCTGCCAGGCTCATTGTGCAGTGTAACTGTAAACCCTCGTCTGTCTAACCTTGATCTCATATCAGATTGTCCAAATTTACAACATTCACCTTGGTGGAAAGTGACTCGGCCTGTTTATCATTTGTTGTTTGCAGTTTCCCCACAGACGGAGTACTGACCTCCTTTTTCTCCCCTGCTGGTTTCTGCTGGAAGGGCACTTAGATTCCACCTGCTCTGCGAACATAACATTAAAATAACCGAGAAGAGTCCAAGTGACAGGCAGCGACTTGTGAACGCCGAAATGATGATCTGTTGTCATTAATGCTTCTTGTTTCTTTCTCGGTTTCACAGTCAAGTGACTTCAGTGATATCACAAACTGGCCCACACCTGGTGAACTGGCCAAAGAGGTATGACGTGTGTGTGTGTGTGGTTGGATGTGTGTGTGTTTTACATTAAATCATTTAAATAAAACACAATGAAGGCAGCATTTTGTGCGGGTTTCCTTTTGCCAGACTGGTTGGTTTACAGAGAAGCTTTTCTGACTTCTGCTCACTAGATGGAGCACTAAAAACACCCAGCAATGCTGAGGTGTTAACTCTGCAGTCAGTCCTTACACTGTTCCTCACATTTTAGAATTGAGTCTTGGGAAAAGAAAGGCAGTATGTGCAGAACAAGGAGCTCTAGAACCTGTATTTAGTCGAGCATAATGGTTTAAAATGGCAACCAGCTTCATCAGAACCGAAATTAAAAACACATACATGTAATGGATTAATTTTGATTTCCAGTGTGTGGTCTACATGAAATACCAGATGTAAAATCAGTCGTCTTCTGATGAAAACCCTCATGCCAGGTGACATTAAATATCCAAGAAAAGTTGAATCGAGGGTAACTTATTCTTCTATTCTGAAACGTCTCAAGGTATCTACAACAAAGTCCGTTTGTCAAGTTTTCTTAGATAGCCATGACCTGGTTGACTGAGAATTGTCACAGACTTTAAATGTAACTCTCCTGCCTGATATGAGTGCCTGAAAAACATTTCTATGAGATTCAAAGGAAAAAAGTGGCATCATCTTCTTTTTCTGGTCTGTATAAAACACCAAGGACACCAAGACATCGACTGAAACATCCCCAGTCTAAATTCAGCCAGGGGTGATTACTGCATGTGTCATTCTTTTGAAACAAAAACATTAAAAAGACAAACAGAATTTTCCAGATTTTTCTTTCTTGAGACGTCTAGGAGAAATAATTTCAATTTTTAGGATTTGAGGATTTCAGAAAAGCTGAAAAAGTCTGATCTATTCTGTTAACACGTCAATTTGCTGTCTGAGTAAATGTTAAATTCTTACTTCAGGAGCTAAAACACAAATGCAAAAATTAGATTTTTGCAAAGAAAGAAATGACACAGAACAAGCAGAAGAAATAGTTAAGAATGAAAAGGCCACATTAAGTTCGATCGTCCTCTGAAAACATGAATAAAACCTGTTCTCTCCTTATTTTTCCAGCAACAACAAAATGTCCTCAACAACAACGGGAAGAAGCCTTCGTCCTCACGCAGAGACAAGGAGAAGAGGAGGGAGCGACCGGACAGGAAGTCGGAGAGCAGCCACGACGGCGGCGAGAGCAAAGAGAACCAGGAGGCTCAGCCGGACCCGCTGGGAGAGCTGCCCAAAGACGGAGAGTCAAAGGCGGCACAGGACGCCAAGAGCGCCAGCCTGAAGAAGAGGGGAGGTGAGGGTGAGGAGATTTTCTGACTGGGTGAAGCATGTTCAGCAGCATCCTGTAAATGATCTGAATAAGGCTGATGACAGCGGCTGCAGCCCTGACTGAGGTTGATTAACTCGCATTTCATCGCTGTCTTGTGAAAATATTTATCTCCAGAACGTCTAAAAGTTTTATTTAAGCCAAGAAAAACAACCTTGATCATTTTGACGTTCCTAAAAAGAGATGCACGTTTTTCACCGGACAGTGATGATTTCCTTGATTGCTGTATCGAGGGAGCATGTCATTAACTGTATTGATCAATCGCTGGTTGGTGCATGTTCTGTTGTGATGATCTATTTGTCGCACTTCCACTGATTCACTCCCGTCTTTACAGACATTTAAACAAGAGAAATAACCGGCACCCAGTGTCTGTGGAGGCTAATAAGAGACACAGCACTTCATCAGCTCCTGAAGGTCTAAACCAGAGATGAAGTGAAGAGTTTTGTTCCAAAATTAGAGGAAATGATCCACTATAGATTCTCAGAGGCTTTAAAAATCCTTCCACATTTGTTTTAGCTGAATATAGATACATAGGGACAAGTGTCAGATTTTGTGGTGGTAAAAATTAAAACTTTCCTAAAACTGCACAGAACAACTCAGTTGTTGCTTACAATACCAGGTCCAGGTTGATACCAGTCTCATGTCTGTACAATATATATGAATCTACAGCCAGATTAGCTTAGTTTAGCTTAGCATAAAGACTGGAAGCAAGGGGAAGCCGCTAGCCTGACTCTGTCTAAGGATAACTAAATGTACCAACACATCTACACATCCTCTTTTGGTTTAGATTTAACATAGAGATGAAACATGTTAATTAGTGAGCTTTATTGGTGTATTGTGTTACCTTTAGATAGAGTCAGCTCTTCAGGATGTCTTTACTTCACATGATAATTAGTGATGAATATAACGATGAATAAGCGATCTGAAAGGTGTAATTCTGTCGTACAGTGTTGGAAACATGTCATAACTCGGACAACTGACTGGTAATTCTTTATGTCCTGAAGGCAAAATTGATTGAGTCAAGTTCCAGCTCGTAAACCTGGCTTATTGCTCGTCACAGTCTTTGAGGGAACCTCTTGAAATTGTGGTTATCCCAGAATAAACCCCAAAAAGTATTTGAAAATCAGCAAAAGATTCTTTAATTTTCTGTCCTGTTATATTTAGAGCATCCATCTTTATTTCAGAGTCACACACTGGTTTAATTTTAATTTAAATTTGTTCCAAACATGGATTTTCAACATTTTGGAGCAAAACTCTTGAAGCTCTGTTTTCGGTGTGCAATCATCGCTAGGTAACAAACGTAAGTGGGTTTCTCTGCCGCTGGAGGAAGCGTCCCGGGACGACGGCGACAAGACGCCCGGCAGGGGCCCGGCGCGCACGGACACAGAGCCCACCAGCGACTCGCCTGACCCCACGTCGCCCAATCACACGCTCCATAATAACAGAGCGCATGATAGCAGCAGGAGTAAGTGGCCAGAAGCTCACTGTTCTCTGTTCACGCCCTCAGTCTCTTGTTTTTGCTCCTTCAGCTCTCTGGTTTTGGCTTCACTGTTTGTTGTCTCTCCATCACTCTGATATCACCTCATGTTTGCTCACTCTCCACCCCCCACCCACCCCCACCCCCCCAAATACCATCTGTCTTTCCAGAGTCTGCAAAGCTTTTTTTTTTTCTTGTGCTAGCACATGGCAGAATGAAAGCATGGTACAAAACAGCTGTGATCAAACTGATAATTAAAACTCATCTAAAAACCTTTAACCTGAACACAGACCTCAGAGATTCTTCTGCTTCAGACAGGTGATTCGAAGGCCTCTCTGACAATATTATGAGATATCATGAGTGAATGTAAACAGAAAAATAATATACATTTTTTGTATTTTTAAAGTCATTTCTGTTGGTTATGATAACAGTTGACGCAGCAGCTTCATCTGGGGACATGTTTAGAATAGAGTCTCCGCAGACATACTCACACAGGTTGTTAATAAACTCCAATTTTACAACAGTGTTTGGGAGAAAAAAACAAAAATAAACATCAAAATAAAACTTAATTAAGTGGCCGAGGTATAAAAATGGTGGTCACGAACCCCAGCATCCTCGGTTCGAGTCAGGCCGGGGATGTTAGTTTGCATGTTACTCCCCATCTCTTTCCTTATTCCCTGTCATTTCTCTGCAGTCAAGTGTCCAAAGATATAAAAAATAAGACTCCATTTTAGATTTTGTAGGAAAATTCTTATTTCAGCTTTGATCCACACACAAAAGATTAGTCAATTAATCAAACAGACAAGTAGAAAATTTCTCAGCATCTTTCTTTCATCTTAACTGAGACTGCTGATTCTCCTTATCATAAATTATATTAAATATCTGTTTAATTTTTTGACTGTTGGACAAAGCAAGACAAATGTTTTAGATCTGCATTTGACCTTACACATCACAAATGATTAATCAGTTAATTATGAAAGTAATCTGATAAATCACTGTTAAAAATAAGCTTTAGTTGCAGCTCTACTTCTGATCATCTCTATGGAAGTGGAGAGAGAAAATCAGATTGTTTACATCCTGTGTGATCATCTGACTGTTTCCCTGTCTAAGCTGTTTGTAGTGACGCTGCTAATTATAAAAAAATCAACAGGTAGGTTGTTTTTCATCAGGTTTACAAGACTTAACTAAGCTGTTAATGTAGGATTTATCAGATTTTATCAGCCCCTCAGAGACCTCTGTGACTTCTAGGTTGGGAACCACTACATGAAGTATCTGTCAGATCTGATGCTAACCTCTCATGTTTCCTTGTCCACAGGTTGGAGAAGAGAACCTCGGGACTTTGGGGACGACGCCTCCAGCATCAGAAGTGATGGCGGGAGCGTCCGCGGAGGAATACGAGGCCGAGGGAAAGGTCGCGGGCGCGGGAGAGGTCGTGGACGAGGCACGGCGTTTTAGTTTCGCCACATTATTACACTGGATTACCACTCATAACTCACTACCACTTTGACAGAGCCGTTTTCTGCATTTGAGTAATCGTTTCTCGTATTTCTTGCTCTTTCTCGCTCTTTCAGGCCGTTACGAATACTCTCAGAGCTTCCGGGACTCTCAGTCGTCTGACGGCTCCGTTCAGGTCCCCACAGAGTTTGGTACCAACATGGTTTACTATTACGACGACGGTAACAAGGTCCAGATGTACACAGTGGATGAGAAGCTTCTTAAAGAATACATCAAACGTCAAATGTAAGTGTTGACAACTTTCTTTTCTTTTCATTTAAAGCTGGTAGACTGCAGTGCAACAAAAGACAGAGGCCAGAGAAAAGAAGTAACACTGAGATCAATCTGTTTTTTTAAAAACTTATTTTAACTTTTAACAGTTTTGCATTTTAATATCACCCATTCTTTCTCATCCACTTTATCCAGCAGCTGTTAAATGAATGAACTTTTGTGCTGAAACACTCAATGTGTCGATTTACAGAAAATGAATCGGCAACTATTTTGGTTATTGCTTCATCTGTTGAGTCACTTTTCTTGCAAAAATGCGAAGCGTTCACTGGTTCCATTCTCTTAAATGAGAGGATTCTTTGTCTTATATGATCGCAAACTGAATATTTTGAGGTTTTGAGCTCATGATCAGTCCGAACAAGGCATTTGAATGCACCACCTTGGGCTCTGGAAAGCTTTTTCTCTTATTTTCTACGGTGTTCCTCATCAATACTTTATCGATTAGAGTGGAAAATAACCCTTAGATTAACAGGTAATAAAAGAAATCATGAGTTGCAGACAAAATACACATTTAACTGCATCAAACACGTCCTTTCCAAAAGTCTCTTGCTTAAAAACTTTAAAGGACACTGTAGGACCTGATTAGCTCTGTAGTGAAGGAGGTAATGACATTTTGGCCTTGCTCATTCATCAGTATGATGTTAAAATTATGGCTGAAAAAGGTCAAGGTGGAAAATGTTTCACGTTGTGTTTTAACCGGCGGCTCCTGCAGAGTCAAACAGGGTAAAGATTGTGTCTGTCCAGCTCAGATCAGAGGTGTGTGTGAGCCCGACTGATAAGCAGTAAACAGAGTGTGTGTGGTGTAGTAAAATCTCCTCTGGGGTTTTTTTTTTTTTTTGACGTGTCCTGCAGGGGGCAGCGTTCGCTCTGTGTCTGACTGACAACTTTGGCCTCATTACTGAAGCAGACTCAGAATAGTGGAGGGTGAGGTGGACTCCTAAATATAGTCTGAGTGCCTTGGAGGGGACAGGGGATGAATTATATGCAGGCCTGAGCAAGGAAATGTAAAAAAAAAAATAAAAAAAAACTGTTTCAGGGAGGAGGGTGAGGGAGGGAGAGAGAGTGTGGTGATGGGTGAGGAAGGGAGGGAGGGAGGAAAAAGAGGGGACATTCTTGTCTTCTCCTCTCTCGTCTCCCTCAGCGTTATTCAGGCTGCTCACTCAGCCAGCGTTACTCACATGAAGCAACCGCTACACACTACACTCCGCCTGCAGGCTGAGCTCAACGCACAGACGTGTGTGTGTGTGTGTGTGTGTGTGTGTGTGTGTGTGTGTGTGTGTAGGGGTGACTTTAAGTGGTGTGACAAGTAATAGACAGAGAGATTTTCCAGTCTACAGACTTGGTGCCCTATTCAGGAGATTCTACGTTTATTGTGGCTCACAGAAGCATTTATAAGAAAATACGATGTCTTGACATAAATGAATTTCTCTCCTTCTTGTTCTAATTCTCAGAGACTGCTCCTAATCAAATAAAATTAAAAGTTTTTGATGAGCTCTTCTAATACACCATACTGTCTTTCTCCAGTGAGTACTACTTCAGCCTCCACAACCTGGAGCGAGACTTCTTCCTGAGGAGAAAGATGGACGCGCAGGGCTTCCTCCCCATCTCCCTCATCGCCAGCTTCCACAGAGTCCAGGCCCTGACCACCGACATCAGCCTCATCATGGAGGTAACGTCAAATCGTCACTCAGTTCAGTGGCGCGGCTATAAACGCCACAAATTAGACTCGCGCACTCTGTGAAGCTGCGTTGCATGTGTTGCCTCCAGGGATCAGACTAATTTTGTCACGTGGGTGTCACTGTTTGCCTCCAGGTTATGTTTCGAGTCTCTTGGGTACACAGAGATCTCAGGATAACTGGCACCTTCAGCAACTTTTAATCCCATAATGAGAGGAATTAGGTCAAGAATGATATGTGTAGAGATTAGTGCCATGAAAAAGCCACAAGAAATTACAGAATATTACCTTTAGTGAACCTGACAGTGTCCTTTAATAATTTAAAATAGAAATTCATGGATATGTGTCCTTGTCTTAATAAATCCTGCTGTCCAGGCTCTGAAGAGCAGCACAGAGGTGGAGCTGGTGGACAACAGGGTTCGCTGTAAAACTGACCCGGAGCGTTGGCCCATCCCCGCCCCCCCCGTCGTGGGTTCCCCTCGGACCGACTTCTCCCAGCTCATCAACTGTCCCGAGTTTGTTCCCAGACAGACCCTCAGCTCCACGAACTCCGGTCAGTGTCCGACTCAACCCACAAAGTTCTTAAAGTCAACAGTCAGCCACAAAAACTCACTAAAGCAGCAAACGTGGATTAATCCGCTGCTGAAAATAGTCCCCAACAAAGTCACAGCTTCTTCCTGTTTCAGTAGTATCTGCTAAAAACCACAGCGAGCTGCTTTTAGGAAATGACTGAACCTTTTTTTTGAAGCTACATATTTGTGACCTATTTTTAAAGATTTATTTACAAAACAGTTTGTAGAGAATAAAAGCTTTTTATCTTATCATGAGATTTGTTGATGATAAAAAGAGTAGGCTGTGCTTTATCCAATGAGTAATTCAATCGTGTTGGTTAATAATTACTCATTTGTGGCCACAAGTGATTTATACAGTAGTTTAGTGCTGAAAGGATAAGTTCATTATTCACACAGTTGATTCACAGAAAATTAATCACAACGTGTCATTTTTCAAGCAAAATGACTAAAAACTCTCATATTTCAACTTCTTGAATGTGCTGCTTTTCTCAGATATATTACACTAAATTAAATAAATTAGATTTTGTCTTCAACATTTTCTGATCATTGGCCATTCTATAAATCAAACCATGAATCTGTTAATTGATTAGTGAAGCAATGAGAAGTTGTAGCCCTGGTAAGGATGAGTGATAAGTGTGCACAAGGGCTGCAAGTAACAGTTATGTTCATTACTGATTAATTTGCGGATAATTTTTGCGATTAATTGATTGTTTAATATATATAATGTCACAAAATGGTAAAGAAAGTTTTGGTAATGCAGTTAAACATCTTATTTTGTCTTTAACCTAAAAAGATTGATTCTGTTTTATTAGAAAACAAAGAAAAGCAGCAAATATTCACGTTCTAAAAACATTTTGTTTTCTAATTTTAGCCCTTTAAATGATTAATAGATTATCAAGTGTTGTAGTATTGATTGTTTCAGTTAATTTTGTGCCAGTTTGATGTGATTTTAGCTCTAATGTGCAAATAATAACAAAGATTTTACCTCTGACTCCTTCTGGGCTTCATAACAACAGTTTAACAATATATATATGGAATATATGAAGAACTATTAAAAGACAAATCTGCTAATTGTCTCATTAAACATATTCACATAACCGTTCCCTCTCTAATCACTTGTATTGTTGGTCAGATATAACCCTGCAGAGTCTTGAGCAGTGCTGAAATTCCAGACTTTAACACCTTGTGCCTAAATGCGAGCTGACAGTGTGACGTGTGATTTTTAAAGCAGTGCTGGAGGTCGTCTTGAGTGTTTGTGCGATGTGTCGGGTTTTTCAGCTTCATCGCCTGTGAAGGAGACTCCTCCTGAGTCTGCCGGACCTCAGGACTCAGCTGAGCCCGGCTCCTCCTCCTCCTCCTCCGGCCTGGAATCAATATCCACCACGAACGCCTTAAAAGACGATGACGGCGTACCCGCCCCCAAACCGGACCCCGACACCTGGATCCATGTGGAGAAACGCCACAGACAGGCCTCTGGAAAAGCAAAGGTACTGAAGGCGAAGGAGGGAAAAAGTCACCAGGAGCTCTAAAGCCTGTTGTTCCCAGAGAATCGGTGTCTAAAATTAACTTTTTGGCAGAGGAGCTCGTAGGCAAATGATACAGCAGCTATTGTTGTGGTTTTATTGCTAGGCTCAGTTCAGCTTTAGTGTACGGTGGCCTTCAAGGACAAAGTTTGAGAACAGGAAAGTACCACAGGAAGTTAAATAAAAACACATATACAACACGTGGGAAAAATTAAACATCGAAGCATCATATTTCCATCTTTGATCCTTTCCATCATCACTTTTCTGTTGCTCATCACTTGTTTTCTGTCCTCACCTGTCACCCCCCCCCCAATGTGTTTTTATGTCCTCCATCTTTCCACCGGCAGCACGTCAGTGATGACGTGTGTGTTGTCGGCTCTTCTCCTCCTCCCTCAGCACTCCCACCTGACCACCTCCCCTCTGCAGTTGAGTACTTCCTCCTCTCACTCACCCACCTCAGCTTCTCCTCTCCCCTCTTCTTCCCCTGTTTCATGGCTCACATTAACTGCTATACTTTGTACATTTCTCACATGATTTATCTCTTAACTCAGTCATATTTATTTTTCAACCTTTTAACTTCACTTGTTGAAGGATAACTCTGGTATTTTTGAACCTGGACTGTATTTTTCCACGTTTTTGGGCGTAAATGATTCATAGAGACAATCGTTGTTTTTTAGCACTGACAGACATTATGGACAAGATTCCTACAGAGATAGACCTTTTTACGAGGAGTAAGATCCTTTTTATTTAACGAGGAACATCACTTTATACCACTGCCAGACTCCATTGACAAAAACAGGAATTTTACCAGTTGTTGGGATACTGCTGCCTTTATCTGTTAGTTAAGATGGTGGAAGAAGCATTCAGGCCCTTTACATAAGTAAAAGTACCACACAGTTATACAAGCTAACTGATAGACCTATCGTTAGCATGCTAACCAGCTGTAGCTACCACTTTGTCCTCAGTCCAACATGAGCGGATGAAGAAGTAGCAGAGAGTCTATTCGAACCTCTTGTCGAACATTTTGCAGCAATGTTAGATGTTCACCTTTCTATAATCCTCTCCTGAAGTTAAATGTACTTTTCTTCTTCTCTGGTCCTTTCCACTGTGTCATCCAGGGGGACAGCAAGGCGCCTCCTCCCAGCCACCAGGCTCCCCCACAGGCCGAGCCCGATCAGGAGGAGCTGGACTTCCTGTTCGACGAGGAAATGGAGCAGTTGGCGCCGAGGAAAAACAAGTTTACCGACTGGTCAGACGAGGACGACTCGGACTATGAGCTGGACGACCAGGACGTCAACAAGATCCTCATCGTCACCCAGACCCCTCCTTACCTCCGTAAGCACCCCGGCGGCGACCGGACGGGCAACCACGAGTCCCGAGCCAAGATCACTGCGGACCTGGCCAAAGCCATCAACGACGGGCTGTACTACTACGAACAGGACCTGTGGAAGGGGGAGGAACAGATCGAGTGCACCAAGGTAAGAAAAACATGGAGGATAATGTCTTTGGATTGACAGTTAATTAAAAATACATCATCTTAGGGAACCGAATATGAAACACGTCGCTCACAGAGAAGTAAAGAAGAGTGCTGACAGTAGCAAAAAGACAACCAGTCCTATAATTCACATGCAACACGCGTGTTTCAAGTCATGTCTGAACAAGTCACAGCACCACTCACAGAAAGGGCTGCAGCTAACATGTCACAGGATCCTTAAGTTTCATATTTATTACAGCAAGACTTGTTCTTGTTCAAGTTTCCACTTTAAAGTCTCACCCCTTCAAGTAGCACTTTACTTTATCTTCAGCTTTTACCGCAGTTTCCACAAAAAGATTCCTAAGTTTCCTAGTTGTGGAGCTTTTCAGTTGCTTAGATATCAGAGTTTACCCAGTTGTTGGGGAATTGTAAACGTTAAAATTTCCATTTTCTCTCGGCCGACTGTTTGTGACATTTTTACGAATTTAGACGTGCTCAAAAGCTCCATGTGCACATTGTGGTGAAATACTTTTGTTAGCTGCTCTTTCCAAGGTCAAGAATGAACTTTCAGTCTTCATATATAACATGAAATATGACATGACATATTCCTTTAAGTTCCTGCATCTGTCTTAACTCAACCATTTTTTATTTATTGATATCAATAGTTTCCTAACTTATATATCTCTTTATTTTTCTTTGTCCACAGGTTTCAATGAAACATGCTCTAGGTTTTTAGACGTTTAATATTTAAGCTCTTTAGGATAAATTAAGTGAATTACTGCTGCCTGAAGCTTATTATTAAATCACCGGGTGTCTGTTCGTTTGGCCTTGGCAACAATTGATTCACTTCCTGTTATTGAATCTGCCGCTCCGTCGTTAACTACTGAATTTTTCAGTTTCGTCCAGCCACAGTCACTGTGCCAGCGAGTCGACAGGGTCACACTGTGTACGCAGCTCGCTCTGATGCTTTAGTAGCTTTATTTTCCACAAGCAACGCTCCTCATTCATTCATTCCTTATCTTACAGTTTGAGACTGAATTTTCTGACTGTCTTGCTTCAGTACACTTATGATGCAACGTTTACAGATGCAATAACGCTGACATTTTCTTCTACCAGAGCTTGAAAAATGCTGAATATCTTTCTTTAAACTTAATTTGTGGCAGCAGGGAGATTACAGGGAAAATACAGAGTAAATGTGCACACACTGTATTCACAGAGAGAAAAGCACAGATGCAAAGAAGGACCTTGGGACTTGGAAAATAACAAAGGCCTTTTCCTTGTAAAAATTAAAACAAACTTGCACTCTGCTGGTGTTATCTGTTTCAGGAGCTCATGACAGAGCTGTTCAAACCTCACACTGTACACAGGGGGGGACAAAAATAAACAACTATTTATCGCCCACTGTACGAGCCTCCAGACCACGTGTGTCACACAGCTGCTTCCAGAGCCGAGTGACCTGCTTTCAGGAAAAGCTGCATCGTCTGCAGAAACTCTGCGTGGAAACACTATCTATAGGTTACACAGCATTATTTAATCTTATCTTGTTACGTGGACATGATTATGTAGTAATGCTTTATGCTGCAGGATCAGTATGCAGTCTAGTTTTACAGCAGTTACAGTATTATAAAGTGCTGTATAGTGATTCTCTGTGACTCATGTACAGTGGCAGACACTGGTCCTCCATTTTAACTTTAAATTTATTCATCTACATAAATAGCAAATAAAAAGACACTTTCATCAGCAGTTGAACACTTCCTTATAACCTTCTAGAGGAACAAAACATCACTTTTTTTCTTTAATACAACTCAGAGCAAAAGTTGAACATAAGCTTAGAAAGTGTGAAGTGAAAGTTGGAAAAAAAGGACTTGTGTGGTGGCTTCATGTCACCAAAACCCTCACACAAATTAATCCGATTTAAGACATTTCTGCTACATATAAATTGATCCTCTGTCAGACTTTGATTTAGGATTGAACAAGTTTTAGTTTTGAGACTAAGACACGTTTTATGCACAAGTAGGTGCAAGTTAACGCCACCAGCTTTTCCATGTGTGTCAGCAGAAAAACTGAAAAGATAAATGTCTTCTTATTTTTGCTGTTCCTCATTGCTGACTTTTAACATGTAACTATGAGTCAATCTGTATCCAATACACAACAAATATGTGATATCTTATTGGTTTAACTGAATGTTTACCATGTAATACTGTCCCACTCTCTCTCTTTAGTATAAAAAGAAATAAAATGAAACTGAGTGAAGCCACAGGAGTAAAAATCATTCATAGTAATAATATTTGCTCAGTGTAAAAGCTACGAGATAAAACCAACAAGTATCAGTCCTTCGCTGTTGAGTTTTCAGCGTTGTCAGCTCGTTCTGGGCTCAAAGGTCGTCAGTAATGTCGCCACATGTGGGAAATATCACGTCTGAACACACACATGCCAAGGTCACCTGGGCCTTTTTTTTGTTTGTTTTTTTTTTCTCCCTCTCTCCTCCTTCAGACGCTGATGTGTAAAGTTCAGAGTCCGCTGCACAGCTGCCGTGTGTCACACAGGCCTGCACGGCTGCAGCCGCTGGCATATTGTGTATTTTTACCACCATGTCGCACTGTTATCAGTTCAAACAGCCTGTAACTCGGCCAGAGAGGTCGGATTACTATTTGTTCACATCTGAGTGCAGTGCAGGAATACTTTATACTGTCTTCTACTTTATACTGACACAACTGCAGCACAAAGCTGAGATAATTCAAAACCTTTTTTACCCTGAAGACCAGTAAAACTTTACTTATATTGATTTTTTTAAGATATTAAAGATTGTTAACATGATTATCTCTTTACATATTTATCCCAAATTAAACAAGGGATGCAGCTTAAGATTCTTTTCTTTACTCATTAGTCGTTTTGTTCATAAAATGTCAGAAAATATTGAAAAATGCCCCTATTTAAATCCTTAAATGTCTTACTGTGTCTGACCAACAGTCCAAAATCCAAAAACTGTCCAAAAAAGTTGCTGTTTAATGTGTTTTTGATTAAACTGAGTAATTGCTGCAGCACTGGTGAAAACTTAAAAGAACAATTAAATGGTCAGAGTGAAGAAGAAATAACGGATTAAAATGGTTTAAAAGTGTAATAAATTCATACAAGATAAAATCACAGCCACATGTGTTTTATTTCTCAGCTCATGATGTTAAAAAAATGTTAAAACTGTCAATTTTCCCTTTATACAGGATCTTTAGAGTTTTGATCTCTGGTTATTTTTGATGTTTCAGGAAAATAAATCTTAAATTCTTCACCGATAAAAAGCAGCTGAAGTCTTGACCTTTGCTGTTCTTCTTGTCCTCCTCAGCAGGAAGTGGAGAACTTCAAGAAGCTGAACGTCATCAGTAAAGATGAGTTTGACACGCTCACCCCCAAAGTGCCCGTTGACCCGAACCAGGAAGTCCCACCTCCTCCGATGCCGGGTGCGTTGATGGAGCTGCCGTGCAGTTAGTTTCACACTTGCTGAGCATCCTGTCTGCTGCTCTTTACACTCTTAACCACACCCTTGTTGTATTTCCTAAACGTCTCCCTTTGCTGTGCCAGTTCCTGATGCCAGTTTCTTCATTTTTGCATGATGTTAATAACAAAACAAACAAACAATAAGCTTCTACAGTCTTTTGATCCAGTGCACTGGTGTCCTGTTTCTTTAAAAAAAAACATTTAAAACTCAGTCATTTCACATTACATGAATGTTATGTAAGTATAACTGTAGGAGAATAATCAGTAGATGATAATCAAGTGTTGTGAATATTCATTTTTGTGTGTGTTCTCAGTGGACAGCGGAGCAGAACTTGCCCGCTCTCTGCCTACAACAGTCCCCGAGTCACCCAGCGCTCACCAGCCCCGAACCCCCAGAACGCCTCGCACCCCAGGGCGCCAGGACCCCAACAAGACGCCCCGCTTCTACCCCGTCATGAAGGAGAGCGGCACCGTCGATGGACAGGTACAGAGCGTAGAAATGGTCCTTTTATATCGGACTAACAGAGAATTATCGTGAGGTGGACGCGGTTGTTCAGGTTGTTGTTGTTGTTGTACTGGACTCTTTCTGAGTTTATAACCGTACTAATGATCAGGGCAACAATCGATCTCAGAAGTTAAGAGTATTTTCTAAAAGCTTTATAACAAACGCTCTTTAATTTTTGCACAAGTTCCCCAAAGCAACACTTAAGAGCGAGTTGAGCTGATGCTGAAAATATGCGGCCAGGAGAGGAACATCAGCCAGAACAGACCGATATATTAAACAAGAGGGAGAGGAGGACAGAAACTGACACAACAGCTGCTGAATTCATTTGTGTGCGAGTTATTTTCTACATCATCTGTCGCTCATTTTCACACTGAAACTATAGAAGGCTTGTAACGATCATCGTAGCCTCACACTTGTGTAGAAAACTGGTGTGACTCAGCTTAGTGCCTCAGAATTCAAATTTCCCTTTTACTGTTCTCTTCCCTTTTTGTTGCATATTCAAAGATTTTCCTCTGAGCAGCTCTGAAGTCTCTTTATTTATTAAACATTTATTAACTGTGTGTAATGACAGCAGCAAAACACACTGATTCCCGTTTAAAGCCTGGTGACGACACTTGTGCTAAATCTAATTTAAATGTTAGTGTTTTTGTTTGTGCAGTTATTCTCTTTACATCTCATTCTCTTCCAAATGCAACCTGAGCTTTTTCCTGTTGTGCTCAGTGAAGCACTGAGAGCTGTTTTGCATGTGCTGTTTCAGTATGAGCCTGAACAACAGGCACACAGCACCGACCTATTGTCTGTCTGTTTTGCATGTGTGTTTGCGAGGTTACAAAAAGGGTCGTGTAACATTTGCAAATACAAATGCGTTTGTTTTCACCTGCTCTGAGAATCAAATGTAGTTTGAAATAAATATTTTGAATGTAGCTCTTTGATTTTTCCCTGTAATCTCCCTCTAAACTAGAACAAACTCTAAAATATATAAACTCAGTCAGTAATCAGGGATCCCCTGCACCTATGAGGTTACAGATTGAAACCATGTCCTGTCCTTTTTGTGTGAATAACATCAATCTGTTGTTGTGATTTTCCGCTCCAGATGCCGAGGAAGAAGAAGACCCGCCACAGCTCCAACCCTCCCCAGGAGGCGCACATCGGCTGGGTGATGGACTCCCGTGAGCACCGGCCGCGCTCTGCGTCCATCAGGTCCGACCGCTCGCTTCTCTGTAAAGCTTCGCCTTAGGGTTAGGGCTGTTGTTTCAGTTGTAGATGAATTGGACAAAAGAAGAACACAAACCAGTCACTTCCCTCTTTCACTCTCTAACCATTCATCATCCAACACAGTTGACCTTTAGTCACTTCTCTGTGCCAGTACGAACAAAACAAGATGAAGTAGTGCTTCACAAACTGTTACAGATCTCCAGTCAGATTCAGTATAAGATCTACATTTTCCTACACAACACCACAAATACACAGTTAAATAAGAGTGAATAGCTCAACGAGGCAACGATGTTATTCTAAAGAATAGAAGATTAAATACGTGTTGAAGACTATAATGGCTCAAACGATTCTTCCGTCCTCTCCCTCCGTCCTCCCACAGCAGCTCCAACGCCTCTCCATCAGAAGGAGCTCCACTGTCAGGAAGTTATGGCTGCACTCCCCAGTCTCTGCCCAAATTCTGGCATCCATCCCACGAGCTGCTGAGGGACAATGGCTTCACCCAGCAGGGATACCACAAGTACCGCCGACGGTGCCTTAACGGTACAGAACCGGAAGAAACAACATCGTTTTTGTGTCACGTATCGATGACATGAAGCTGTTTTTCTCCTCTTTAACAACTGAATTGATGTCTGTTTTTTTTTTGTTTTTTTTCAGAGAGGAAACGGTTGGGGATCGGCCAGTCTCAGGAGATGAACACCCTCTTCAGGTTCTGGTCCTTCTTCCTGAGGGACAACTTCAACAGGAAGATGTACGAGGAGTTCAAACAGTACGCGGTGGAAGACGCCAAAGAAAACTACAGGTGAGACGGTCGAATGAAGCCGCTGATTAAACGCTGAGCTCCATGCAAACACATTCCTGCACCTGAGGCAGCGACAGCAAAATATTGGCTTAGACAGCAAACAGCAAACATGAATTTCCCATGAGAACATCCACCCTTTCTTTCTTTCTTTCTTTCTTTCTTACTGGTGACAGCTCTTCTTTATAGTAATATTTACTGAATCTTAGAAGATGGTGAAAAATGACCACAGAGGCTCATTGATCTTTTCCTCATAATTATGACTCTGTATCATTCCTCTCATAATAAAAACGAAGCGATCTCATAATGTAGATCTGCAGCCCAGCTGATTGATGTCACTACAGGAACTGAAGTTTTAGGTTCTTGTGCTTGTCAGGACGATTACAAGGGGGCACGCAGAGTTTTAGTTTTGGTGTTTTGAGTGTAATAAATCTGCTGTGGGCTGTTCAGAGGAGTGATATCACCCCTGAGATCAGCTGATGCATTTAACTTAAAGCGTCTCTAACAAACATATCTGTAGGAGCCACACCGGAGGATTGACAACAGGTCGATCAGATAATCTTTGTGAGCCTGAACATTCATAAAGTCTCAGGATTCCTGAGAAGCCTGATGGTCAGAATGATGCTTCTTTATTTTAAATATTGATTCATAACTTGTCGTGTCATCTTGCTGCAATAGTCACTAGATATTCATATTTTCCAACGTCTTGTATCCTTGTGAATGGCAGTAATTATGGTATTATGAGATCCGGATCTTGTAATTATGAGATACTAAGCTATGATTATGAGTAAACACCTCTTTTTTTTTGTTTGTGAGTGCAGATCGAGTTCATACTGAAAGGAAGTTGTTTGTTTTTGTTGGATCAACTCTCTAAAGAGAGAAAATGAGAAAAGCAGCAGACTTTTGACATTTTTTGCTTCATAAACGGCTCATTCATTATCAAGATTTCTGACGATTAATTACACATCACTTCAGCACAAGTAAAGCTCAGTATTCTGAGTTGCTGTGTTTTTGATCACACTGTAGTTTTGGTTTTATGCAGTGGGCTTTGATGGGGTTTCTTCAAGCTAAAGGTTGAGTAGTAAAAAGTTTTAATTTCCTGGAGAGTTTGGTTTACAGACAACATTTAAAGGCAGCACTTCAACAAATCAACAAAACCAAAGGAAGTGGGGAAGAAAGTAGTGAAACAGAAAACAGGGAGACTGAAGTTTTTCTGTTAATGTTCCCTGGTAGCTGCAGAAAAGCTAACATGCTAAATAAAAGCTGGTGCAGTGACCGTCGTTATTCAACAGCTGAGGGTTAACAGGAGGCTGCCTCTCACTGCACTGTTTGCCTGAAGCACACACACACACACACACACCTGCCAAACCCACATTCTTGTCTACATAAGTGGGCGGCTCAGCCCTGCATGTTGTGTGAGAGCAGACACTGTAACAACCCCATCAGCTGTTTACGCAGCCGCTCGAGTCGACTTGATTTAACTAAACACGGGTCGACTCGTCTGTCTGGTCAGATACTGAAGTCATTAATAATCCCTGAGACAAAGCATCTGTGAAATGTCGGAGACGAATGTGGGAAAGAGGCTGAGACGTTAAAGATCAGCTTACATCACAAAACAATCCCGTCAGTGTAAATACACTTGTGTCTGACCGGATTTGAAGCGGAGTGTCATTTGTTTGCTTGTTGCTGAGGTCAGAGTGCAGGTAAATATTAGTCTTTTTCTCCCTGCAGGTATGGACTGGAGTGTCTGTTCAGATACTACAGCTATGGTTTGGAGAAGAGATTCAGGTTAGATCTGTTCAAGGACTTTCAAGAAGAGACCCTCAAGGACTTTGAGAAAGGTAATTAACATGAAAAAGGTAATAAAGACCTCACCTGGTTCAGCTGGATTTTCAAAATAAAATCACATCGCAGTTAGTTTAAGTAAACAAACTGGGGTTTAACACTTTTATTTATTCTTTTTTTTTCCTCAATTCAACAAAACACAGTGAAAACAAACAACAGTGGAGAAAATAAACAATTAGACAAGTGCAGACTCCTCATGTTGAGAAAAACATATGTTATGACAGAATAAGCCTTTATATCATAAAAGTACGGCAAAAATATATGAAGCAATAAAACTAAACCAACAACAATGTAATAAAAGAAAAATATGTTGTTAACTCCCAGAATAAAAAAAAAACAATATCTACATTATAATAGGTTTACATGTCTTTTATTCATTCATAAAAGTCATAAAGCATCAAAATTAAAGAAATAAAAGCCACTTCTGGTTTATAAATAGTTAATGAATGATTGATGCTACAGTTTAACATATGAGATCATCATTAGTTTTAAATACATTTATAAATGCTTTTAAACCTGCTGTGTATGTGTAAATACTTAAATAAATATAAATACTTAATAATATAATGTTAAATTATTAGAAACTAATATATATAAATGTAATTTATCTATATTAATACACTCCTAAACCTAGCTTTCAGATTTATTTCACTTTAAAGTTAAACTGTTATTTAAGATGACTGAAGTGATTATATATGATTTATAGGACATTAATAAACACTTTAAAGTGTCCTAACTACATTACAGTCTGTTATAAATCATCGTATCTTTGTCTATATGCTGCTTATAAATGCTAAATGGGGGATTAGAATTAAATAAAGTGTTAATTTCCCTGTGAACAGACTTTCACCCCTCTGAGCCGAATGTGTAAAAAAATGAGGGAAAACAGGATTAAAGTTGATTTCTCAACACAGTGTGAGTGGCTCAGTGAAGCAGAATGGAGGACTGCCAGCGAAGGTCTCGGCCACTTATTTCCAGCCGAGTTATTTTGGTGTCCAGTAAAACGTTTCCCGTTGAAACCCCCTCAGACTGGAGACCGATCTGTCGGAGAGATTTTAGTTCAGACACAAGACTAAACAAGAGCGAACATGAACTGCCACCAACACATACTGTCCTCATGAGTCATAACCTGTTATCAAAACACACGCTAATGAAAGACGTCATGAATTACCAGATATTTTACTGAAGTTGCAGTTTGAACTTAAAAAATCCAGCAGCTTGAAATTTGTCCGACTCAGATTCAGATCTGAAAATAATCAGGACGAGCAGTTGAAGCTAGTTCCACAATTAAACTCCGTCGGAGTTTAAACTTAACGGTGATGTGTTTATAAATATGTCTAAATACTCATATGTCATCATCATTACTCCCAGTTTCTGTATCATGCTCCATATTTATTGTTTTATTGGAGGAGTAGTGAACGAGGGTCGTCGTTTCTACAAAGTCGTTTGTTTAAAAGCTGTTGATAATGTTCCTCCTCCTCCTCCTCCTCCAGGTCAGCTGTATGGACTGGAGAAGTTCTGGGCCTTCTTGAAATACTCAAAGATGAAGAACCAGCCCATCGACCCAAAGCTGCAGGAGCACCTCTCCCAGTTCAAGAACCTGGAGGACTTCAGGGTGGTGGTGAGTGTCCGCTGTGAATGAGACGAGGAGGAACTGATGGTGGTGTTAAGCAGTCTGACCTTTGACCTCTGTGCCCGCAGCCCCCGATGGGAGAGGAGGGAGGCAGGAGGAGACGTCACTCGTCCTCGGCCGGGGACGAAGGGAGGCGTCGGCGACATCCTTCCAACACTACCTCAAAGCCAACACAGGCCTCCAAATCCTCCAGCAGCGCCGCCGCTCAACCTGCCGCCGCCGCTGCACAGAACACACCCAAAGACAACACCCAGAAATCAGCAGCCAATCAGGCGAAGAAGACAGAGGCTGGAGGTGGGAAGAAGGAAAGCGTCGCACCAAATAAGTGAAGCTCCCTCCTCGAGGTGTGGGTTTGGATAGAAGAGACGCAGAGCGAGGCGGCAGTGGCGGCGGCGGCTCTGAGCTTGGCGTTCGCTCTTCTCAGCAGCAAACTGTTTGGTTATGAAGAGAGACTGAGCGTGGTTGACTTAATTTGATTGTTTTTATCAGTGCATTTCATTTAAAAGCAAGCATAGGCAGTGAGCTTGAATCTGTGCGCCTGACAGCTCATAATGTTTACACACACACAAAAAAAAAAACACAACAAAAATGCATTCCCTGCATTTTGCCTTTTATTCTCTCCAATGCCAAGCAAAGTTTGTTGATCTCCACAATCTGTAAACAGCTCTGGTCTGTGAAGAGCTGCTGAACTGTGATTCTAGTTTGCCAAGATGAGTCTTGTGTGCCTTAATCTGATTTCACCAGGACGACCGGAGGGCGATCGGCGGCAAAATAATCCAAATTCTGCTTTTTTTTTAAGTCTTCCCATCCCATTATTTGGGGTTTGTTTAAAAACTGACACCACTTAGTTTTTTTTTCTCGTCTTGAGACATAAATATCTTCCGTTTTCATCGTGACAATCGTAGTTGACAGCTGCAGTCGTAAAAAATTGTGAAGGACTTGACCTCCTCCTCCTCCTCCTCCTCCCTCGCCTCCCTCGCCCCACAGAGGCTGCTGCTCCATGACAGATGTGCCCTGATGTGTTTTTTTAGTCTGACTGACAGCTGAACTATCGCGTTGGTTTTTAATTAAAACCAGGAAAAAAATTATGGCAAATTTATCTGGGAAGCTTTACTTTTTAAAAAAAGTCCCATTTTACACCCAGAGGTAGTATAATTTATTGTTTTATTTTTGTTTTATTTTTCCATTTACTTGATTGATGGAATAGTCTTAGGTAATCGATGCAGTTTTAAATGGCTTTTGCTGTTGAATATGATAAAAAAAATGTTTCTGCTGGAATTATGGGTGTGAGCTAGCATCATAAAACTACAGTATATTTTAGCTTGGAAGTTTACTTCATATTATGTTTGAGGCTTGGTGCTCTAGAGCACTTTAATCGTTAACTTTCCTTTACTTTCATCAGTGGACTTAAAAGAGGTTTTAGAGTTGAATTTAAAAAGAAAAAATGTAAATACTATAAAAAATCATTTGCTATTCAATTATCCTTTTGATTTTAAGAAGTGATTTGTTTTATCGGTAATGTGGTTTTTGAGTGTGTTTTAGGATAAAGCAATGCATGTTAATGAATTGTAAAATGCAAAAAAATATAAAATAACAGTTGATTGTACGAGTTTGTGTCTGTGTGATCTGTCCTACTTTGTTTTAGTGAGCTTATCCCACATAATTACCCCTCCTCCTCCACCTCCTCCTCCTCCTTTTTCTTCTTCTCTACCTTATGACATTTTGTGGTGCCAAGTCATCGAACCTGATCAGCAGGTTTTTGTTCCCAACAACAAGCTCAGAGTGAAATTCATCAGCTGTCATCAAACAGAACTGTCTGATGATCTCTATCGGCTGTAAATCTAAAGTGAGATTTGTTCCCCGCCGGTGCCTTTCACCACTTACCGTCTCCCAGTAGTGTAAACAAAAGCAGTGAGGAGGAGAAAGTGTTTACATAGAGAGCAGATAACAGCTGGATAAAAAAGGGGAAACGCCAGTGAAAGTGAGAAAGTTTGAGCAGAAAAGCAAAAGACAACTAACTTTAAATAAAAAAGTTTTGTGATCCCAATAAGGCCAAATAATGTCTTATAAAGAAGAAATTGGATTCATATTTTGGCCTAAAAATGCTTCATCTTTTCTACATAATCATAGTTTCACACCATTTTCTTTTAAAAACATGACAAGAACAGATGAGTAAATAGACATAACCACGCAGTAAATATTTTTAAAGAAGTAGTTTGTGTTTTTAAGGTTTTTTTTTTCCTAATTTAGTGGCTGTTTTTTGACACTACGGGTCGTGATGGAGGGACAAAAACCACCAAACTGAAATCTCTGCTCAGAACAGTGGTAGGTGGGTGTTCTGCTGCCTTCACGTGTTCCTCGTAAACCTCCCCTCCAAAGTAAACCATCAGTTTTAATCTCATTATAATCATTTTGTGTCTCTTTGTGGTCATTTTTCATTTCTGTTTTGTGTCCCTCTTTAATAGTTTTGTATCATTTACTGTATTTTTTCATCTCTTTGTTGTCATTTTGTGTCTCTTTTGTGGTGCACGGAGGTGCACATTGTGTCATTTGAATGTGTGTTTTTTTGTTTTTTTTCAGATTTCTATGATAGAACAATATGTGCTGGTTTTTGGACTGTTGGTCAGACATATAAAACGTCACTTGGACTGTTGGTTGCCATTTTTCGCTGTTTGCTGGCATTCTGTACACAAAATGATTATCTAGTCAATCGAGAAAACAAGTTGTAGAGTGATCGATTACGAAAATAATCGATATTTTCAGTCTTATATTTAAGGTAAAGTGGACAGTTTCACGCTGCACCCGAGAAACACTGTGTAACGAGATCAAACGCTGGCTCAACTAGTGGTTCCGTTCTTCCCGACAGGACGTGAACGCCGCATCAGTCCAGGGGCGGGTAGGCGCTAACCGTGCAGTATGGCGGACGATGGAGACAGTTCGAGCGGACCAGTTGACACAAGCGGCGGGCAGGGGGCAGCGGATGAGTCGGATGGGCTCGGCCTCGGCGGGATGTTGCTGAATATCAGTATTTTGGTTCTGGTGGTGGCGGTCTGTCTGGCGGTGTACTGGCGGTGGGGCAGGCGGCTCGGCTCCGACGCGGCCCAGGGCGACGAGGCCTCGGCGCTTCCCAAGATGAGGAGACGGGACTTCACTCTGGAGCAGCTGCGGGAGTACGACGGGCTCCAGAACCCCCGCATCCTGATGGCTGTCAACATGAAAGTTTTCGACGTGACCAGCGGCAAAAAGTTTTACGGGAAAGGTGAGCGGGTGGTGGGGTAGACCAGGACCGTACAGTCGGGTGAGTTAGCTGACATGTCCCCGCTTGTGGTGAGTTGTCCCGAGCCAAAAAATTTGGGCGCAAACCGTTGTAGTTAGCTTAGCTAGCTCTTTGGCTTTGTCTGTGTTTTTGAATGGGATGCTAGCTGTCAGCTAACTAGCGCGGCTGTGTGTGTTTTTTTTCGGGGGGTGGGGTCGCGACTGTTGTGATGATGTTTGAACATCTCTAAACTTTATATTTACGTGCACTGAAACTGTGAAACTTTTTCGGGTCAGGTTAAAGCTGGGTTGTCAGGGTTTTAACCAGCTAGCCTGCTAACGTTAGCTTGTTAGCTTGTTGACGTGCACACAGACACACTGCACTGTCTGGCTGTCTCGTCTGGATCTGTCGCTTGTTTACAATGATGGGACTCACTGTGCATGAATACTGGAAGCTGTGCACGAAGACTTAAACTTTAAGTGCCATGTATCTTTGTATATTTGCTAACGCAGATGCTAGTTTTCTGCAGGAAAGGCGTATTTTAGCATCTGGGGACACTGAGTGTCCTGCTGTGCAAAGTTATTGAAGACCTGATTGCAGCTCAGGGATGAGAAAAATGCTTGTGAACAAATATGAAAAACATTTATTTACTTTCACTAATCGTGTCTGAAGCCTTAGAAGTCTTGTGTATATTTCTGTCCTTCTCTGAAAAGCTAGGCTAGCCTGCTACTCCACATTTCTCTGACCTGGCTGACTCACACAACAACTCTGTAATAAACTATAATTATTCACACATTTCCAGTAGACTCATGTGTCACGTCTGCTATTCCACACCGCCAGCACCCGAGCCAAGTAGGCCTGAATCTATCCAGCTCACCAAATTATGACACAGATTTAGAGCCACGCAAACCCTGGTGTTGGCAGGGTCACATCTGAAATTGTCCAGTTGGTGTTTGTCACATTGGTGGGACATTTACTTGAACAATCCATGTGTCAGTTGACAGAAAAGTCTTTTAAGACTTGTTCTGAATAAAAAAAGTTTCTGGGTTTATTCTCTGGAAAGTGAGGGTTTGTTGCTTTCCTCTGCTTTATGTCATTGCAGATTAAAAACTTTTGTGTTTTTCACAAGATAAGCAGCTGAAACTTGAGCCTTTGCCGTTAGTTTGACAGTTATAGACCCACTTATTATCCAGTAATGAATATAATTGTTAGGTGCAGCCCTGCACTGCTGCTCAGAGGAGACTCCAGCTGGAGCTGTCACTTACAGCTGACAGTTTTTCAGACATTATTCAGGCATAAATCTGGCTCCTCTTTTGTTTTGTTCTTTTGTGAGTGATTCATGACACAAAAAACAATGTGAGTCTAATAATAGGCAGTAAAACAAAAATATATCAGTATGTTGCCTTGTTCTCTGGCTCGCTGTAAAGCAGGATGAGCAGTTTTTATCTGTAAAATGCTTGTTCGTTTAGTTGTGCAAGGTAAAAGCACATCTAATCTTCAAGGTGATAAGGCGTCTTTCCTTCATGGACTCTTTAACGTCGCTTTGAACACTGTGGACTTTCTGTTGCACAATTAAAAGGAGAAACCCTGAGGGCCTGCAGAGTTTTCACATGCTGGTCAGATGACGTTCCTGTTGGAAGATGACAGAAGATTTAACGGACTTCGGGGCAGGCCCAGGGCGCTGTTAGAGAAATTTATGATAGAGACTGAATATCACCAGAGCTTTTGAAGGGATATTAAATGACATCAATCACATGACTGGAAAAAAAACTCTGTTATTTCCTCTACTTGAGGTTGCAAAATCAGGAAAATATTCAAACTATTTTTTACTGAATTGTTGACAGGGCAGCAACAAGCGCAGGACAATACTGGACAAAAACTAAAACATCACAATATTTTTAACTGAATGCTCAAAAAGCTTCCTGCTTTCAGGAAACATTTTACTCCAGAAATAGAGGTCAGATCCATAAATCAGCCCTGGTTTGTCACAGATTTATATGCAGTGATGAATATGTCAGCTGATCACAAGCCTTGACACTGTAGTACAGAAATGTCAACTAATTCTTTTCGTTATAGACTCGTTGTTTGGTTTGTAAACCACCAGAAAATTGTGAAAATGCCCATCACAGTTTCCTAGAGCTCAAGATCATATGTCTGAGAATCTGTTCATTATAATGTAAAACAATGAAACACAGCAAATTCTCACATTTTTAAGTTTATTTTTCCTCTGTACCACATCCTGCTCAGCACATATCTTAATCATAATTCTTTAAAATGTTATTTGTATATGTTTAGTGTTAATTTATTGTTATTTTTACATGTTTGGGACATTTTAAGACTTTGCTGTAGATAGACATTGGGGAGACAGCAGGAAATGAGGAGAAAGATGTAACAGAGGGTCCACAGCTGGACGTTATTACTCATGGTCAGTGTCTTAACCCCTAAGCTACAGGAGCAACAGTTTGTTACAAGTTCATGTGGAGAAAATAAAGGTATTTTTTGACTCTAAAAAACGAATATCTGCTTCAGAAATTCAGCATCACTCGACTCATACTAAGAAACAATAATGTGGATTTCACAATGTGGCAGGCAGAAACATTCATTGTTAATTTTTGCAAAAAATAAGAATAAAATTCAGTAATTTTATTATTAAATTATTAAATTAGGCCTTCAACTGGCAACTGTTTTAAATTTATTTCTGCAAATAATCGATAAGGTGTTCACTTTACAAAAATGTCAGATAATAGTGAAAAATGCTGATTATTATTCCCCAAAGCTCAAAATATAATGTATTTCAATAGCTTATTATATTTGACCATTAGTCCAAAACTGAAAGATATTCAGTTACTCTCTTATATGACAAAGGAAAGCAGCAAATGATCACATTTCAGACGCTGCAATCCGTGAATTTTTGTCATTTTTGCTTTGAAAAATACCTGAATCGACTATTATTGATCAAATTAGTTGGCAGTTTAATCCTCTGATGATCAACTAATACATCAGTTGTATTAATAGATCACTGCAGCTGTAATTTCAGCCTTTAAAGACCAGTATTATGATTGCAAGAATCCCAGACAATATCACATTTCACATCACATTATTAAAGCGTCTTCCAGCTCTAATAACAACAACAGCATCATACTGATGCAGAGATCTGCTTAGTCACTGTCAACACAACAATCCCTTTTTCAGAGAAAGAAATGTGTGTCTGATTTTTCTGGAGCCTGAAGTCTGTTTGTGAACTCACTGTATCTGCACTGTGTTTATGTGGTTTACTTACTTGCAGCTCTGGGAGCTTTTTAACGTGCAGCAGCAGCAGTCACATGACGCAGGTTTGAGTTAATCGGTTAAGGGTTAACTTGTTGCTTGGCTCAAACTGTGTTTGTACAATTTTTACCACGTCTTTTTTTCCTCTGGGGATCAGGTTAAAACCTTAAAAGCCGAAATCAGGGCAGGAAACTTGTGTTCACTGGCCCCTGACTGGTTTATTCCAGAACTCCCAGGTATTTCTAAAACAGCAAAGAGTCATCTCCATCTGAATGATTGTTAAACTGTGGAGGTGAATGGTTCATTTTTTTACTTATCCTGATTTTTGTGTGTTTGTTTCTCAGATGGTCCTTACGGCATTTTCGCGGGCCGGGATGCTTCGAGAGGCCTGGCCACCTTCTGCCTGGAGAAAGACGCCCTGAGGGACGAGTATGACGACTTGTCAGACCTCAGCGCTGTACAGATGGAGAGCGTGAGGGAGTGGGAGATGCAGTTCATGGGTAAGGCTGGTTTCTCTGAGAAAGAAAACGCTCCTGAGATATCGATTTGGCTCAGATTTCACAGATAACATCCATCATGTTCGCAGCCTGTCCCACCGTGCCTCTGTCTGCACCTCTGTGACTCAGGAGCCAAAACACAAGCACAAGTTTTTGTCTTTTACCTTTTTTTTCCACTCGTAAACCTCTGCAACAGCATCCACTGTCCGAGTATGATGTATTATATTTTGAACAACATTTGAGTTTAGTTATTAAATTAGTTAAAGAAGGACACAAACAAAAACAAACACACCTTCTTGTGGATGAAATAAAACACATTCTAGATTAACAGTAGGCCTGCAACAGTTCTTTTCTCAATGAATTGGTTGATTGTTCGGCCTTTAAATGATCAGAAAACTGTTTAAAATGTCCATCATTATTTCCTAGAGTCAAAGCTGAGGTTGTAAAGTGTCTTATTTTGTCCAAAACCCCACAATATTCAGTTTAATAGAATAAGACAAGAAAAAGCAGCAAATTTCCACATTTGAGAATCTTAAACAAGAGATTTTTCTTGTTTGTTTCTTTATTCGCACAGTAAACATAGGAAAATAAAGTGTAAAAAGTCACATTAAGCAAAGTTTTCTAGATTAAATGATTCATTGAAAAAAGAATCAGAAGAACAGGCAGTAATGACAATAAATGTTGCAGAGAAGTAGAAAATATTCACATTTGAACCCTGAAACTGGTGAAAATCCATCTGCTACAGCTGAGTAATCGATGAGTCGATCATTTCAGCTCCATAAAAAGATGATTTCTGAAATGTGCAGTTGGGACAAACGTCCAAACTAAAAATATCTCTTGTTACCACATCTGCTGAAAAACAGTTACAACAGGAAACAGTGAAACTGAAAGGAAACACAGTCCGTCATCTCCGAGACTTTTCTGTTTCGCTGTGCGTCACAATCCAAGGATTATTCTGTCCTCAGAGTGTAAATGTGTAACAGGAGTCCTGATGTAGTGTTTGATTTAAAATTCAGGTGTCTTGTTTTCTCAGTCTCATTTTGGACTGAAAGCCTCTAAGTAATGTCAGGCCTCTGCTTACTTAAATAACAACAAGTACAGTTGATTCAAGTAACACATTTAAAGCTGGACTCGGCAGCTTTGGAAGCTGGCGGACCCCAAACAGTGACTGATTAAATCGTGTAAGAAGATGTCAGTAAATTACTCACAGCATGTTGTTTACTACACCGGCTGCTCAGACAGTCCAGGGTTTCCTCTCTCTCAAATGTTCAGAGGAAAATTTCACTCAGTTTCAGTGAATCAACAGAAAATTTATCTGCAGTTTTTTTTATTGTAATTGATTGATTGAGACATTTTTTTTAGCAGAAATTACAAATATCTCCTGAAGAAATGTGAAGTTTTGCTGCTTATTTCCTGTTTTAAATCATTGTGGAATTGAATATCTTCTATTATTAATTATTCTATTATAATAGAATTATAATGGTCATTTCACACGATTTTTAAAATATTTTATAAACCGAACCATTATTCAAGAAAATACCTGGATTAACTGATGATGATAATAGTTAGTTACACTCCTCAGTTCATTAAAAACAAAGGAACGCAGCAAATGGAGCAAAAGTCAAATCATCTGACATTTTTGCTTAAAAATAACAAATAATGAATCAAGTATCCAAGTAGTTTGAATATGTAAGGTTTCAGACTGTTTTTAGATTCTGTTTTTAGACTTAGAAATCTCAAACATTTTATAGACTAAACAATGAATCAAGAAAACAGTGAGCAAATGAATCAATAATTAAGATAAGTGTTGGTTAGGTGCAGCCCTAAATGAATTTTAGTCCATGTAGTGTTTCTTTAAGCTCCAGTGTCTTTTTCCACTTGTTCCCAGTGAGGAGAGAAAGTATGCAGCCGCTTCGAACGCTTCCAGTTGAAGATCTTCCTGGTTTTAGGATCATTCCTAATTTTTTTTAAGCTTTTACAAAGGTGGTTACTAACAACATGAAAACCCATCTACTCACCAGTCCACCTTTACAGCCTCGTTGTGTTTCTACTCACGCTCTTTCAAACTATCACTAACTTTCTAAGAAGAAAGGCTTTTGTGTGAAGAGCCTGGGAGCCAAATGAAACACCAAGCTTAGTGGTGAATGCTGACGCCATGTGACCGTGGTGTAGTGCTGGTTTATATAGCCCAACATTAGCTTTTACTCAACATCACAACAGTGTGTTCATTCAGAAGATTATTCGATGAACGAAACATTCAAGCATCATAAACTCTTGTTGGTCACACTTTATTTTCTGCAGTAATCCAAAAGCCAACTGTCAAAGGAATCAGGTTGATGCTAACTTCAGGGTTGGCCTTCAAAAACATGAAGTTGTAAAGTTACCACAGAGAAAAACACCTAAGGCTGACTCAACCTAAACGACAAACCAACTCTGGGGTCATTAGGTTGCAAATGTGATTGTATTTGTTGAGTAGCATAGAGGGAGGGAGGGTGGGAGGGAAGGAAGGAAGGCTTTTTTTTATTTTTTATTTCTTTTGGATGGGCTTTAGGGGTTGGGGTGGGAGGGGGTCAAAGGTCCTTGCCATATGAAACCTGTTTTGAATCACATCAGATGGACTGAATCACTGATTGGGAATACAAAAGGGAAGGGTGATAAGGCAGTCCTAATCAATCGACTTCAATTGTTTACATGCCTCACAAGCCAGCTGCAAAGTCTGTAGATTCCCCTGAAAATGGTCCAAGTATTAATTGTGCCTTATTTTGTTTGTTGTGTCAGTCCTGACTGGTCTAACAGGAGGAGGTGAGCGAAGCGAAGGGATGGAGGTGTTGGTTTTCTCCTAGACTCGGTGCCCCAGACTTTAAAAGAAGGCATACGTTCTGACAGTCGTCCACACACAGACTGTAATATTTCCCCACTTCACAAACTTTGTAAATAGACCGTATGAATTACTCAGTGTTACTGCCATATTTATGTAGTTGATGAACTCCATATACGTATAATGCTATGTCGTATTGGCCAAAACCCCCATGGTATGTGTTTTTTTTTTCTTTCAGTTCTGATCTTCTTTTACGTGGGTGAATTTCCAAAAAAGAAAACAAACAAACAAACAAAAAAAAGGAGCGTTGCAAAGTGCTGCAGGGCGGGACCGGGAGCTGTTCTTGCAATTTCTTTTTTTTTCTTTTCTTTTTTTTTGTTTTTGGAGACGTTGCTTATCCTGTAAATATATCTATCATTTTATTAAAGCATGTGCAACAACAAAAGTGAGCTATGCCGAATTCCCACCACGTCATGTATTTAAATGTTGGGTGTGTGTGTGTGCGTGTCTGCGTGACCGAGGCAGGAAGGGATTTGTTCATGCATAATAAATCGATTTGGTTAATAATTGAAGACGTCTGGAATTTATTTGCTCTCGGAGACGACATGATTGAATCGCTACCAGGAAAGTGTTCTGTAGTTCACTGAAGTGTTTAATAGCAAGTGTCTTTTGTTCAGGACTGTTTACTTAGGTAAGGTACAAACAGAGGAATGTCTCACAAACTCATTTTTATATTTACAAGTAAAAATCAACTCTGTATTTCAACAGTTGTTCATGTGAACAGAAACAAACTGCGCAGGCTGCTTCATGGCAAACCTCTGCAGAGTTATTCACACCAGATGTTGAGAAGCACAAAAGCAAACTGAGAAATGCAGGAAAAAAAAAAACAAACAGTTGAAACAAACAAATCAGTAGCAGCTGGAAATAAATTTTGGCACTGAGGCTTTTAATGGCAAACATTGAATTACTTATTGTGATTTTTGTACGATATATACTATAGTAATACAGTGTTATGTGTTTAATAAGGAAAATGAGAGAAATATATTTATATATTGTGTAGAACAGTAGGAACTTATATGTATGAATATATATATATAATATATAAACAAATATTTGAATAGGGAAATAAACAAATAGATGCCTGAATACCAAGGTCACACCTTCTCATCATGAAGAAGATGAAAATCAAAAATAAATAAATATGTTAATTAAATATATGAATAGGGACATTTTTATGTACTGTATAAGAATATTTATAGTTTTTGAAAATAAGTCAATTATTTACCTGGAATTTCACTTATTGTCAAGGGACAATTTAGTATAGAAATTAATCAGAAGAAATAATGTTTGGGGAAAAGGATACAGTATACAGAGAAAAAAATTTAAATAAATAAATAAGGAAACATAGTGGAACTGTAAATGGAAATTTATATACTGATTTTAAAAATCTGATGCAACATATAGAAATAATTTAATAAGGAAATAAATTAATAAAAAAATAAAATACATGAATACAGAAAAATGTAAGGAACAAAACAAAAAAATAATAAATATAGGAAATAAATAGTATTCACTCAATAAATTGGGAAATAAATGATTACATCTGCAAGAGTAAGAAAATGAATGAGTGCAGAAAAATATATATGTATATTTATACATTTATCACCCATTTAGTTATTTTTCTGCCAAATCTTGATTAATTTTTATCAATATTTTGTCCCTTGTGTGCCACCATATAATTCACCACAATTGATATTTCCAAGGTTATTTTAATGTATCTGTTTATGAAGCACTGACAGACACCACAGAGCCACATTCGTGTTCATCCATGTGGGGACATGATGAAGTTTTGAGGGGTCACCACGAGGCTAAAAATAAACCGCCCTGACATCAACGACGGCTCAACAGCGCCACTTTGTGCTGCTGTGGCTGATCCTGGAACTGCAGCGACACACTGAAGAGTCACCGAGTGTCTCTGTGTGTGTGTGTGTGTGAGAGAGTGTGTGTGTGTTCAAGTCCAACTCGTCTCTGTTGTCGTTGCTTATCGACCCACAAAACCAAAGCGGCTTCCTCCCCGGATCACATCCCCGGAGCAGGGATGTGTTTTGTCCGTTGATGGTCATTCGACGACCATTACACACCGACAGCAGCTCCCTGAACGCACCACCGACATCTTGGCTGCTGTTTTCTGCTTAAAAAAAACAAAACAAAACAAAAAAAACTACTAAATTTACACCACCCGCTCCCCACTCCCCCCCACAAAAGCATCATCCGTCTTCCTTTGCCTGGATCCGACCATCTTGGCTGCTGCTTTCCAGGCGACAACACACCAGGTAAGAGACTGTTTATATTCAGAAATTAAACAACAAAGTTAGGTGAATTCCTCCAGTGATAAATAACAGCTGTGTGTTGGTGTGATTTTACAGCTGTAATGGCAGAGCATCTGTCCCAGAGTGAGCTGGACTATCCATTCAAACTTCTGGAGTATTTCAACGGCTTCAGGGTCTCAAAGGTAAGATATTTAATTAGATTAATATATAGAGAGATAAGTTGTACACGTGCCAGTCTGCAGTAATGTCAATCTGCAGGAAGCTGTCAGTTTATTAAGTACACCTAGCTTAAACTAATGCAGTCTGATACAACAGTCCTGTAATATCCTACGTCCATGAAGAATATAAGACAATATCATGTGTTTTAACTTTTTAGAGTGGTGTTGATTTATTTTTATGCTTATTTTTGAGGATGTAGTGTATTGCATTACACAGTCAGGTGTTTCTATTATTTCATTCAACCATTTATATCAATGAGTGGAGGCTAAATAACAGACACTATCGTGTATAATCACAAACCAACATATTATTAACATTTTATATATTTTATTTAAGCTATGTATTTTTTTTGTTGTCAGTCAACTAATCTTTAATTGACTAGTCAACACTCACCTGCTTTAGGTAGGAAGGCTCCTTCAGTGTCACTTTGTGTAAGCTAGCTAGCTAGTTAGCTAACTTTAGCATGCTAAGATGCTCACAGAGAAAACGCTAATGCTAATGTTTAGCAGTGTAAAGTATATACCCATGTTCACCATCTTAATTCAGTATGTGAGGATGAGTTGAGGCTGATGGGAACGTATTTGGTGTTGAACCAGAGTCTTGGACATGTTGAAATTCTGACCTGGTGATGGCGCTGGAGGAAAAGTCGGATGATCACTAAAGCTATCTTGGTTCATCCTGAGGGGAACATGAATATCTTTTGAAATAGTTGATGAGACATTTCTCTCAAAACCACAAATATCAACCTTGGTGTTAGATAGTCAGTAGGACGTATCATCTGGGGACCATGATCGTAAGAACATTCAGAGATATTTCAGTCTTCTAGAAAACTCTTATCTACTAGAGCTGAGGTGCTGATATGACGATACTTTGTCCCCGTCCTTTCAGGTGATATTTTCAGCCTGTGAGCTGGGAGTGTTTGACCTCCTGCTGAGGTCCCAGGAGCCTCTGAGTGCCCAGCATGTGGCCCGGGAGCTGAGCACCAGCGTGGACGGGATGGAGCGGCTGCTGGATGCCCTGGTGGGCATCGAGATCCTGGAGGTGGAGACCACAGACGGGACAGGTGAGGATGAGGAGTGGACTAACTTTAACTGGACACCCAAATATTACATCCATGTGTGATTGTTTAACATCTCATTGCAAGTAAGGTCCATTTAGTAGCTGTTCTGGAGCTTTCAGTTTGATTTAAAGTCTTTTGTCAAAACAGCTTTTTACAGCAGCACTGATGTGGCAAACCTTTACCTGGCCAAAGGCAGCGCCAAGTCTCTTCACGACATGATCATCTACCAATCCCAGACCATCTACCCACTGTGGAATAACATGGTGGACGCCGTCAGGTTTGTGGGAGCAGACATTTTGCATTTAACAAACCTTAGTGGGAGCAGAAGACCTGAGATTTTTGTGGCTAAAAGGAAGAAAATACAGCCTAAACAAACTGTTAGATAGGAGCCTCTAGAGCTGCTCTGCCTCTGTGAGATGTTTGCAGATTTAAAAACAAACTCCACAGAATTAAACTGCATTTTAATGATAATTTTCACAAGTTCAAATGGTCATTTTCCACCACGCAGGGAGGGGAAGAATCAGAATGAGAAGACCTTTGGCCTTCCATCAGAGGATACTTTCCAAGCTATTTACAGGTTGGTGCTGTAAATGCTTTATTGTAGAAGTGTATCAGTCTGTAGCTGAGTTGTGAGATTCTGTGTTTGATCCTTAAATACATCGCCCAGATCAGAGGAGGAGATGCTGAAATTCATGGGTCTGATGAACTCCTCGTGGGTTCTCGATGGACGCGACATCGCGACAGCGTTCAACCTCTCCTGCTTTCAGACGATTGTAGATCTTGGAGGTAAGAGGCTGTGAATCTGATTTCACACAAGATAAAGTAAATATCTGTCGTTCTTGTACTGATATTGTTCCCTTCTTCCCCAGGTTGCACTGGTGCTCTGGCTCGAGAGATGGCGAAGGAATATCCATCTTCCTCTGTCATCGTGTTCGACCTCCCGCAGGTCGTAGAGACAGCTCAGAAACATTTCTCTCAGGAGAACGATGGCGTCGTATTTCAGACAGGTGAGCCTCATTCAACCTCATCCACCAGAGTTGACTGCAAATGTTGGAGATGTATCCGTAACCGTATGTTTTTCACATGCTTTGTAGGAGATTTCTTCAGTGGTGAAATCCCTGCTGCTGACTTGTACGTTCTGGCCAGAATCATTCATGACTGGGCCGAGGAGAAGTGCCTGACTCTGCTGAAGAAGATCTACGACACCTGCAAACCAGGTGAGTTTAAAGCTACCCTGTGGAGTTTGTGTGTTTTGTGACAAACGCTGAACGTTAACTTCCTTATATTTTATCCAAATTGCATTCACACTCAGTCGTTGCACGCATCTAGGATTTAATCTGATTGCTGTCTGCATGCATTAAAAGAATATATGGTGCGTTCTATTTACATCGGAAGTCACTTTCTTTCTCTCACTGGATGAAATCAAGGGTAACATAAAAAAAGCACATTCATTGCTTTTAAATTTCTGTATTCTGTGCTCAGCTCAGCTCAGTTTTTCCTCCTGGCAGGCAGTGGCATCCTGCTGGTGGAGGCCCTGCTGTTTGAGAACAGACGAGGTCCTGTCATGGCTCAGATCTTCTCCCTCAACATGCTGGTGCAGATGCAGGGCCGGGAGCGTCCGCCGTCAGAGTACACCCACATGCTCCAGAAGACCGGCTTTCAAAACGTTCAGGTATGTCGGACCGGCAAGTCGTACGACGCCATCCTGGCCATCAGATGAGCTCAGACCGACACGGGGACGGTCGAGAGAGGCGTCTCCTTTCGTGTTCGGGAAAGTAAAGAACATTCAACTTGAACATTTCAAGGCCTTGAAAAGGTTAGGGAAAGAACATCAAACTATAAGCTCTGCAAAAAACACTGTTCTCTGTTTTATGTTGTCGTCAACCCCGGTGACTTTTCAGATACTGTGATTACAGTTCAACCTGTTTTTTCTAGGACTGGACTAATTCAAACGTTCTCTGGCTTGAGTTTGCTGCTGGATAATATTTTTAATCAATTCTGTAAATAATATTGTAAACATGTTGCTGCATCTTTGCAAAGAATCAGATCAAAGTGCTGCGTTAGATTCAGTCACGATCACCTGAGAGTAAAGTAACTGTTCGACATTTCGGGAAAATAGAGAAGATTGATTTGGTTAATATGTCACTACTGCCAGCAGCCAGTTAGCTTAGCTTAGCATGAGCTAGCCTGCCTTTATGAAACAGTAACAGGCTCTTCTAAATCTCACTAATTAACATTATAGATATATTTTGTTTTATCTGCACAAAAAAGTATGTAAAAGAGGAGAGCACTGAGATAGACAGAAGATAAAATCATTTGTTCAGAACAGATGTTTTTGACAAAAGCTTTGTCAGTTTTCACACTGAACGTCTGCCTGTAATGTTTGTTTTGGATAACTGATTTTTTAAATCTTTCTTAAGTCAGTAACATCAAAAGAGCATTAATGCATCATGTCATCCATATCACAGACATTATAACACTAATTATGTACAAAGCTCTGCATAATTTGTGTATAATTATCTGCTAACGCCTACAAGATGTTGTGATGTGCACCTCTGTTTGCTGTGATGAGTTCAGGTTCAGAACACTGCACAACTCAACCCTTCATGACGAACCTCAGTTTACCGCTGTCACTCCTTTACTGGTGTTAAAAAGTTCTTCTTTATTTCCCAGTCACAGTGTAAAGGCTGGTTAAATGAAAAATCAACTTACAACTTTTTCAAACTGGTTCTCAGTGATGTCATTGTTCATCATGCTGATTTATATATATATCACATTATGAAAGTGTTTACAGTATAAATCAGTTTACATCATCTCAGCAGTGAGAGTTTCTCTTTTTAAGTTGAGGAGATAATTGTTTTTTGTGTTTTGCATGTGTTATTAATGAGAATGTGTGAACGCAAATTATCTAAATGTGCAGTGAAAACATAGAAAAACCGTCTTTTCTGTATTAACACACGTTACCATGAGCTTGTTGTCTGTCTTCTGATCATTCCACTACAACATGTTGGCAGCATGCATCCTTCAAACTAAATCACAGACGTGATGTTTACTCTCTGTGTGAATGGCTCATTTTTTTAAAAAGTTGTTGTTCCTATTAAAAGCTCTGCACGTGTAAACAACCCAGGTGTAGTGGGTTTTGTTGATGCAGCAGTTTTTGTTGTTATAATATTTCATGCCTGTACTTAAAAAAAACCTTTTTACCCCACATCATGTTGACTTTTTCTTCACTAATCCCTCCTCATATAACTTTAAAGTTAAATTTAACAATAAAAAATCAAATACATTCTATTGAAGTGGACACAAGACATTAGTTTCCACAGTAGATTTTCATCATACTATATGTTTAGAGGGATTTTTATGAACAGTTTATTTTAAATTGGCATATAAACAGCACGCCTTGTTTGTTTTAACTATCTGTTTGTATATAATACCAAATATCACAATATTACTGAAAAAACTGAATGCAACCCACTTCAGATAATATGTGTAATGATAATAATGTTTCCAGAGCCTGTGGCAGGTTAAATTTGTCAGGAAATGTGTATAAAATGAAAACATTAGTATGTTCTTGTGTTGAATTTTCTTATCCTAAAGATTCCCAAGGGAAAAAATGAGAAAACGTAATGGTTGCATTTTATCTCATGATTGATTTTGACACTGAACTCAATAACAGAATAACTATTACAGTCCAACTTTAAATCAGTTTAGTGTTGTTTATTTTCACAGATTTTTATAGTCTGTAGGATCATTTAAGACCTCTTCTTATGAGGTGTTTGGGAAGATGAAAATTTAGATGTTTGTGTGGATTAACTTGAAAATAAAACATGCAATGATCCTGAAGATTTCCTTCTTGTAACAGTAAGGGAAAAATAAAACGTTTGAGAAAACATTTATATCATGAATAAGACTGATTTTCTTGAGACAGGAGGTGCAGATATCTATTTATTTATTCATTTATTGTGTGCAGGAAACTTTTATTTGAGTTGTAATTTCTTAACTAAATCGTATTTCTTTTCTTAAATGTGTTGTTGGTGGTCTGTCCCTTTAACTGACAGAGATGTAAGTGCCAAAAAAGGAGTGAGTGTCAGTCAATGGGACAGCTGCGTCATGCACACTTAGGAAATAATTATGTTCACATTATTATGTTTGTTGACACTTAAACTGGCAGCTGAGCAACGTGGCTGTGTTTTTAGACGCTGGAAACATTACGATGATGCATTTTTTCCTGCGTTAGTCCTCGGATCTGTTGGATCATTGGCACCGGGGTCCGGTTCAGGGGGTTTCTGCTGCCCTCCAGCGGCCTGTGCGCGGAGCTGCAGTCCGGGGCTGGGTAACCTCCTCCCCGGCCGCCGCCGCTCCGTGTTTGTGTATGTGGAATGCGGGTCAAGCGGAACTCACGGCAAAAACTGCGCTTCACATCAAACTCTAACACCGGCTTGCATCGGCCTGACGTGCTCTGTATGTACTGTCCACTTTATTTTCAACTCTACACGGTTTTAATTCATGTGCATATTTGCCAGAGTGTTCTTAACGGGCTATTTGAGCGAGTTTATGTCTGTAGTGTGGTCGCACTAGCAGCCCGCTAGGAAAACGCGACATCGTCATTTAAAATGGCGCCAAAGATTAACCTCAGCCAGTGGATCGCTGGTAAACCTACCACACTGTGTCCTGCTGGTTAGCAAAACAACATGACCGTATTAATCAACACTTATCATTCACGTTGATTCCAGGTAGTTTGTTGGAATTAATAACTGATCCCTAACCTTTGGCAGATAGCTGGTTGTAACTGTGGGATCTAATGAGGGGGCACCGTAGGAGCAAACGTTATGTTAGCAGCGCTGGCTAATGCTAAACACATCTATGGTGATTTGCATGTAGCTTAGCCTCCGGCTAACGAGCTAGCCGCTGTTGCTAGCCACCAACGTCAGCTAAACGTAACGTGCACACTGTTACTACGCCTGTAGGAAAAAAGACCCTTCTCCTATTTACTGGTTTCTTAGGGGGGGCTGTTTTACAAAATGGTGTATTTTAGTCCACCGGATGTGGTGAAACATTTCGAAAAAAATCTTATAAACATTTCCACTTGAGGCGCCGGGTGTGGGTGGGCCCGCATGTTGCATAACGGTAGTAGGAGATCAACAATCTGGCTAACGTTAGCCAGCTACAGTGTGCAGCTTGGTAAAAGAAAATGAACCGCCGTGTTGTGTTGTTGTTTTGACGCAAACTATGATCGCATCGTAAACACACCACCTCGCCTTGTGTGTGGGTAACACTTAACCGAGGAGGATTTTGTTTTTGACAGCTGTTAGCTAAAGTTAGCCGCTAGTTAGTTAGCTATCTGCTGCCTGTTGGCATGGAAGAAGGGGCGTCACACAAACCGTGGCTAGCCTGCTGTTAGCCTAGCCAGCTAAGTCAGGGTTAGCATCTTTCTCCCCGTCTCCGTGTGCACGCTGGCAGCAGGAGACCCTGAGATATTTCCACCTGTCGGGAGTTCAGAGTCCTTGTTGATGTGTTTTTGCACGGCGCAAGCGGAGCTCATAGCGCCGCAAGCCGCTGTTTCCTGTCTGTGTTGCATGTGGTAACTTCTTGTTGTCATCGCTGGAACAGTGACTGTGGTGTGTGTGTGTGTGTGTGTGTGTGTGTGTGTGTTCGTTCACGTCCCTGCAGGGCTGGTGTGCTGTCAGATCAGCAGGGAAACAGGTGGAATAGTGACAGGTTTCTATTCCTGCCTGACTGCTGTGCTGTGTAGAACTGATATTTTAGTAATACACAAATTCACTTTCCTAGCCTTCCTAGATCAGGACCATATCTAAATGTATACTGATTGTTAAACCAGAAACTGAAGCACTGTTTTCAGGTGTGATTATTAATCCTGGTATTTAGAGGATCACATTTATCCTAATGCATATTTAGCAGCTTAAATGATCATATTACCTATTATCAGCAACTTTTATTTATAGTGGAAACTGGCTTTATATTTTATGGTGTTATTGTGTGTGTGTGTTATGAAGTAGGGGTTGTATTAAGTTGCTCATTGAATATGCCAGGGATGAATAAGATTCAACTCAGAGATGTATCTAACAATTATTTTTATCAATTGAGAGCTGCAGCGGTCAGTTGATTAGATGAGATGTCTATGGATAGAAGACTAATTGGCAACTATTTCAATGATCAGCCATTTTTTTAAATCCAAAATGTAAAATATTTGCAGTTTCTAGCTTTTCAAACGTGAGGATTTGAGGCTTTTCTTTGTCACACATTGATTAATTGAAAAAAAAAAATCAGAATATTGATTGATAATGAGAAGAATTGTTAGCTGCAGCCCTGTGTTGATTAATAATTTAGTCTGTATAACATTAGATAACAGTGAAAAGTGGCCATCACAATTTCCTGGTAACGTTATTAAGTGTCTTGTTTTTCTGACTAACAGTCCAGAGCTTAAAAAAAAAAAATCATTTTAATTTAAGTCGAGGAAAAGCAGCAGACTCCCCATATTTGAGGACCTGGAGCCATAAATGTAATCGTTGCAGCCGTACTAACATTATCTGTGTCCGTCTTTGAGCCTGAATTCTTATCTTATTCACAAGTGTTCAAGTGTTTCTTTATCTTAACCCCCTGTCCTCCTTGTTTGTGAAGTGTCCCTACGCCGGAGCGCCGCAGACAGACGACGATGAAGAGAAGCAGGCACCCCAGCAGCAGCGATGACTCCGACAATGGAAGTAAGCAAAATATTGTCTCTGCTGACTCATTCATACCAGGCCCAAATATAGACCTGAATGAGGTCAGTGCAAACCAGCCACGTTCCTCTGTTTTACAAGTGAAAGTGCAAAGCATTAATGTAAAGTCAGCAGAAAACTTCTATCCTTAATAATTTGGACTTAAAGTAACTTATTACATGAAGGTAATGACTCTGTATCTCTAGGTCACAAGTCGACTTGGAGCCATCTTCCAACCATTACTTAAATGTCCATTTCATTTTAGAATCACTGCTTCTTTGTCAGAGTATTTGTTTTGTCCTGGAAATGTATCCTTCTCCATCTTGTTACTGTCAGCGTCAGTAAATCTACACTTCACTGTTCAGGACGGAAACAAAGAAAGAGAAAGAGAAAGAAGGCCAGTGGAGGGACAGAGAGTAAGACAAAGGGAACAAGGTCCGACGCTCTGAGAAACAGGAGACAGATTAGGGGCAGGAGGCACGTTTGGACCTTTAAAGACGTCCTGGCAGGTCAGACAGACAGACAGACATCTGAACTCAGCAAATGGTTTCAGAAACAGCGGGTGGCGTTTGTTTCATCATCCATGAATTCCCAGATGGGTGGGGTTTTTACCACAAAACGCCAAGTTGTCAGTTACAGAAAACCACACGAGTGTGTGGATGCTTCCCCATGATTGTTTTTATTTTCTTACCATCCAGTCCATCTGATCTGGTATTAAAACAAACCCACAGCTCTCACTGGAAATCGGTTTTAGCCTGGTTTCATCCGGAGTTTCTGTGAGGTGTGGTGTTTTATGACCTGATCGAAGACTGTGAAGTGTGTCTGAAAGCTCTTTAAAAAGCAAGACAGTGGACATCAAATTAAGGATGTTTTATCAAGCTATTAAAAAAATCTTTCAAATATATTTCTGACATAGATAGATCAGGGAAACTCCTGCATATTAATTCTTCAGTACGTAAAAAAGTGTTTATAGCCTCTATGTGTAAGATTAGATTTTTAGCTCCCACATTAGTTTAAATAAAAGGTTTGCTTAAGTGATTTTAAATGGTGTTTCCTTGCTGTTGCGTGCATAATAAGAGAAAACTCAAAGTAGTAACGAGTGATGAAACGAAATTGAAAATAGAAAATGTTTGTTGCACCAGTTTGACTATCCAAATGAGCCACGCATAAGTTTCCCCAGTGGGGGGGGAAACTCCACAGGGTTTTTCAGGATGTTAGTTTGTTCATTAGTGCAGCAGAAACAGACAGAAGAAGAAGAAGAAGAGATGCTGAGGCCTTTGGTAACTCTCTGTGGTGTTTCTCCTCCAGGTAACTCCACCTGCTGGTCCCAGCATTCGTCACAGCCGAGGAGGGGCACTGGACAGAAACCCTCCGAGGTACGTCTACACACTCAGCCTCTAATCATGATGTTGGAAACACTTGTACAGGTCATAGGTCAGGAACAGTCTTCTGCTCTCATCGTTATTATTTGATTAAAAGCAACAATCATACTCATCAAAACTGGGAACATTTTTAATAGTTTAAGGAACATTTTAAGGTCTGACATTAACACAGGTCAGTATATCTGTAATTTATGTATTTGGTCACATGAGATAGTGAGTCCCTGAGAGCGGAAACGTCTGTGTTGTTATCTACTGTACAGCGTGTGGACTTGGTCCCTGCAGGCCACTGTACACTCCCTTTGACCAGGAGCCAGTCAAATTAAAGCAAAACAATGACGCTGACGTAAGCAGGCTCCTGATTGGCTGGTTCCCGGTCAGCTGACTGAACACATACACAGCCTGTGTAGCTGTGTAAACACTGATACGCAGTATCTCTGTGGAAGATTAAGAAAATGTATAGATAATTTAGCAGGGCTGCAACTAGTGATCATTTTCTTATTTCATTATATATTTATCAAATTATTATTTTATTAATTCATGGATTAATCATTCAGTCTATGAAACATAACAGTTTCCTCGAGCCATTGGTGATTTTATTGAACATCTTGTTTGTTTTTAACAAAAAAAATGTAATTACTATCATGTGAAATAAATAAAAGCAGCAAATTGTCACATTTAAGGACCTGGAACGGTGAATTTTTTGGCATTTTAGCTTGAAGAATTACTTAAAGATGAATTTATATTTAAAATAGTTGCTGATCAACTGTTGACTAATTGTTGCACCTCAGTAATCTACGTCGTGAAGAGAATTATTGGCAGATATGTTGTATATTTTTGCACAAATGTAATTGAACACACTTAAATCAGAACTTTTTGTAACTTGAGGATTGTTTTCAGCTTAATTCCAGCTATAAACTGTCCAGTGAAACATGTGACTGACTGTTGTCGTCATGTTGTGCTGCAGGTTTTCAGGACGGACCTGATCACCGCCATGAAGGTGCACGACTCGTACCAGCTGAACCCAGAGGACTACTACGTCCTCGCCGACCCATGGAGGCAGGAGTGGGAGAAGGGCGTCCAGGTCCCCGTCAGCCCCCAGTCCATCCCACAGCCCGTTGCCAGGTAGGACAACAGAGGGACTGTTTCAGCCGTGCGGACAGAGAGATGACACGTTCTGCACAGTAAATGTAAACGTCTCTGTCTCTCTCCCGGCCGTGATGTGCAGGGTGTTGGCAGAGAAAGGGAAGGAGGTCATGTTTGTCAGGCCAAAGAAGATGATCCGGACGTCGGGCGCCGAGGCGCTGGGCTACGTCGACATCCGGACGCTGGCGGAAGGGATGTGTCGCTACGACCTGAACGAGGAAGATGTGGCCTGGCTGCAGATCATCAACCAGGAGTTCGCCGAGATGGGTGAGTCACAGAAGAGAGGAAACTCTGGCCGTCATTTTTCAGGATATTATTCATTGATTTTTGCGTTTGAGTAAAGTTTTTTGTCTCCATTTTTATATATATATATAGATAGATAAAATCATTTATTATTATTAATCCCTGTTTGGAAATTCTCTTTTTGAGAAGTCAGAGAGGAAGAAAAGAAATCTGAGAAGAAAAATCACAACCCATAGAAACATGCAAACTGTGGTCTGCAGGTTTGCAGGTAGATTAAAGCTTTGATTTAAGAGGTAATAAGTCATAAATCTTTGGTACCACTGGTTTAGTTTGATGTTTTACGGCCTGTATCCACAGGCAGCTTTTTACAGCCAGGATCAGTTTCTCCTCTGCCATTGTTGACAGCGTTGATACCGTAAGTCAGGGTTGTTCTTGACGAGCACAGTGGTCTTCCAAAAGTTGATCTATTTTAAACTCAAACGCAGCAGGAAAGAGAGCTGTGCTCTGAGGGTGTTTTTACACCGAGGACACTGAATGTTGTCGACGCTGAATTTCAGAGGAGTTGTACAGAAAATAGACGCCGCCAGCCTGTGGACACGGGCCCTGACTGGATCTCAGCAGGGCGCTGATTTTGAAAGTGTTTCTCAACAATGTGAAGGTTGAAACAGAAAACTATCGGGTATCAGTTTAGGTTTTATCATCTCTGCAGGTTTACAGTCAGAAAAGAGCAGAGAGAATTATTAGATTATTATCTGATGATCTCTCCCGTCTGTGACGCCCTCTCAGCTTCGCTCCGTCCTCTCCCTCCATCCTGGAGTCTGTGTTTATATCAGGGCGTCTGAGGTTTGTAGTTCTCAGTTTTCGTTTCGAGGAGGCTCCTGTTGTTATTTCTCAGATTGATTTCAGGCTGTTTGTGTTGTTTGGATACACATCATTATCTACAGCTCGAGCTCTTTCTGTGGTGTCATTTTGGTCAGATGACTCAGAGTAAACTAAAAGCTCGACCTATAATTGAGCGTTTCGTGGGTGTAAAAGAGGTTCTCTCCAAACGCTCAGCTGTTGGAGAACAGAGAAGCGTTTGATATTTTCATATAAATAGCTGTCAGATCATAATATCTTATATAATAATGGCAACAAAAAGAATTTAAATAATCTTGGTGACAGACTAATTGTGTGATGTCTGTTCGCAGCCATGGCGCCGCTGGACGAGATCACCATGGAGCGGGTGATGGAGGAGTTTGAGCGCCGCTGCCACGAGAACATGACGCACGCCATGGAGACGGAGGAGGGCCTGGGCATCGAGTACGACGAGGACGTGGTGTGCGACGTGTGCCAGTCGCCCGACGGCGAGGACAACAACGAGATGGTGTTCTGCGACAAGTGCAACATCTGCGTCCACCAGGTCAGAGGTCAACACGCAGACCCACTTTGACTCGCTCATAACCTCCTGTTGTGCTGCGGTGGAAAGCAAAATGAAACGACTCGTCTTACACATTAGCTCAGCTGTTTCTGTGGCTTCTCCTCACACACCCACACACACACACACACACTTTCTCTCTTCATTTGCCGTTGCTGTATTGATTTCTGTTCACTGTGTGGAAGCTGAGACGCTGTCTGTTTGCATTTCTCGCCAGGCGTGTTACGGCATCCAGAAAGTCCCAAAGGGCAGCTGGCTGTGCCGGATCTGCGCCCTCGGCATCCTGCCAAAGTGCCAGCTGTGTCCCAAGAAGGGTGGAGCCATGAAGCCGACCCGGAGTGGAACCAAGTGGGTCCACGTCAGCTGTGCCTTGTGGATTCCAGAGGTGAAGACAAACTCTACCTGTATTCAGTCTTTAGTGTTTCACTTCTGTGTGTGTGCGTTTTTTAGACTCAAAGTAATTGTTAATAGAAGTCTGTATCTCACAAGCAGCACCTCAACACATGATAATGATCTTAAAGATAACAACACTCGAGGTTTCTGCCTCTTCAAAGGAAGTTTCTCCTCGCCACTGACGCCAAGTGCTCGCTCCTGGTGGGAATATTGTAAATAATAATATAAAGAATTTGGTCTAGACTGCTCTATATGAAAAGCTTACCTCTGTGGTGATTGGTGCTGTATAAATAAGATTAATTTGACTTGACATTTAACAGGAATATTACAAGAAAATTATTTATCGGACACGAACACAAGTTTCAGCTTTCTGATTTATCTGAGAGAAACAAAATTGCATTAATGCTGCTTCCAATCAACTCACTGAAACCCAGTAAAAACGCTATAAAGCAGCTGAAATACAGCACAAGGCTCAGGACTTTCTATTGAAGAATGTTGCATTAAAATTAGAAGCACAAACATAAAGCAGGAGGCAGAAATCAGTGAAATTAATAAAATCCAGTTTAACAAACTGGGTGGTGATTTGACTTTGCTTTTCCTGAGTGAGTCGTTCATCGTCTGCACCGACATTCGAACAACACGTGTCCTTATTAACGCTTTAAATGTGCTGTGCAGGTGAGCATCGGGAATCCGGAGAAGATGGAGCCGATCACCAACGTGTCCCACATTCCCAGCAACAGATGGGCGCTGATCTGCTGCCTGTGCAAAGAGAAGACGGGAGCGTGTATACAGGTGGAGTCCCCCGCTCACATTTCACAAAGATGTTTAATGAGACGTGAAAAGCAAAGAATGACCCCGCCTGATGGTACGAGTTAGAGGAGTTGAGGCGCTGCAGTTTTTTTACTGCGTCTGTTTCCTCTGCTTTTCACAAGTGTGGGAAATGAACTTGTAATGATTTCACAGCTCAGCAGGGTGGACGAGCGAGGAGGCAGATTATCAGCCACCTTTTTCTGCAAAATTCCGAAGGAAAATGTGTCTTTAAATATGTTATTTTTTTCATTAAACACCACATTTCAGTAATTTAACCTTATTAAAGTGACAGCAAGAAGTATAATCACTAGTGAAAGTGCATCAGCAGATATAACACTGGTATGAAATGAAGATTTTATCCATGTTTTATAGGATGTTTATTAGTATTATTGTTCTGCCAGCAAGTCTGCATGTATTCTAGTTGGATAATAAGACTCCTTATTCAGCTGCTGCCATGTTTACCAGCTGAAACAACGTAAACAAACATCATCTGTTAATTATTATTTTTACTCACTGGAAGTAGAGAGTGAGTTTAGACCTGCTGCACTGATACGACTGATCCTGGAGATGCTTTACCACCATCTGCAATTACTCTGATTAGTAACACAAAATAAAATCAGTAAAATATATATATATGCAGTAAAGTTAAAGTAATCCCCACCTCTACCTGCCTCAACATAAAGTGCATTAAGTGATAAATCCATTAATCCATCAATAAATTACATTCGAAGTACTTTTTCCACCACTGGCTGCAAATTATTTTCTAAAAGCTAAGTTGACATTTTGTATTGAATATTTCTACACTGTAGTATCTGATTACTTCCTCCACTGCTTCATTTTGTCACTGTTCCAGTGTGAACATGATTCATCCTCTAAACCACCTTATTATTAGTGTAGTATGGATTTGGGTCTGAGCTACAGATGAACATTAAATGATTTGGAGAAACACTCGTGAAACATTTTTAGTGCTTTTATGTTTTTGAATGTTTAAACTTCTCGTTGTTTCTGCGACAGTGCTCAGCAAAAAACTGCCGGACTGCCTTCCACGTGACGTGCGGCCTCCACGCCAGCCTTGAAATGAACACCATCCTCACAGAGGATGACGAGGTCAAGTTCAAGTCCTACTGCCCCAAACACTCCGGGCTCGAGGGCGCAGAGTCCAGAGACGGAGACTCGGGAGGCGAAGAGGAGAAGGAGGGCGCCAGAGACAAGAAGGGCAGGAGGAGAGGCAGGGTGAGAGGGGAGGAGGACGCCGCCTCCTCCTCCTCGTCTTCCCACGTGGCTCCTCAGCTCACGGACAGAGCGCCCAGTGACCCAGACGGCCTCAGCAGCCGGCAGCAGGAGAAGAGAGTCAGCTTCCGCAAGCTGAAGCTGCAGGAGATGGAGGAGGAGTTCTACCAGTTCGTGGGGGTGGAGGAGGTGGCCGGTCACCTGAAGCTGCTGCCGGAGGTGGTGGACTTCCTCTACCAGTACTGGAAGCTGAAACGCAAAGCCAACTTCAACCAGCCCCTCCTCACGCCCAAGAAGGATGAGGAGGAGAGCCTGGCACGCCGCGAGCAGGAGGTGCTGCTGCGACGCCTGCAGCTCTTCACGCACCTCCGCCAGGACCTGGAGAGGGTAGGTTTCCACTTCACCCACATCAAGGCTCACAGGAGCACAGGGAGCAGCAGAGGCAAGAAGGAGAGTGTCATGAGGAGGAGGGAGTGACTGCCTGATGGCCAGAGACATAGCTTAAATAAAGTTCAATAAACTCTGAGTGCAGTGTATTTTTATTGAGTGATGCAGTAAGTTACAGCAGAGTAAGAATCAGACTGAAGATGCAGGTGATTAAAATGAAATAATTAAGAGTCCAGTTATGCAGCTCTGTAAAAAAAATAAAAACAAGTAGCTACAGGTGTGTGTATTGTATACAACATGAAAAATATGCAGATTAGATATAGAAAATATTATTTAATAAGGCTGCAACTAACCAGTCAAGTTGTTTTTATTATTGACTAATCATTAAGTTTAGTTTTAGTTTATTTTGCACAAGTGACAACAAACAATGCATTACAGGACTGTGCTGGTGCGTGCAGCAGAAAGAGAGGGTGAAAATGAATAACCAATAATTATGTGCGTCAAGAAGAAACTACATGGAAAAAGGCCACTTTATACACAATTTTTTTTTGACTCCCCAGATTTAAAGTTTTGTGATGATGATGCTACATTTTCTCTCCTGTGTCTGATAGAGAACTGACGGAGAGTTGTTAAATTGTTCTGTCTGTAAAATTTCATGTCTTAAGATTGTTTTGTCTGACTAACAGTCCTAAAACCCAAAGATAAAAAGTTTATAAATTCTTATAGAAAAGCAGCAAATCCTCAAATTTAACTAAGTGAACCTGGTATGTGCTTCACTCAGGTTCATCTAAAATCAGCAGGCAGTTTCACAGGTTTAGATTACACTATTAGGTTTGTTCTGTTACCCTGAAACATGACTCTCGATGTCTAACTCATGGCTACAGTTCTTATGGATATCTGGATTAGGATGATAACACGCAGGCTGGATTTTTCAAAGTTTGTTTACAGGAAAGTTGCATCAAACATGAGAAGTGCGGGTGGGTATGTCGAGTGTTTTTTGTGATTTTTTGTTTTTTAAGCCCTTTGTATTGATGTTTGTTTGTCCCGACCTGCTGCTCCTCAGGTACGTAACCTGACCTACATGGTGACTCGGAGGGAGAAGATGAAGCGCTCGTTGTGGCGAGTCCAGGAGCAGATCTTCCAGCACCAAGTCAGGCTGCTCGACCACGAGCTGCTCACAGGTCAGTCATCAGAGTCTGAACATAAAAGTTAATAACCAAAGACGCAGTGAACTCAACATGGAGATGCAGATTTAATCAGAGCACACAAACTGTATTTTTCATTACACAAACTGGAGATTTTTACAAAAAAAAGTATCTGTTATCTCGCTAATATTTGGTGTATCAATATTTTTAATTTTAAAAACACAAAATAATTAAACTGATGCTCAAAGTAAAGAAGTGTGTTAAGCTGCTATTTGTACGTTTTTGCAGCTGTAATTTTTACTTCCAGCCCAAAATAAATCCTTAATTTGAACAACAGAACTTTGTAGAAAGATAACGTCATAGGGTCATATCATCACATCATGATTCTACTGAAAGGTAGTAGAGTATAATCTAAAACACTGACTGTATTGTGTCTGTTTCAGGTGATCCTTCAGCGAAGGACTTGGAGAAGCTCTTCTCTCTGGGCTGGTTATCCTCTCAGGGCTCCCAGTCTCGCTCCTCCTGGAGCCACTCTGGACTGAAAACCAAACGAGGGTCTTTAAAGCAGGAGAAAAGGAAAAGCAGTGACAGAAAAAGCCTCTCTGACTCACCACACACTCACAAGAAAGACAATCTGAGCAAACCACTGGAGACGAAGGATAGTAAAAGCTCCCGAATCAAAGAGCCCGCACAGGCTGAGGCCGCAGGCGACGCCAAAATCCAAAACTCTGAGATCAGTCAGGAGGTTCAGTTCCCAAAGCTTCAGAAGCCAGAGGTCGTTCAGGAAACGATCGCTGCCAAGCTGCACAAACCTGAGAGCAGGAAAGGGCCTCGGAGGGAGGCCCCAGGGCCCGAACAAGAGGCGGCGAGCAGAGGGAAACGAGACAACGACCACGAGCAGGAGGAGAGGAGGAGGAAGAGGAGGAGCGAGGTGACGGAGAGCTTCTCCAGCCAGGTGAAGAACAAATTTGGGTCTAAACATCTGGAGAAAACGGTGTCAATCAGGCTGGTGGATATCAGAAACTCAGACACTGACGACTACTTCCTAGACGAAGGAATGACCAAAAGAAACCCCGTCTCTCTGGATGTGACGACCAACACTAAATTCAACAAAGCCAGCGTGGTGTCAGACGCCGCCACTGCCACCAAAGCCAACGGCTGGCTGAGGAAAACCCAGGCGAGCAGCTCCCACACCCCCAACGGACCTGTGAGCGGACACCTCAAAGGCTGGGGGAAGTTCAGGATCCCCAAGAGGAGCGAGAGGCCTCTGACAATGAAGGAGCAGGAGGTGGAGGAGGAGGAAGAGGAGGTGGTGGAGCAACGCAAGCCGCTGCTGAGGCCGCTGACCAACACACCAGAGCCGTCGTACCCCAGGACACGACTCCGCACGGGGACGGAGAATGACGGCTACGCCTCAGACTCCAAACAGGGTGATGGCGAGGTGGAGCCCTGCTTGAAACGATGCCACTCCCACCAGCTGAGGGGCGACTCGTCCCTCAGCCGCCGGTACGGGTCTGACATCATCCGCCGAGGCGTGCTGGCCTCCTGATGGCGGAGCAACACTTTGAAAATAAGCTGCACTGTGTTAGTGGGAAAAGAAAAGACGGTCGCTCTTTGTACCTTTATTTTTCTTGATGAAATCATAAAATGCCTAGATTAAAAACAGAGCTGATATTTATTTTTTATTTGTAACATATGTAAAACTGGGAAATATTTTACTTTTTACTTTATTTTGAGCTAGTTTTAATTTTTGTTTTTTTTTCCTCAAAGTAGAAAGATGTCAAGTTGCCACTTAAACGCTCGCTCAGATATTTACAAGCAAAAGCATCAACTAGGGTGAAGTTGTAATTGTTGCTTGGGACCATAAGCTTGCAATGTATTTTGTTTTTGGCGTAGTATTAAAACTCGGCCTCGAGTCAGTTGCACTTAGTCAGAAAAGCTGAAACAGATAATCCTCATCCCGTCAGCGACGTAGGACTCTATAGTTCTTTTTTGTTTTTTCATAAAGCTTCCACGGCTACAAACAGGGCGTCAAACTGCCCTTTTATCGCTATTTAAACTCCAGCTGTCATTGTTTCTTCAGTCTGTGTCCGAAGCTCAACATTATGAACTGAGAATCCACAAACACAAAAAGAGAAAGGAATCCAGACTGACCTTTTACTTGTCATCAGCACTTAAGTGTAATTGAACTGCGATCGTATCGTATCCATCATGTGCCTAACTTTTATTTGAAGCGTTTGCACTACGAGAGGACGGCACAGGTGTGAGGTATGAGTAGAGTTATTTTTACACTGAAAAATTAAAAAAGCGTTTTGTACCCTCGGCCGCTGCTGTACTACTACTGTTATGCAAAATGAATCTTGTTTTGTCTTTGTCTTAAAGAGGAATAAACACTCTGGAGGACTTCAGTCTCTGATCTTTGGCTGATTAATTCTTTAAGATATTAGTGGTTAGTAAGTAAGATAGTTTAGTAAAGTACGTTAGCAAAGTAAAGTCAATTTAGTAGTTCAATCATAGTTAGGGTTACACTCTTAAAATCATGGTTAGGGTTACACTCTTAAAATCATGGTTAGGGTTACACTCTTAAAATCATGGTTAAGGTTACACATTAAAATCATGGTTAGGGTTACACTCTTAAAATCATGGTTAGGGTTACGCTCTTAAAATCATGGTTAAGGTTACATGTTAAAATCATGGTTAGGGTTTCACATTAAAATCATGGTTAGGGTTAGGGTTACGCTCCTTAAAATCATGGTTGGGTTACACGCTAAATCATGGTTAGGGTTAGGGTTACAGTCTCCTTAAAATCATGGTTAGGGTTACGCTCTTAAAATCATGGTTAGGGTTACATGTTAAAATCATGGTTAGGGTTAGGGTTACACGCTATATCATGGTTAGGGTTAGGGTTACAGTCTCCTTAAAATCATGGTTAGGGTTACGCTCTTAAAATCATTGGTTAGGGTTACATGTTAAAATCATGGTTAGGGTTACGCTCTTAAAATCATGGTTAGGGTTACACGTTAAAATCATGGTTAGGGTTACACTCTTAAAATCATGGTTAGGGTTACACGCTAAAATCATGGTTAGAGTTAGACACTAAATCATGGTTAGGGTTACACTCTCCTTAAAATCATGGTTAGGGTTACATGTTAAAATCATGGTTAGCGTTACACGTTAAAATCATGGTTAGGGTTAGACACTAAATCAGGGTTAGGGTTACGCTCTTAAAATCATGGTTAGGGTTACACGTTAAAATCATGGTTAGGGTTACACGCTAAATCATGGTTAGGGTTACATGTTAAAATTATGGTTAGGGTTAGGGTTACATGTTAAAATTATGGTTAGGGTAACACGCTAAATCATGGTTAGGGTTACACTCTCCTTAAAATCATGGTTAGGGTTACACTCTTAAAATCATGGTTAGGGTTACACGTTAAAATCATGGTTAGGGTTAGGGTCTAATGGCCCAAGCCTGTGATTTAACATTTATTTTTTCGAGCCTTTGAGGGTTAGGGCGCCCCAGAACTACCAAGCAGTCTTTAAGTTACTTTAAGTACTGGACTTAATCAAACCCACATCCAAAACACTTGATGTTCCTCTCGCAGTCTTTCACATGAGCATTAAACTTAAAACTTCACCATAGATTAAATTCACAACCTCAAAACTTCAGAGCAGTTCTTTAACACCCTGTGTAGTTTGACCAGACACTTCAAACGGCAGTTTATCACATAACTGATCTCCATCCAGACGAACGTTTAACTTCTTAATCAGAAATCATCTTTGCCCATACTAACACACCTGAAAACGCTCTTCACATTACTCACGTACTGGGCATGCGCATGCTGGTGTAGACAGAAAGTAGATCGTCTACTCTTCGGTTGCAGAAAATACTACGAACAAAATTTAACCGTCGTGCTGCATTATGAATTATAAAGTGAAGAATTTAGCGCCACAAGAGCTGCTAGCAAAGACACGAAGGTTAGCATCGCTTCTAATTCCTTACCTGTTGCGTTCACTCCTTGAAGTCCAGGCGGAAATTGGTCAGTCACGTGACAGGAGCGCGACGAATCAAGACAGGATACGTCATGAGTGATAAGACCCAATCAAGGACATGGACGTTGGTGTCCCCGATTTCTTTTTAAACTTATCGGCGCCAGCAGCCTTTACAAGAGTCTTCGTTTTGGGGGCTAAAAAACTGCGCAACGTAGCAACAGTAGCAACGTCTTCTCTGTTTACTGCGTCGAAGTAACGTAAGTAAAAGAAACCGTCGGTCAACGTTTATTAGCTCAAACTCCAACATGAAGTACACGAAGAAAGTCGACACAGTGGCACAGAAATCGCACACCGCCTCCTAACGTTTCGGCGGTGTAATTGCAGCGCGACAGGCACCAAAGCGCAAGTATTTCTTCTTCATCTTGAACCAATTCATCAGACGCTCTGAAAGTGCGTTTCTTGAAAGTATTTGAGTGTTTACTTTTGGTGTTGGACTTCAAAATTTACTGAGCTTCATAAGAATTGAATCCACATCCACAGAAGAATCCATTTAAAGTTGTGGAAGTTGAACTAACAGAGGCAGCGATAATCCAGCAACTCCCGTGTTCTACTTGGTAAAATTAATGTTTTTGTCAATGGAGTCTGGTGTGTCAAAAACAAGCACTTTACCAGCCGTACTTTTAAGTGGACACAAGATTACATTGCAGCAATACTGAGCTCATTCCAAAGCTTTTTGACCCTATCAATCATTTACACCCAAAAAGACTGAAGTTAGCCTTTTAGATGTCACAAGTGATAAATAAAAAAATAAAAAAAATCAGCACAGGATAGTAACAAAAGTCCAGTAGTCCCACAGACTGGATGCATGTTCGACCACTTTTTATTGCACGATTCAACAGATGTGAGAACCTGCACAAAAAAGTGTTTCAGCACTGCATCAAGAAAAAAACAAAACAAAAACATACAATGTCAGAGAAATTGTATGATATTTACAATAGATGCATCACTATTACCACTTATACATTATGTACATATTAGTCTCTGGTTTACTATGACAGTAGTTACAGAATGAAACCCCTACGCACACATTACACTTCAGCTCTACAGGGAATTACAGTGCTTACAAAAATAACTGGCTGGACTACATTCACTCAACACAAATCAAGGTTAGGATGAAGATCGTTATGTAGAAAGTTGCAGGATACTCATAACTTTGCTGCACCTGTGGACATGTCCCATTCACACGCCCTGGGGAAAAATGAAAACACTCAAGAAAACAAAAATAAACCAAAAAGGTGCAGTTACAAAAACAGCCTCCTGTTGTGTCTGTACAAGTCAAAACTGGTTTTTAAAGATGTTTTACAGATCTCAAAAACAGAGAAAAAGAACATGAATAGTGGCTTTCAGATAAAACGACGCCTGGATTCAAGATGAAATAGTCCTACACTTGTTTTTGTCAACGTTAAATATGAAATTAAAGGCACAAGAAACACCTGTAGCCTCAGTATTAGTGGAAAAATCTCATAACCAACCAAAAAAAAAAAAAAGGAGAGAGACTGGTGATATTAACTCTTAAATGTAACAGATTCAGTCAAAAACAAATATTCGAGAAACACACAATACTCAGCTTTTGTGTTCTTGTCACCCGAGCCGACCATGATTTAAGATGGTTTCAAAGCTCCAAGTACGGTGGCCATTTTAGGACATTCCAGACTCAGCTTGGTGTTACTGTAACAGCTCCAGTTTAATCAAATTTAGGCTCATCTTTTCCAGATGTATGCACTGATGGCGTCTGAAGTTGGGAAACGTTAGCACCCTCACAAAGAATCGTGAGATGAACATTAAGGGTCACTTCATGATAACTGGGGTAGACGATGACAGAATTTTACTGCTCAAAATAATTATTATTTCTTGAATTTTACTCTAATCTACCTGTTCAGATCTGTGATGAAGAGAGACGACCAAAGAAATGTTCTAAAAGCGCTCGTTTTGTCAGACTGGAGCTAGTTTCCAGCCAGTTTCCATCACTTTCAAATACATGTGCTGATTGATAAGTTGGTAACCTAAGATAGAAGGAGATGAATTAAACAGCTCCTATTACATGCACACGCAGTTCAGCTTTCTGAGTGATTACACAGAAAGTTTGAGGTTAGTAACTCTGGTGGTTTTTCTGAACGTACAGCTGAGAATTAAGTGCAGCTGGAGCTCTAAGAAAACAGCACAGAGCCGAGTCTAACGTCTGAAAATGGCCACAGTGCTCTGTAGTTGTCTCAAGCCTCCGTCCTTATAATGCTTTGTCAAGTGAGGACATGAAAGATTTAGGGAAAATTTGAGTCACAAGGTGTTAGCCAGTGTGCTGTTAGCTCATGTTAAAGTATTAAACAACCGGCAGGAAGCAGTTTTCAGACTAAAAACCTCCAGAGGAATAAAAAAAAAAGCTGAGGTCTTTGTTCCAAAACCTCAACTACAGATGACTTTATCACCAATGACAAGCAACGGCCAGTGACACTGAAAGGCCTTCAGATTCCAAACAGCATGATGTGTGTGTTTATACGTTTAAAAAAAACTCTTTGTACCTCAGATTTCAGATACTTCAGTGGAAAACACAAACAGCACCTTAAGGTTAAGACTCAACACTTAAACTTAGAAAAAGGTTCAAGAGAATCGCTGCCATTCCTTCATTTATCTGGTTTTTACTCAAGGGATCAGAGTGTCAAAGCCCTTTAAACCTCCCAGTAGTGTTTTTATGTCAGACGGCAGTTTTAAGAGCGTTCTCCTGGGTTTAATACTTTCTGTTAATCCCTCGTTCTCTGGACAGACGGGCAGGTAGATAAACGGTTTGTAGCGCCATCGTTCAGCATCCTGATAAAAATAAAAAATAAAAAATCTAAAACGTAAAACTGAGCTAAAACAAAAATAACAGGTTGTAAAATAGCAAACATGTCTACAGTTAAATGTAACCTATGGCTACGAAATCAAAGTAAAGAGGTCATCTGAGGCCTATCCATAGTGTCTTGGTGTTTGATATTACATCTGGCATATATATACTATATATAAAAATAAAAACAATCCATTTGGCAACCTGTTTGATGTCTTACACTATTCCAGTAATCATAATTTTGGTCTTTGATATACACATATATAGATATAGCTATAAAACTCTGCTGTTCAAGATCATCCGTGTTGAGTGAGGGGGCGAGGTGACTGAGATTCAAGTTAGCAGACAGTGACGCTGCCGCTCAGCATTACTTCTGGCTGGTTCAGTTTGTTTCTGCAGAAACTCACTGGTTTCTTTTGTTATTTTGAAAATCAAATAATCAAAAAACAAAGACAACAGTAAAACAAAAAAAAACAAAACAAAACAAAAAACAAAAGGCAGTCTGGTTGGTGGAAGAAGAATGAAGAGTTAGGATCCACAAGCCAAAGTTTCCTGACCTGCGCTCGCTCTGCTGCTTTGTGCTTTACCACAGGTGGTTCGCCTCAGTGCAGACAAGTAAAATAAACCTGAAAATGTTATTTAAAAAAAATAAAAAATAAAAACAAGAAAAGTCTGAGCGGCGAGCTAGAGGTCGTTGCCGAGCATGTGAGAGATCAGCGGCTTTCCCTGATGACGAAGATGTACAGTGCCTTGGTTTCTGTGATCTTGAAGAAATTATTACAAGGGGTTCATATTTGTTCATGAACGGGGAGGAAGCAGGTGTCAGAGTCTGGTTTGGTCTTTTGGCTCTCTGAGGTGGTGGTGGGGTGGGGTCAAAGGTCACTTCAGGCCTCCGCTGCTTTCCTCTTAGAGCCCTTCGTTTTGGCCTCGGCTCCTTCTGCCTTCCTGGAGCCTTTGGGAGGACGGCCAGCGATGGTGGCAGTAGTGGTGGTCGGTGCGGTCGTCTCCAGGTTGACGTCCTGAGCCTGGCTGTCCGTCCCCTCCAGCTCGTCGTGCTCCAGACAGCACAGCTGTCCCGTGGGAGGCCAGGGGCGCAGCGCCCCCTCCTGGTGAGCCTTGCAGAAGGAATTGGGGCAGAGCTGGCAGAAAGCCTCTGAGTTTTTCCCGCAGACGTCACAGTGGTGCCATGGGCAGTCCCAGCGGCCTGCAGGAGGCGAGGACGAACGATACAGACAATAAGTTTGGAATATAGGGCGATTATTTTCATTACTGATGAATATTCTGATTATTGGTCTTAAATAACTCGACCTGATGCAGTACTACAACACTAAACCTATTCAATTTACTGTCATATATCACAAAGAAAAGCAGAAAATAGTCACGTTTTAGAGGCTGGGACCAGATTTCAATCTCACATTTCTATTTGGAAAAACAATTAATAGTTTATTAATATAGTTACTGGTTGATTTCTGTGAATCATCGAATAGCTTAATCGACCGATCTGAAAAACACCAATGGTGAAAACAACTCAACACTGAAGAAAGAGAGAAATTAACAGCTACAAACCAGAATAAAAAAGTGAAACATTAATACAAGATTATTAAAAATGTTTTGGTCCTCATACTTACAGAGAGACACCCAAACTTTAGTTAAAATCTTACAAATATAGTTAAATGGCTGGACAGGAGGCTGTTCTACAAACTGTAGAAATTCTTACAAATTTAAAGGCTACAATTTTTTTACAGTAAAAAAAGAATCTATTTTAAATGAAAAAGTCCTCTAAAGGAGAGATTTGTGTTCTGAACATGCGCCATGATTCTGCAGTGTACTAAAAGCTGATAATCTACATGCTGTGACGTCTGCGGCGTTTGTTACGTTTCCAGCGTTTCTTACCGAAGGGTCTCTTGGTGAGGTTCAGGCAGGACAGGTGATAAGCTTTGGTGCAGGTCTTCTTGTCACAGAGCACCAGCTGCCCTCCGTCTCCACAGCGGAAACATTCGTCCTCAGACTTCTTCTTTCCCTCGCTTTTCCTCTTTTTGTACTTTCTCTTCAACCTCTTCCCTTTTGGCTCAGCTGTTTGGCCATTTGAGTTCTGTGGAATCAATTTGAGCATTTCTCATTGCATGTACAAATTATTAGAATTTAAAAGGACGGACCAAGAAAGACAGAACTGCTTAATAAACCAAATTGTGACTCTGGGAATTCGTGATTTATATGTTCAACTTAAATCAGAACAAGACTTTGCAGCTCTACTAATAAAGCTCACCTTAGGACGATCACCAAGAAAACCGCTGCAGTTCGGGGCGCCGCAGCGACAGACGGTCTTCTCGTTGCCGAGGCAGTCCAGGTTGTAGTTAAAGGTCAGCTCAGTCCCTGCGATCCAAACAAAAAAATTAACGAATGAATAAAAATAGATGGATATAAACACAATGAGCAAGTGTCCTCTTTATCCCTGAATAATTATGACCCAACTCATTCTTTAAAATCCACCTCAGCCTCATTTGTAACTCGTCTCACCTGCTGGGATGTCACAGACAGCGAACAGGCCAACCCGCGTGTCGCCGTTCACCGTCCACTTCTGCGTCTCACAGTTGGGCTGACAGCTATGATTCATGAAGCGAGAGTAGTTTCCCTTTGGACCAGCATCAATGATTCGATCCTTAAAAAAGAAAAAGGAGGCGTTTGTTTCAGTTTATTAATTATAAAACTCATGAAATATGAACTCCTGTATTACTTCCACTACAGTATCATTTTGACACATTATTTGTATTTTGATCATTAGCATTAAGAGTAGATGGATCCACTGGTATTTGTAGTATTGACCACTGTAATGTTACAGCTGTCTGTCAGGCAACATTCCCAATGCAATACCATTTTGTTGCTCTAGCTCTGAGTGGAAATGGCACTGCTGCTGAGAAAACAGCATCCTGACACTGCAGAGCAAAAACAAGTCTGCTGAGATTTGACTGGACACTGCTGCCAACACACACACACACACAAAAACACCACGCACAATCCACACTAACCTTGTCGATGGTGAGCATGTAGAAGTCTGTGATGTTGTTTTCTTGGGCGTACTTAATCCTCGCCCTGCACTCCTCCTCATCGATCAGCTCTCCGATGTATTCGTTCACAAACTCCCCCTGTTTGAGAAACGCTACCATCAGACCAGAGACCAGCACTGCCTCGATACTGGGAGCGTCCACGAGACGAACCGCAGGACTGCCAACGGTGCAGGTGTTTTAAAAACGCAAGATAGGCTACAGTGCCTATAAAAGTATTCAGACCCCTTGGCGATTTTTATGTTCTACAACATTAAATCGAAGGGAAAAATGACCTTTTTTGATCAAGAGAAACGAAAGAAGGGAAAAGAGCGCCTGTATCTTAACAGGCTCTGCAGCCACTCTTTGCTGTAATATTTCATGCTCCGGGCAGATGAGCATCCAAAGAGGCTGTTTTAAACTTGTTAACACACCAAAAATGCTTCCTAAATACTATGATGATTTACTGGTCTATTTTATGTACATAACCTATAATATAAAAGGATGTAATGTTTCATAATAGTCCCTAAACAGTTGTGACCAAAACATGTACCGGACAATAAATTTTACAGTTGAATTTCAAGTTTCAAAATACATTTTTGCCTTTTCTTGTGCTTTAGTTTCTTGTCATTTATCGGCCAGACCCTAATTTCAAGTGATTAAATCATTGATTTGCATGAAAAGAAAAAAGCCTGAAATTATTACCAAGATTTTACACACTGCTCGTGCTCGTCCAGAAAACACAACTGGTGTTTTTAATCTTTGTGTCCTCCAGACAACATCAACACCACGGTCCTCATGTTCTCAGAATTAATTTCCAAAAACAAACTGGATATATTAACCTTTAATAAAGATGAATGAATCTTGACACTAAACAAACGAAAAGATTGTTTTATGTTCGGAAAGCCTCTCCCTCTCACCTTCTTGATGTCCCGCAGGGAGACCAGGCCCCAGCCTTTTCCGGGAGTCTTGATGATCTTGGTCTCTGGGTAAAGGCGTTTGGTGAAGTCCTGATTACAGCAGCGCTCCCCGCTGGGACACACCTGAGGGTGGCACTCGTACTGAAGCATACGGTTCAGACACTCGGACTCGAACCCACACGGCCTCTCGTCTGTTGGTTTGCAGTTACACTTGGGGATCTCGGAAATGTCTGCGGCGTAGACCTGAACTTTGCCGACCGGTTTGTTGACCTGAAAAGAAGGAAAATCATCAGCATATTGAAACGTTAACATTTTAAAATGAAGCCATGAATCTAATCCGGAAAAGATTAAAGTAAAACGTTCAAATTATTAACATTCTTCACATGCAGTTACGCTGACAGAAAAAAAAGAGAAGAATCATATGATGAGATTTCTCACCTTGATAAATTTGTACGGCGGTGGTTTCCGGCTGTTCTCTTGCGCTTCCTTGGCCTCTCGTTTCATTTTTATCTCCTTGAACCGAGCTTCAGCCTCCAACAGAGCTGATGAAGCACAACAACGTAAACACACATTTAAGTTAAGACAACGCCTCAAACTAAACGTTGCAACAGTTACAACTAAATGATATGCAAATAGAAAATCATACTGCGGATATTTTGACAGATAATGTAAGTACAGTATGAGTCATGGTTTTGGTGGGAGTTCTTGAATTTTCTTTTCACTGAATAAAATATAAACGTGATGATGACGTGACACCATGATGCTTCATTTATAATATATGTATGTTTTATATTTAGCAAACATGGATATGGAACTTGGCCAAAGCGCAGTTTCATTTATATTTTGACTAATTGTTCAGCTGTAGTTGGCACAGTTGAACAAGTGGGTTTAAAACTATACAAATGTATAGAAAGAAATACAATGTCTTATGTTTCTCATGTTATTTTAGAGACTTTACTAAATATCAATACCTGAAAGTCATTATTTAAATTAGGACCAGCACACTTTACTAGTCTACATTTTCAACATGGTAGAACATTTTAATTTGAGATAAATAAATAACATAAATTTAACTTTTTGCTATCCCAACTTTAAACTGTGAAAAAACTGTGCTTTGATACAACTTTGGTTATGCTTATATTCCTCACTTCTTTCGTGACTTTTAATGAAATTTTGCCTGAGATGCTTATTCAGCCGGGAGCGTTACCGTTCTTAAAAACTTTGCCGATGCCAGTCCTCTGGTGCTTGCTGCCCCTGTCTCCCTCCATGTAGGGAAACACTCGGCCCTGGTGAGTCCAGAAGTAATCCTTGGAGCCGAAGAAGAAGACGGGAAACTCTCCGATCTCGTGGCGAAGGTGCTGGATGTTGGTGGGTATGTTTCGCGGGTGGTGGATCTCTGCAGGCCACCATCTGAGGAGAAGAAGCAGCATGAGTTACACTGTGCATTCAGGGTCAAACATGCATGGAAACAAACAGCTGAACACTTTCTCTCACCTGTATGTTCCTAGTTTGACCCAGATGATGTCTCTGTATTTGGGTTTCTTTCCGGCTCTGCAGTCGTTGCAGAACCAGCTCCCGTCAGGCATCGCGATGTTCAGACAGTCGGGGTGAAAAGCTGCTGGACAGGACTCGCAGCACAGCAGCTGCCCTCCTGCAACACACAGAGAGAAATCCAATTAAACCTGGAAGACATTATGGATGGGTGTGGAATATTTCAGACTAGTTTCGACTCAGCAGCTGTGAAAAAGCTGGCAAGCGAGCTCTAATTTACAGTTGAGTCATCTGTACAAGGGTGATAAAAACAAGCACAATAAAGCGCAAATGTTTAGTCTGACTAGCAGCCAAAAAAGCTGCCACGTACCCACTCGTTAATCGACCCACACATTGTTGTTCTGTGTGTTCTGGTTGCGAAGCGAGTGCATACATGGGGAGGACTGACGCAGTGGCTCAGAGGCATTTTCACGAGTTTGCAATGATGGGCAAAACTCAAACCGCTTCCATTCTGCATTTCAGTATCATCTCACACAAATTGAAGAAAAAAAAATTAACACCCACATGACGTTACAGCTGTCTCCACAATAACTGGCTGTGATTTCAACTGAAAATTGACTCTCAGGAACTGCTGCAGTTCAGTGTTTCCTCAGTGATTTTCTGCAGCAGCAGCGTTTGATTAATGGCTCCACACCCACTACAGTTCAGCTTTAGTGCAGTCAGCTGGGCCAAAATGATTTCCCTATTACACTTTACAGGGATTAAGGAGATATTAATAATTTTTAGACGACACTTTTGTTGCTCGAGAAGAACATTTAGAAAATCTACAACCCTTTAATGTCACATAACTTTCTGTAAAGCCACTACATCTTATTAAAGAACGGACTATTACGGTGTTTGATAGTAGCCGGAAATAAACACTTCTGCTAACATAATGAAATAAAACAATAACATTCAGGGAAAAACACTATTAACTAAACGCATCAGGATCTGGGTAGCTTATCACTGCTTCTAATTAATTTCCTGAGGGAAACAGTGTCAAGAAAGGTCTGGACACACAAGTCAGAATGAGTGAGGAGGTTTGATTTGCACTGTGATCTGAATTCTCTAAAGCTACATGTGCCTGCAAGCAAAGTTATAAGAAGGAAACAAGCGTGTACAAAGAACTGAACAAGTGTAGGAGAAGCATTAAAGATATTTACCAACTGTATTTTTCTAAAAAACATCAATTTCAGCCACAACATCCTCAGTCAAAGATGAAAACTACTCATATTTGAATGGAAGTTGACTATAAAACTTGTCATTTTATGGCTGGAGTTTGGTTCTAGCAGCACAGCAGAGGCTTTAAAACGACTGTACTTATATGGCTTGTTGGTTATATAAACAACAAATTATCATTAAAAAGCTATTAGTGTGAGAGAAGAAGATGCAAACCTTTGGAGCAGACGAAACACCAGCTGACGTTGACGTGACTGTGGTGGCTGTAGCCCTTCTTGGCGTTGAAGTGGTTGGTGCAGATAATGGCGGTGTTGGTGATCATCTCGCTGCCCGCGGCCACACACGGGTCACCGACGTGGTACGCTACCGGGCAGCGTAGGCAACGCATTAACCTACCTGCAACGTGGAGAGCGAGACAAACACCAGATTACACAGATGTACCAGTGACCTGAAACAGTGTATTTGAAAGTCTAGCCGTCACCTTTGGATATTTTTTCCATCATACAACCTTTAACTTTTGTCTTTACTCAAGAACTTGGTGTACTCCTGTTGGGGATTACCCAGATTAGTCACAAAGTAGCAACGAAGGATGTCTGCATTATATTTCATTAACTGCCTTGTTTTCATTGTCACCAGATCCAATGTTGTAATTTGACCATGACACAAGCATCCAAGGCAGATAAAACAATCAGGGGAAACTGTCTTCACAGAGTCCAAGGCTCCAGAAAAGAGCCTGAAGTCTGCTTTCTCGAAGGAGTCTTAAGGTATAAAGGAGCACTTTTTACAAATAAATGCTACTTCTGCATCATGCTTGTAACTCAGCAATACTTCTAGGTGAAATTGGTAAAAAAAAAAAATAATCACTACACTGCATCTACTCTTCTCTTTCTAACTTTTCTTTTTCTTAATATCAAACAAATCTGCTTTGAAACTCGTCAAATGTAATGGAGTTTCTAACTTATCTGGATGATAATGACGATGATGTGTTTCCTTTACAGCTGTTAAAATGGACAGCTGACTCAAAACAGTCCTTCCCACACAGCTTTGAAGAAGCCTCAATAAAATTCCATCCTTTAGTCTGACGTTAAGCGAGCAAGAAATGAACAGTTTGTGTAAACACCCAGATATAAACATGAAGATAAGCACATCTTAAACTGTACCAACGGATGAATTTGAGCCCAGGACTGAGCTCGCATCCCAGGATTAAATCTTCCCCCCAAATGTAAATCTAAACAGTAAAAAGTGACACACGTCAAAAGTTGTGGTTCCTCACCCTTGGTGGATTTGTGCTTGGTGCGGCAGCCGTAGTGGCAGCTCAGGCAGGTGTGGAGTGGGCAGCGGAAGCCCTTGTTGTCGAACAATGTGAGGGGGTTGAGGCGGGCGCACGCTTCGTGGTAGAACTTGCCGCAGTGTGGGACGTGGCAGCGACGCACCTCGCCCTCCGACTGCTTACAGGTGAAACACGAGTGAATTCCTGACGAGAGTTAAGGGGAGAAATGTTAAACAGCTGCAATAACAAACAAGGACACAAATACCACTCCCTCTGTCTGTGTGCATCAGAGAACTTCTCACCTGTGCTGCACTCCTGACACAGCAGCTTGTCGTCAGGTTTGAGGGACAGACCGAGACAGTGGAGGTGAAACATCCCACAACATTGACCTTCACAGGGCACCAAGTCCTCACCAGCCTGCTCGCACATCTGTGGGAACGAGATGCAGAGACTCAGACAGTTACAGTCCATGCAATCAGAATTAAAAGATCAAGAGAATGACATGGAAATCAGGAGCGATACCTCTTCATTCCTCACGTGATTTTAAACTGATTAAAATTATTAAACAATCACATGCTGGAAGGGCAGACCTACCTGGCAGACAAACTCCTTCTTCCGTTCACCTTTCTTTGTCCCGTCTAAGCTGTCACTCGGAGAATCAGGACGTCCTTCACTCCCAGAGCCCTGCAGCAAACATGTGATGGACTATGACTAAAACAATAGAAATCAATAGCACGTCCACACCCATACGTTTGTGCTTAATAACTGAAGCCTATTCATTTCCTTCACGCCTGAGTGATAAAGAAAACTAATCACAACTGCTAATGTGGGTTTGTTACTTCAAGAGTTCTGCTATCAGGTGGAAAATTGATGAGAGTTTTTTTAAAGCAAACCGGTTCTCTACACTATAGGGTTAGGGTTAGGGTTATATATAATATCTCAAAAGTTTGTGTAATTTAATTTAATACCACCTGAGGTCATTTCCTCTCACCTCAGGATCAGGACACGGGGAGGACCTCCTCTTCTTTGCCTTAGCAGGCGTGGCCTGGTTCTCTCCATCCTGTTTCCTTTTCCTCCTACGCTTTGGTTTCTCTGCGTCTTGGTCATCTGTGTACAGTCACAATGTTTGAACTGTAATTACCAAGAACTGCAGGGCCACAATAAAGCAGCCAAGATGACAGTGAGGCCACAGAACAAATCACAGAGGCGTGAATTTAAAAGAGAGTAAAGTGGTTGTTTACCAGTAAAAGGATCTTTTGACTTTTTCTGTCGTCTCTTGGTTTCTTTCACGTCGTCGTCAGTTTTCTTCCTCCATCGCCGCTTTTTGACTGTTCCATCTGAAGTCGAGGCCTGGGAGGGTAAAATCTCACTCAGTATGTGGATAAACAAGGAAACCAAGGTCTTCTTGCATCAAACACCAATTTTGTGCCTCATCCGACATCACACCAGATGGAAACGCACCTGTTTTTCAGCATCTTTGCTCATTTTGCGTCTCTTTTTCAGCTGCTGATCCTTGTCTGCTTCAGCGTCTGTTAGCTGCCTTTTAGAGGTCTTCTTTCGCTCCCTCTTGACTGAAGACAAAAATTTTTTTAAAGTCAATTAGACAATATTTTCACATGTATTTTAGCCCAAAGATCGATCCAAGAGTCCCTAACTTGGCTAAAGAAAAGAACTGCCACATTCAGCTGCAGCTGCAAAGCTCATCCACCTGAACTTTGTTTCTCTTAAACGAGACAGTATCTACGTTTCTCTACATAAAATTTACTGACAACTGACTCACCTGAGGAATCAGTCCTCTGCTCTTCAGGAGTCTTTCTCTTTCGCCTTTTCTTCACTTTGTCAACTACGACAACAAAAGGCTCTTTTAATTTAACAAATCTACGTGATGTATGAAATTAAATACAAATGAGGATCAAACTATGAGTGTTACTTGTTACTGATTCAAAGAATAAGCACCCAATGTCCATTAAAATCTAGTTTTCTCAATAATCTGTGCAAATGGGATCAACAACAACTATCAAACAGCATTCTTGGGTGAATTCTGTGCTTATCTAGGCCTCAAGAATAACAGTTAACTTGGATTTACCCTCTCTCTACAATCAGGAATGGAAATTCTTAAATACACAGGCCACATTAAGTGATAAATTCCACGTTAATCGACCCACTTCACTATTTTACTGGCCACACATGGCAATTTAAAGCAAGAGATTCCACAGCTCTGGTAAACAAATACCAGCCATGGCCAGACTCAACCAACCACTGACTGATGGCTAGTGATGATCTGCTGCCCAGGTTTCAACTTTCAACCAACCTGGAACTGAAACTGGAAGTGAGACTGGTTCTGAAACATCATCTGTCGAAGAAACCAGCTTTGATTTCCTTTTCTTCACAGGGTCAGTGGAGTTGTCCATTGCAGATTTTTTCCTTCTCCTCACCGTCTTGGTGGGAGACTGAGCCTGTTTGGGTCTTCTCTTTTTCTTCTGAGGTACGACTGATTCAGCTTGTGAGTCTGGTTCAGGAGTGGTGGGAATCTGCAGAGAGAATAACCAAATGTTTTCTTAGGGTTTCAGGTTATGTTAGTATGATCATGGTGTTTTCTTTTTAGGGTTTTTAAACTGTTTCTACTTCAAAATGTTCTTGATATTTTTGGACCTTGGTTTCTTTGCAGAATTTACAAACATTACATTATATTTAAAGTTAAAAAACAGACTTAGTCAAAAGTCAATATGAGTCTCTGCTCTGCTGTCTCAGTATTTGAAGATCATTCTTCACAAAAGCAACAATAAGTCTGAGGATGAATCGAAAAACTGAATTAACTTTTGAGACTTGTAAAATATTCCAGTCATCATTCATACATTTTCCTACCCTCCAAACTTACATAGGAGCTAGATCTGCAGCAACTAATTGATAAGTCGAATAATCTTTTTCTGATTAAGCAGAAACTCTGATCACTCTCTGATGACAGTTTCTCCAGTGAGCGGTCAACCTGAGCTCTGGAGATTTTACTATTTCCAAAAAGCTAACAGGCCAAATGAAAAATCAATTAGTCAAGACAGTAATCGTCAGATTAACTGATAAGGAAAATAACTGTTAGTTGCAGCCCTAGTAGGAACCCTGCAACCCCTGGGACTGAGGGGGGAACGTCGTTAGCGGGGCCTACCAGCAGGGAAGGGAGATCTGGGCTCAGTCTTGACTCCGTTTCCTGGTTCATCTTGTCGCTCTGTTTTGGCTTCAGCTTCTCCAGGATGTGGGGGTTCAGATGAGGCCCGTCATCATCGTACAAAAATGCAAAGTTCACCATGCGCTCATCCAGCGACATGCTGAGCGCCTCCTTGGCCTGAATGACTCCCATGTTCCACTGTGCCTGGAGTTTGCGGGGTACAGAGGGAGCAGTCTGCAGGACAGGGAGAAAACGACAAGGTTATATGACAAGTTACAAAAAGCCATAATACAGTAGTGACGTTTTAATCATTGTGTTTAACCAGAAAGTGCATGCTGCTATAAAAAAGGATGCCACTAACAAATGGGGCTGTATTTAAAGACACAATTAAGGTTGAGGTTGGGAGGGAAAATATCAAATTTAACAACTTGTGGACCAAGTTGCAAAATATATTCTGGTCTTTACCTGTTAACCCACTATTTGGCTCTTCTCCAACTCTCTAGAAATTTAATGATGAGCCGATACCTTGTGTAAAACATTTAAAGGAAGTGCAATGTTTTAATGTTGCAAGGTTTCTGTGACAAGTCTTTCTAAACAGCGGCACACCACATCCCTATAAAAGGGTCAATACACAAAGGCCTCACAAAGGACAAGAAGCTGATTTACCTTTTTGTGGATGACACGGGAGGCTGCCTGCTTGTTGCCCTGGCTAAGCTCCTGGTATTGATCCTCCCCAGTGAAGGACACCATGTTCTTCTCAAAGATGTAGCCTCTCTCCGGGGCATCTCCAAAATACTGCACATGGTAAAGGAGGCCCGACCTGCTGTTGGCTGCTAAAAAAAAACAAAACAGGAAAAAACAAAGACTTAAATTAAACTAATAATGTTATAAAAATGAGACAATCGTTATAATGTAAGTACTTAATAAACAATGATTATTCGATCTTTAACTTTACAATAAATACAAAGTTCAAATGAAGCAGGTGTTTGTGAGTGTATCTCACTTTTCTGTTTCGGTTTGAAGTGATTGCTAAACTCTGGGTCTGTGGTCACCATGCAAGGCCACCAGGGGTATCCTGACACCTTTGTCCACACCAAATCACCAACAGAGAAACGGGTCGGCAAAGGAGACGCCTCTGCAGCCTCCTCCGTCAGCTCTGGGGTGAGATCAGGCTGGAGAGGAGAAAGAGGAATCAGTTAATCAACAGATAAAAATAGAAAGTAATCAAGGTTCTGACACCTTTTCCCCACACACTATTTCAGACACATACACATCACTTCAAGTATTTAATCCTATAAACCTCGGGGAACAGCTATACACATACATCCAAATGTTCTATCAATTTTCAACATTTTCTAAAAGTATGTGGAGACCGTTTAGCATTAATTAAGTACATGTGCAAAAAAACTAAATGTCAACAGATCAATTTTATATCACTGTTTTGTCTTAATACCCAGCATAAGTAGTACAAAGTTGTGTCAATGTTTGTCTTTAAATCAGTACTAGCCAATCATATTACAATGTATTGCACTGCAGTAACTGCCACAAGCAAACAGAAGTTTTAGTATTAAAAAAAAATCATCTTTTGTTACTTAAAAGCAGGAAGAAAAGCAAAACCTCATCTGCTGCTCCAGCTCCATCTACAGCATTTGTGTGGTCAAGTTGCTCCACAGCGATGACAGAGGAGCTGAGGTTTGGTTGAGGTTTTGGTTTGTTAGGTCTCCCCCTCCTCTTCTTCGCATCCTGTCTCTTCTCGGGTCCAGATATAGTACCTTCAGTGGCCGTGGCCAAACTGGTCCCATTGGCACAGCATGGTTCAAACAGCGGCTGCTTGACCACCTGGGGTATTGTCACCTTCAGTTCAGGTTCCGTGTGAGGAGTGCAATTGTGCTGATGGGTGCCATTGGTAGCAGGGGCTTCGGCACCTTTAAGCATGGGTGGCTCTGGAGCGCAGAGTTTGGGCAGCGCGTCTTGGTCCCCATTCAGCACACGGGAGGTGAGGTCTTTGAGCCTCTCGTGGCTGTGGTTGTTATGACTGTGGCCGGCCATCGTCTGAAGGACGCCGTCTTGTAGTGTGGCGGCCAGCTGGGCAGCAGCTTTGTCCATTAGCAGAGCAGGGTCACTGCTCATGTCCCCCCGACCTTTCCGTACACTAAGGGACTCTGGCGGCTGCTTCATGCTGATCGGGTTGGCTGGTTCGGGCATCGAAGGCAGAGAGCTACCTTTAGTGTCCATCCCATCTAACCCCCTCCAGGCTCACTGAGCTACAGAACAGGGAACACACAGAAACTTCTCATTCCACAGGTTCAGTCAGAAATCTTTAACAATATCATGCAGCCAAATTTTTATGCTCTTCCCTCTGGCAATTTATAAAATGGCATTCTGGGATCTGAATCCTATGAGCATAACGTTACACATTTTACAAAATGGCACTCAGTTGCTCCAGCGGAGCATGATCAGAGAGATTGGAGGACAGAGAGCTGCACCTGTCACGGAATGTTCCAACCGCGTACTTTTGGATGTTTTTATGAGATAGGCGAGCGACTCGATTGAACACAAGTCTGAGGCAACAATGCCTCAGAACAGTAAAAGAATACTAATGCCTCAGTGAAATCCAAACCCATACGTTTATCCCAAGTAATGTGAAAGAGGTCAAGTCAAACCAATTCTCGATTACATCCATGCATACGAACAAAAACCACTAGGCGGGCGGAAAACCTCTTACCGCGACAAATTTCAAGTTGGCTTTCTCCTGGAAAAGGACTAGCTAGCTGCTAGCTGCAGGCTGTGGCGAAGCGGTAAGGGAGAAGCCAGGCTGCAGGCTCCACCGCATGCAGCGAATGCCCAATGAGTGGGTGGCTAGCCGTGCCGCGTAACCACCGCATCACCGGCTAGAAAAGCCGCGGAAATGGAAGCAGCTGACAAGTCCGAGTAATGCAACTGGAGTGCGAATAATTGCCGGACTTAAATGCATCCCCGCTTCAGTTAAAAGCTAACGTGTTACATTGTGATATGTGTTAAGTTAATTGGGCTTAGGTGCATCATAACGCCAAGACGGCTGAACTTATCTCGTTAACGCAAAGGTTTGTAACAGCTGCTCAGTCGTTTTAAAGTTAACTATTCCGTTAAAGTGCTCTGATGGACAACGTAAAACACCCACTTTAGCCAGCGGTTGAACTATAATGTCAGGCACGAAACGGGCTCCGACTACAATCTGAAGCGGAAGCCACGATGTGGGAATCTCATGGATTCCAGCTATGGACAAGCGGAGAAGCATTCCCCATAGTGTACAACCGCATCTCTGTCAGCGCTACAGTCAGCCATTACACCGCATTCCAGCAAATAGACAAAGCCGCCACCCAAAAGCTAAATGCAATTAACGTACTAACTAGCTATCCCACCCGATTAAAGCAAATAAGCGAATAAATAAACGGGTGCATGGCTGTGCGATTGCGGTAGCTGGTTTAAATTGTTTTGCTACTGTTTCACTAATATACTCAATTTGTAGGCGCCATGACAGCTCGTTTCAAAAAAAGCTAACGGTGCTAGCCAAAGCTAACCAGCGTACCATTCAAGTCAAGTCGAGCTGCACATTTAACGTTAGCATAGTTAGCTAGCCTGCTAGCTAGCAGGTCCCTCTCTTGCTAAAATGGATGGTCGGCCCGAGCAAGTGTATTTGCAAAAACTCGTGCCGGCTAATACCCCCGGGGCTGACAATAACATGAAAGACCGTTTCTTTGTAGTTACCTGTTGAAACTCCTGTCGGTGGTTAAAGGGAGAAAATGTCCGTATTCATCCTGTAAAACGGAGGCTTTCATTCAAGTCGAATCAAAAGCTTGCGGGAAACTCAAACTCTCCGGCCAACCAGCGCGAAAAATACTCACTTCCGATTGGTCGGGAGCGGAGAGAGGATCCAACCGGTCCTTTCAAAAAACCAACCGTAGGAAGTAGCTGACCCCGGTGTCTCCCGTCTGTTTTCACACCGTTTCACCTCTTTTCTACATTATTTTCCCACTCATTCGCTTTTACAACCACTATTTGTGAATGTGTATTTGTTTCTTAATAATGTAAATGGGTTGTTGCTGCTATGTGAGCTAACGTTTAAACGTAAATTTTGTGTTGCCGTTATAATCGGGTTCCTTCTAAAATACACCGTCTCAACAGTTTAAAAAAAAGGGGGAATATGAAAAGGAAAAATACAGTAATTCCCCACATTAAAATAACACCACTAAATAAAATGTTTGTAGAGTGATCTTCAAAAGGAAGGATGAAACAAATTTTGCAGGACTGCATGAAGTCATTGCAGTCTGTAATATGATATATATAATATAATTGTGCTGTATTTGTCCCTGGATCCTCCCTTCAAATCACGAGAGGACCGATGTTGAGTGAGGTCCAGGCCCATGCTTCAATTCAATCTAGTCTAATGTCCATGCCTTGATTAACTTGTTAAATGGTCCCTGTCTGGGAAAAAATTTGCTGGTCTACCATCCTCTGAACATGAACCCAGTTACCTCCAAGTTCCCAGTAAGCCCTGTGCAATCAGACCTCCTGTGCTTTTCTTGATATATCTTAGTATGTGGTAATTTGATTAAACCCAATTTAATTATTTGCACCACCTCAGCATAATGTGGTCCCTAATATAATCAGTGCTTCTGCTGTGTTGCATCTGGCTGCTCTCTCTCCCAGCTTCCTTGTTCAATAAACAACAAGAACTGTGTAGATACATGTTTTTGTACACTCACTACCTACTGTACCTACTTTATTAGGCACACCTAACTGAAACTAATGCAGTCTGATACATCAGCCCTGCAACAAATCCTCCCTTCATGATGTTCAGTTTGTGTTTAACTGTTTTTAAAGAGGTGCTGATTCAACTTTACTTTAAACAATGCTGCTACAATGCTGATTACAATTACTAGATCATTTGATCCTTTGTGCTACTGAACTTCTATATATTCTACTTAATTTGCAAATGCATATCTTTTGCACAATCAGTATTCACAAAGGTTGCATTAGCTTCAACTTCCTGCTCCACCTCAAACTATCTTCTTCTTTATTTTCATTATTTCTTTGTTTTAATACCCTTTCTTCTTTAAGGCCTCTGCAAATGTACACATCGGTTTATTTTACTTTATTACTCTGCATGTTATATATTGCTATTATTTGTACATACAAATTACATTTTTAAAATTCCTCTTAAATTTTTGACTTGTGTTAAGGTTTAAACCTACGAAGCTCATCAGAGCTCTGGGAAACATAATTTCATGTGATCGTAGCAGGGTTTGGGGCTCCTGAGCAGTCGCCCACTTTGCCCACTTTGCCTGGCTGGTAATCCAGCCTTACTAATGTCAGTATCAGCTCTGATTCACAGCAAAGCCAATACATATAACCACAGCATGGACAAAAGCTGATAATGTTCCCTTAGAGGCAGAAAAGCTGAAACAACTACATGAGGTGCTGCTGCACAAATTTTTATCATCAGTTCCTGTGGTTGCTTTAAAACAGTAACACACAAGTCACAGAGAAAAACTGAAACCAAATAAGTTGGTCATTTTCCCTAACACAACAACATGGTAATGGCAGCTAGGGCACAGGCCCCACTGTTTCCCCACATGAATACTGTGCAGTGAATTCATGTATAAACCTGCATTACCAACAAAGGAAGCTAAGGGGCATGAAACTAACTGGAACAATACAAAGCATTTCCGCTCAAAATAAAACCCCACATCCTCCATACAACACTGTGGCAATGATGACATGTAAAAGTAGAATGAATAGCAATGGACTATTTTGTCAATATTTATTCTGATTTTACAGCAATTTATTACATTTTTGTAGATGATACAATCTGAAGATTTGATTGTGAAAGATGCTAAAGTTGCTTCTGTGTTTTTCTGTTTTAGGCCCCCACAGAGTGCTGACCTTAACATCATGGAGTCAGTCCTCAAAAGAGGACACTGAGACAGCAGAGTGTACAAGCATACTGAGGAGAACTGGTGCTGTTTTGGTCACACCAACAATGTGGGCTTTTGACTGATTAAAACCTCTGACTGACTGATTAACACATCCATTCCACCTCCTCTACCCTCTTCCACACCTTCCCCCCTACATATACTGAATGCTTAAAATGAAATGCTCTGCTCAATTTGCACATTAATTATTCTTCCTCTTGTCATTTTGCACAGACTTTTCTTATTAAGGCAATTCTTACTCTTATTCATACTCACACTCCTTCGTATGCATGTATGTATGGTAGCCTATGTGTGTATGTATGTAATATGTATGGAAGTATACGCGCTTTAGTGGATGTGAATGTGTGTTTGCATTTGTATATAATGTGCGTTTGCATATATTTGCCTTACATATTTGCTCAGGATGATTTTTTAATTCTTCTTAGTGCCTAGTATCTTTTAGTTAGATACAATACCTGATGGTATCAGGACTGAGAGACAGCAAACTAAGAATTTTATTGCATTATTAACTTCTTTATTGCTGCACTTGACAATATAGTATTTGAACTGCATTTTATTTTGTAAACTTGCCGGAAGTTTCCCCTCCTCGCACGTCACGGGGCACTTAATAAAAAACACCAACGCCAGTTTGACGTCACTCGGGAGCCTGGCCCGGCTAGCTGTCATCCGCGGAGCAGGGAAGGGCATGACATGACATGGAGCTGAGTTTTCACATGTACAGTTATATATGCGTCGTAGCCTGTTAAAAAACAACCTACACGGGTTTCGGGATTGTTCTGTACCTCGGTAGCGATCCTTTCTGGTTTCGACATCTTGAACAAACCGTGGGCTAGCTAACCGGCTAGCTAGCTTGTGAGTTTACTGTAACTGTTAAGGCAGCGAGTTGAAACAGAAAACCTCCGCATGGCGTTAATCCTGTTTACGAGGTCCCGGGCACCGTTGATGAAAACGTCCCGATCATTAAAGAATGAATTCCGGAAAGGTAAAGGTAATTGTTTTCTGTGTTTGTTTGTTACTGTCTAGCTTTACTGTTAATTATGACGAATTGAAGCTAACTTAGCTTGGTGATATTAGCATCTAGAAGAGTCATGTCTTCACAGAGGCAGGTGGTCCTGGGTTGGCCCTGTTTAGGAGGATGATGCATGACTCAAGGTGACTGGGAACCAGCAGATGACTATGTATAATAACACTTTAAATAGTCTGTTATACGTTACCTTAAGTTACAAATCAGTAATTATCTTGTATCGATGCTGGTATTTGCATATAATGGTGTAGGGTTATGCCCTCGTAAGACTCAGCGTTTCAGGGCACCACACCTTGCTGATGAGAATTAAATAAGGAATAAAATATGATTTAGGATTCAGGTTATCTGAGGACAGTCTGGTTTCTGTTCTGGCTGGAGAGCGCCCCCTCTTTCCACTGCAGTCTGAGGGGAGGATGCTCGTTGCTATGGCAGAGAGATTCCCATCTGTTCATTCAGCAACCACATGATATCCTTACCTAAGCAAGATGTGTTGTGAGAGGAGAAAAAAGAAGAAGCTGGGATTTAAACGCACATGAAGCTATGTTTTGCCTCTGCTGTGTGCTGATTTTGTTCAGTTAATCCAGATGCACAGTTTATCTTTTGGTTGTCTGTTTTGATAAAGTTCTGAGATAACGAATCACAGAAATGGTGATGTTGTAAATGCAGAGCAGTGTGGGAATACTGTGCTTTTCCTAAGCTAGGCCTGCTGCTAACATTTCACTTTCATTTTTGGTTCATAGACGGTATATGTCTCAGGCTGTGGGAAGTTGTGATTGACATTTTGTAGACCACAAATGAATTAGTTCATCTGTAAAAACAAAATAATAAAAAAAGGAATTGTTTATTGCTCCAAATTGTGTTAGCTTTTTGAATTGTATTACATTTATTTGTCAGGGAATAATGTACTCAAACATGAACCTCATGCAAACATGTTTACAAGATTTAGGTACTTTCCTTCTGCTGTCATACCTCTGGGTGTGGAAAACCATTGTGGAAAATAAGCATGACATTGGACATGACTGTTTTAAAGCAGTAAGCAGTAAAGCAGTTCCTTTTTTAAGTGAAACACCTTCATTTTTCAGGTATTTAATACACTGGATCAGCCAAAAGTATTCAACCACACTACATTTTATCCACATCACCCTTTTTTAGAGGAGTGCTCTTATTTTCTGTTCACATCCATCTTTCACTGACTGGTCTTGAAGTAGCCGTAATGTAGCGGACTAACTCAATAACTTCATACCACTGCATGTTGTTGATAAGGCTGTAGGTTACCTGTTGTATAACCAGGATCTTAAGGTGATACGTCTCTTTGCACTTTCACTGTTTAATTTATAGCGAGTGGGATTGTAGACATTAGAGGACAATGCTACAGCAAACATTAAAAACGGTCTGTAGTTGAGTTGGTGCATTAAAGCTGTGCTTATAAATAGATGAGAGGGCCGTGATGGGGATTTGCCTGTCTGCAGTGGACAGACTGAGACTGTGCTCTTGGCTTTAGGCCCAGATTATCAGACAAATTGCAGTGCTTCCATGAGGAAAGGTCAGTGCCTCTTATAACTCCACCTGAGACAGACTGGGCTTGATTTTCTCATTATGTATTCGTGTCTGTGCTGACACGTGCACTATCACATTCCTGTAATATGGTGGACACTTCAATATTTCCTGGTAGCGATCGTGTTTGAAATATAATCGTATCTTGATCATGAATATTCCTTTGCACAAAGAAGACACTGGAATATTTAGACAATAATGAGTTAATGATAATCCCAGTTCTAACCTACTTTGAATAAACAAGGAAAATAAAAAATCTTTGACTGGAGTTCCACAGAAATGGTGACCAAGATCAGCCCTGATCAGCCTCAGATGGCCTCAACTGTGGCTGCTGAACATTGACCACTGTTCTGTCTTTGTTAAGGCTGTAAGGTCAGGCGTTGTAGAGATTAGAGCATTATCTAATACAGCATCAATAAACTATGGGAGAAACAATAAAGTTTCACGTGTGATAAAGTGACGGTACACATTCATGCCTTGGTGTAGGTGCTGTATTGGTGTGTGAAGGAGCAGCTGGAACAAGGTTTTCAAACACTGGAGTGTTTACACATTTTATGTGGTTTGTTCAGCTGAGACCACTGTCATCCCATGACTCATTTCACACTGGGATGCCTGAACATGTGAGTGTCTGTGTTCAGCATGACTGAGAGAGTTGGCCCAGGGGAAATGACCCAAAAATGTCAGATTTTACGAGTAGTGTAAAAGGAGATGCCTGACACCTAAGAGCCACCAGATCTGCACACTCAGAAGGCCGAGAATAACAAGGTGAACCACAGTCTGGACTTAAACTTAACCATGACTGTGCCCCATAAACAAGCTCATTCTGAGTCTGTGTCACTGTGTCACAAGCTACAGTTTGTTTACATGTGGCCACTGTAAAATACAGATGCAGTGAAATAAGTTCGTCTCACAGTGGCCCTGAATTTTGAGCACGAGTGTACTGTTCAATGTTCTGGATCTAATGCAAAGAAACATCTGTGATGGGAGGTGTCCAGTTGATAAACCAATTATGGAGCCCTGCCAGCTGTCCTCTTCTTTTCTTGCCTCCAAAACTAACTTGAAAAATACCATGTGTGGCTCATTTGTGTGCAAGACAGGTGCACCTATATGGAAAGAGCTGAGACTAAAACTAACAACTGATGTGTCTTTTATCAGCTGTGCTTCAGTGAACTGACCCGAGGCTGCTCACACAGTGCATAAGGAAGTTGTTAGTAGACTGCAGCATTAGCACTTTACAGCCAGACCCCTGCAGGCTCCAGGGTCACACATGCGTCAGGGCATGACCTAGTCATGACCTTCCATGACCAGACTTAATCAAGGCCATTGCCATTGTAAAATCAGTCCTATCTAGTACAGTAAGGCCAATAAACACAACACAAATGCAACAGTAATGCCTCAGGGGTCAGCAGAGATTCAGATGGTTCTGTGGTAGTTGTGTGAAATTTTAACTATTTAATTTTAGCTTAGCTCAGAGGTAGGTTCGGCAGACACGCTTCATAAAACACAAGATGTGGTTTCATGCTTTAGCCAATGCTAATCATTTACTAGTTCTTTTTAGTTTTGCATGAATGAGGTTTCCACAGTAATCTAAGACCACATTACCAGAGAAACAGAGATGAAAGTAATGTCATTAAAAAGCTAAATTAACCTGCTAAAACAAGTGTCTGCAATTCTTACGTTTAAAGTTGCCAGCTTGTTACGCCACACACTAAGTAAGAGAAAGTGTTTCATCACCTTAGGGAGTGTCTGTGTGTAAAAGAAACACATTGTAGAAACCCCACACATAGACCACAGCTCCACAGCTTACTTATATAGTTATATACATATCTGCACAGTGCTATATTTTGCACACTGTTGTATTCAAATATACAATAAGTATATTTGAATTCATGAAAACAAGCATATTGCCAAAAAAGTTCATGAACAAATGCAGTGTAATAGTAAATAATAGCTGTGCATCCAGAATTAGAAAATTATCCACCTTATATAACATATCTTGAACTGAAAGAGGTGTGAATGTGAAACCAGAACTGTTAAAACTCGGGGATATAAAACCACAGACACTGTGGCAGAGTGTGGATGTGTGTACAGCACAGGCGAACAGTACAGGGTTAGGTAATCTACTGTATTTCCAGGGTTTTCTTTCTGTGCTGCAGCAGCCGGCCACTCAGCCACAAAGGTGACTCTGTTCCAGTAAACTCTGTGTCCTCCTGGCCGGCAGCCACCGCCTGTCATGTTCAACCAGGCCTTGCTGGATTCACTCCAGCCTGCCATGTGAGAACCAGAGGAAGGGTGTGGTTAAGCCATCTGCTCTCATACGATTGGTTTGAAGTGTCTCACCACTCCGCCCTCTCCGTCTCTCTCTATGTACTTCGCTCTGATAGCGGCCTCTGGGGGTTTGGAAGCCCCACTGTGGGCCTCACTGAGGATGTTATGACTACCAAGGCAGTGGTGTGTGTCAGTGTGAAGATATATACTCAAAAACAATACATTTGTTTGTTTGGGAGAGACCTTTACAGACAATGTGCACAATACAGGATATTTTAAAACAGTAAGAAAAAGAATCTTGGAACTTGGTTATAGAAAAAATAGGACTTTTGTCAGGTCTTTCTAGATAGACCATTGCATAAGACACCAGGGGTGACATCCCTTTATATATCATTATTACATAACCACTGTGAGTTCTTGATGGCGTCATAGCTCAGTCAGTGAATTCAGAAATAAAATAACTGCTGAAGCGTGATCTGTTTATTCACTCATCAGCAGCAGTTCATGAAATCCCTGAGTGTGTGTGTCTCTGTTTGTCTAATGGCTTATCATCAGAACTCAGCTGCTCATGTTTTTTTTTCTCCTTTCAGGGAAACTACAAGATGGTGCCTGTTTGAACTGCACAGCTCTCAGACTCTCCAGTCAGAAGTAAGCCAAATAAATGTGGGGATTACACTGTATCTGCACTTCCTGAAAACATCTAAAAAACAACTTGTATGATATAAAAACTTAAGTCTGTAAAAGTCCAGCGTGTAGTATAATATAACATTTGTTTTAAAGGTATTTAAGGCTTTGTGGCTTGTTGGTTGCTTCTTTTATGTCAGAAACAAATCCCAGTTCAGGCCTGTTTGACATTCTGGGAGCTCTGCGTCTTAAATGTTACGTTTTGCCAATTTTTACCACTGCTGCACACTAACGCAACACTTCAGACGTGCAAGTTTAAAAGAATACGTCTTTAAAACTTTGCGGTTTCACAACCCCAAACCCCAGTTCACACTTTTAATACACTGAGACATTTCTACTCATCAGTGCAGTCCTGCTTTGGACTGCTGGCTGAGCTCAAAGCGGGCCAGACGACCTGCTTACAAAAACTGCTGGACCAGTGATATCCATTGTGTCTAAATGGACCGAGCAGAGTTTTTTTGGCGTTCAGAACTAAGAGGAACTACTTTATTATATTATAAAAGTGTTCATACCTTTTATACTGTTTATACAAAGCAGTGTAAAGTATAAATAATTTGATAATTATTAAATACTTAAATTCTTTTAAAGTCTGTGTTTTGTTTGAAAACAGAACTTTTTATTTCATTAAAGTCTGAACTTTGTATTCTGAAGCTCTTCATCCTGTTGTCTTCTTAGACTTGACGGACTCCGACTTGGGAGTTTGGCCCAGGTCTCCTCATTCGGTCCTTCCCTCCCCTTGTCGGACGGATATGTGGGCCCCTCCCAGAGCCTGGACTCACAGAGGCTCTACTGCGCTTTTGTTCTCGGAGCCTCCCCTTCGTCCTACCCTGCGATCGCAACAGGGGCCCAGTGGACGATAGCACGACCGCAGGGCATCTCCGGTGTCAGGTGGATACACACCTCGAGGAGGAGATGGGACGACTCGAAGGTGGAGAAGTCACTGCGTTCGATAAAGGACAAGATGAAGCTGGAGGAAGGAGGGCCGGTGTACAGTCCGACACTCGATGCAGAACCTGTGAGAAGGACACTCCAACAGCGGGTGATAGATGAAATCAAGCACTACTACCACGGCTTCAGGCTGCTGTGGATCGATACCACCATAGCTGGCCGAATGCTTTGGAGGGTGCTGAACGGGAACGCCCTGTCCCGACGTGAGAGGAGACAGGTGAGGCCTGCAGAGAGGAAATACAGATGTAGCTGTGGATCTGCATCTTCATGATTTAAATAAACACCAACTTCCAGTTAGTTTACTGTTCAATAAACCTCTTCTTTTTCCTGTGACATGCAACTTTAGCCTCGGTCTTAAAGCATGATATCATGTATGAGGTTATTAAGTGTATTTTTAAGATCCTTTAACAGGATCCTTGTTTTTAAATGAGTCAGCTGGAATCATTAAAAGAGATAGATGTTTTCAAGTAGGGCTGCAACTAACAATTATCGTCATTATTGATTGTGTTCTTGATTAATTGATTGATTTTATAGGCTATGAAACATCAGAAAACTGTGACAGATGTCCTTCACAATAGCCTAGCACACAATGTGACGTCACGAAATGTTTTGTTTTATTTAACAAGCTGTAGAACTACAAAAATATTCAAGCAGCACTATGTAGCTGATGTTAGCTTTAGTGGCTAGTTAGCAGCAGTCAAACTATTTTACACTATTTTAAACTATTTTACACAGAAAAATCAATATTCACTGCTTTTGTCTGAAATGAAGGAGTCATTGGTTCAAAAATGACTTTGAATTTTGGTGATAAATCAAAACTCTGTCATTATAAACTGCACCTGTTTCCGTGCAGGAGTGGAAAGCTTCACAGATCTACCAACAGTAACTAAGAGGGTGGGGCTGAACAAATGGTGAATTATTGGTAAATTTAAAAAAGACCTGGCAAGTAGACAGTATGTATTCTGTCAGCCATTGTAGCAGAAACCGTTCAAAGGTCTGTTCAGTTACAGAAAATTATATTTACACAGAAACAGTAATAGAAACATTGATTGTCAGCCACTGTTTCTAGTGCAAGGATGCGTTTTTCCACTCTGACTCAGAGTTTACACAGCAGATAACCAGCCACAGTTTAGAGATCAGGGATGGCTGAGCATGGATTCAAGTCGGACAGCTCAGACATCTTGTTCTGTAATGTTTAATCCACAGCTTCTCGAACCTAATGGGATCAATTATAGAAATTGGCTGCACGCTGAGTGTTTACTCACCAGGCGCTCAGCAGATTGTGCCGCTTGATTAAAGCTCTTTAGGTAGAGGCTTTACGTGTTACGGCTTTGATTAGAAAACTCCTCATTTAACTCCAGCTTCACCCAGTTTCTCATCATTGTTTCTGCAGTGGTGGATTTCCACAACGTAAACTTAGAAATAAAATGACTTTTCCTGAAACTTTGTTAAAATATAATAGAATTTCACATGCTTGAAATAGTGGAACACCTCTGAGTTTACTGTTATCACTTCAGAAGGTGTATAATTTGGTTATAATTAAGTTTTAACTAATGATATAACCATATCATTTACTCATGGGGATACAAGGTTTTACAGTCTCTCATTTAAACCAGTAAGTAGTGAAGTAAAGAATAGACTCTTTTCATATTCTTCGATATAATCTGCTACTTGCTCTGAATGCGTGGCACCCTGTCTTCTGACATTCAGAGAAACTGTCTGGATCGAGGCCCAGTGCTCGCTGCAGTAATCTGATCCAGGTGCTGGCACACAGGTGTCATTTCAGGGAGGGTGAGCAGGTCAGCTCAGGTCTACTTCACTGTTACCATGTCCACCAGTAATACAGGATGGTACAGACTTAGTGGAACATAATTGGCAAGTTGTGAATGCTCTGCTTCAGGGTGTGAAGTATTAAGTTGCTGTGGTGGTTCACTGGTCTTCTGCTGCCCTTGTCTGGGAATACTGTGCTGTGGATACATGGCCACATTCAGGATTCACCACTTCATTTTTAACATGCTAGAGTCTCACAGTTCATACTGACAGATGAGGACAATGGGACCTGTTGTGTTTGTAAAAGGATGGTGCAACATGTCTTTCAAAACCAGTGAGATGAAGATCTTTAATGTGCCTCGCCCTGTTTTCACTGTTGGTTGTTCATTTCCTCCATTAACATGTGAGGAGAACATAGCTGCAACTAAGGAGTATTTTCATTATGTCAAATAGTTGATTGCCTCTTCTAAAAAATGTCCAAGGTGACATGTTTAGATTAGTTTTTTTCTGACCAACCTGAAAATATTCAGTTTAAAATGATATACAACAGAGAAAAGAAACAGAACATATTCACAATTCAAAAGCTATAACCAGGGATTTGAAAAATTACCCCCGTCACAATAATGGCAGATTATTTTCCTGTCAGTGAACTAATCGTTTCAGCTCTAGAGATGACAGTAATAAAACTCTTGTAAATTAAGATTTATGGGAAATTTACTGTATCTTTATCTGTTTACAAACATTTTTAAAAAACTTGGATTTTGACTGCATTTTACTTTGAGTGATCCAATCAGACAACACAATTTTATTGATCGACTGATTTCAGTAAATAATATGATTTAGTTACATCCAGTACACTCAACGTGTACTGTGCTCAGTGTGATTATGCTTTAGAAACAGGGGAAATGAAGCCTCACCACGGTGCTAATAGCTGCTGGTCAGTGCTGATGATGACCATTACCTCCCCTCCTCCTCCCCATTAAACCCACACCACCATCCCATCTGCACCTTTTCAAATGCAGCTGACTCCCTCGGAGCTCATGTCCCGAACCCATCTACACCCCATTCATCTAACCTGGGCTGGCTTTGCCTCCTTAATCTCCTCCTTTCATATTCACTTACAATACTCAGGCCTCCGTTTAAGGCTCCTTCTATTTTAATCTGTCACCCCCTCCATCCCTCCTTTGATGTGGAACTCTGGGAGATGATATACATGTCAATGGGCCCGCGGACAAAGGCCTTTTCACTCAGGCTGGCCTAAATCCTTCACCCCACTGGTCTACTGACATGCAGGTGGAAAGGGTGGAGAAAAGACGACTCATGTTTTGGCCTTCTCCCCTCAGGGCCGTTTCTGTAGCTGGCTGGTTTGGGATTGTGTCCCGGGACGGTCAGTAAGCCACGGTTGGACAGCTGTACAATGAAGTAGACCAGTGTCTGCCTGGTACTTCTGTGCTCTGAGGATTGTTCAGGTCCGTGCTGAACAAATGTGCTTCCTGTTGGCTCAAGTGGACGGTTTTTTTGAGCCTTGTGAGGCAGAATGTTCACTTTGGTCTAAAGCTCCATGGAAATAGTGCACCAGTGAATTAGGAGGTTTCTGTTGCTCTGTGGGGATGTATGGGCACAGGGTTGGAAGTGCTGACTGCTGAAACTGTTATTAGCGGGACTGAGCAGGGTGATTGTACCAAGAGACAAAGGAAGATGAGGTAAACACTTTCACAGGTTTTTCTCCCGATGCTGCTCTCTGCTGGAGACGTCCACAAACTACAGAAAAGCAGACACTGACTTAGATGCTCAGAGATGTATCAGCTGGACACTGGCTTCACATTATTTAGCCCCTTACACCAGTTTCCTATATTTTCTCCCCAGTTTCTCAGAACATGTGCAGACGTCTTCCGGCTTCTTCCCTTCCTGGTCTTCATCATCGTCCCCTTCATGGAGTTCCTGCTTCCTGTAGCTCTGAAACTCTTCCCCAACATGCTGCCATCCACCTTCGAGACACAGTCAAAGAAGGTAATAAGAGCATGACTTCCTTCCTTCCTTTCTGTTGTAATTGCAGTTTGTTAGAATGGTGATTTCACATTTGAGAAGCTTGAACCCAAGACTTTTTTGCATTTTGATTTATCGTCATCCATCACACGAACTTTCTCCCAGGATCCTGATGAGAGAGATCTGTCTCATCCTGACAACAGTTAATCCTAATTACTGTCTAATCTGGAGCATAACAGGATCACTTGTTGTTCTGCACTGTTTACGTTTGGCAGTGCTTAAAATTACACAACGTAAATATCCTTCTATCTTCTGTTACCACGAGGAACAGCATTAGAATAAATAGATCAATAATTTAGAATGACATATTAACCTCACATATAGTATCAAGCAGCACTGTTAGACATAGTACTGACAAGAGATTACACATATATTTCCTATATTTGATCTTATTTCAGTACATTACTGATGTGTTCTTGAAAAACTACTTTACACACAATAAATTTCTGACTTGTTTTTAGGAGGAGAGGTTGAAAAAGGAGCTGAGGGTCAAACTGGAGATGGCCAAGTTCTTGCAGGACACCATCGAGGAGATCGCTCTGAGGAACAAGGTTGCACAGGGCAACGTGACGGAGGAGTTCTCCACCTTCTTCCAGAAGGTTGGTGTCACTGTTGATTGAGACCAGGCAGCGAGAACGCAGGGAAAACTGGCTCAGTGCTGCCCTCTGGTGGTGGAAACAGTAAAATGTCTCTGGTTGTTTGGTCTGGTCTGGTGAATTATAAGAAGTATAAGTCAAAATGGCTGAAATATTAGGCCATAAATGTAAGATATGATGGTTTCTTTGTTAATGCTCAGCTCCTGGACTTTCCCAGATTTCCATCATTCATTCAAAACTGATTTACAAGTCGTAACTTCTTTATTCTTGCAGATCCGGGACTCTGGGGAACGTCCCAGCAATGAGCAGATCATAAAATTCTCCAAGCTGTTTGAGGACGAGCTGACTCTGGACAACCTGACTCGGCCTCAGCTGGTGGCTCTCTGCCGTCTCCTGGAGCTCCAGTCCATCGGGACCAACAACTTCCTCCGCTTCCAGCTCATCATGAAGCTGAGGGCCATCCGCGCAGATGACAAGGTATAAAGCTCCGTGGCTGAAATCTGAACAGACAGCTACACCTCCAAATAGAATAAAATCAGATATTGGTCGGAAGCAGTCGGTACAGTAATTTAACCTCCTCTTAACATTTGTTTGTCCAGCTGATTGCAGAGGAAGGAGTGGCGAGTCTGAACGTGAACGAGGTGCAGGCAGCCTGTCGCGTCAGAGGGATGAGATCTCTCGGAGTCACTGAGGAACGACTGAGAGAGCAACTCAGCCAGGTAACAACAACAACAACAACCAGGGATGGAGGCTGTTTTCAGGGTTTAATTATATGGTTTACATACGACTGTTTATCCTCAGATACAGGACATATTCAGTTTGTTGTTACTGTCTTTTTATGTCTAATTATTGTCCTGATTTTGTGCATTTTTGGTGTGTTACACATGTTGTAATGCTTTGTTGTAGAATGGTTTTGACTGGGTTTGAATAAGTAGACTTTATTTCATTATTAACTGAAGCCCCAGCTGATAGATTGTTCTATTCTTCACACTCACAGAGGTTACTGAGACTCTTATTTGTCATCTTTCTGTTGTTTATAGTGGTTGGAGCTGCATCTGAACCAGCAGATCCCCACCTCTCTGCTGCTGCTGTCCCGGGCCATGTACCTCCCCGACACCCTGTCTCCTGCCGACCAGCTGAAGACCACACTGCAGACGCTCCCTGAGATGGTGGTATGTGACCAGGCCAGAACTCTGAATGTAATGAAAGTATTGAGTGTTTTATTTAAGTATAAATAAGGGCTGTGCTCCCTCTCTCTTCAGACGAAGGAGGCTCAGTTGATGGCGGCAGAGATGGAGCTTTCCAAAGTGGACAATAAGACCAAACTGGAGACAACGCTGCAGGAGGAGGCGGCCATACGCCAGGACAACAAGGACAGAGAGATGGAGAGGTTGGCTGACGCTGCAGAGAAGGTGGCCAGGGTAATGCCTTTTCTTAAATACAGAAAAACCTGACAGAACACAGACAGTTTTAAATACTTGAATAGTGTTTTGTAGAAGCATGTCTGTTATAAGGGGAATTTCTTTCACTTTTATTACTCTATTCAGCCCCATTGTTCTTTGTGTGCCACATCACTGTCTCCTACAGGACAGCGAGTTTGAACGTGAAGCAGAGCCGGTGATGTCCAAGGCCGACGTGGCTGAGACACTGAGGGACACAGCACCGGTCATAGAGGGAATCAAGGTAACATCTTTTAACATACAGTTAGTGAAATCAGTAGATTTAAAAAATATTTAGCTGCTGTCTAAACATTAAAGTTTATGGGTTCTGATAAAACTCTTAAGTACTTCCTACTTATTTAATATTTTTGGATTTTTGGACTTTGAGTACATTTTGTTATGTTTTATTACTTAGATTACCAAAATCCAGAATAAGTAAAGATGATATTTTCCCGAGGGGGAAATCTACAAAAAACTTTACTGTCACAGATCATTTTTCTAACTCTTCGCCCACAGGCATAACAAAACATTAATATTTGATGTTGAGTGTTGACACATTTTCTGTTTCTTAGTAATTTATTTATCACTCACTTGATGCCACCTTTTCATTTTACCACTTCTGCGTCTTCTGAACTGCACAGTTTGAACAGTGGCAGACTTTCCTGCGCTACCAGGTTAGGTTCAACGATGTCTCCTCCCAAATGACCCTCACATCCACACCACTTTACCCCTGCACGCACAGTAATCCCGTCTTTCTCTGAGCACACCCAGATGTGGGTTAAGCAGTACTTGCATTTAATCTTGGCATTTGTTGTACCTTTTTCTGGCTGCTGTTTGATCTCTTGTTCAGAGGGAATGAAAACGTAATTTGGATGACAGGAAATAACTCTTAAAGGCGAGGTTTTACGGGTATGATGAGATGGATGTCGACGTCAGCTAGCAGATACTCGTGCTTGGAAATGAAGCGAGGGCAGACCACAAATGCTCATACTCAGTTTGGGTGTTCTTAAGTGGGATGAAAAGCAGACAAGGTAAATTACAGTAAAGAGAACAGACAAATCACAGACAAGTTATGACCAATTTTTTGACCATGTACGCCAAAAATACAGCCCTCTTCTTTCTAGAATGAAAAACGACTGTAGTGTGAACAAACCTCGCTCCTCTGGTGCTCTGAATCGGTTAAACAAACGCTAAATATGATTTGCAAATTCTGTTTGGCCCACATCTGTACAGACTTTTCCTCCTCTATTCCTTGTCAGTCCTCCCAGGCAGCATCACCGACCAAGCTGAACCTTTTCCTCCACTATCTAACAACCTTTGTAGCTCCACAGAGTTCCCTCCATGTTGTGGGAATATGTTGTTGGGTTATGGGGAGTATCCCAGTGTCTTCTCCAGCTTTCCTCTTTTACCCATTTTGTGTGTTTGGGTTGGTCTTTCATGTGGGTTTATATGAAATGAACATGTGCTTCTTGTTAAGACAACACACACTTCTTGACCTATTTCTCAATGTAACTGGGGTGTATAGGGACATTTTTGAGGGGAAGATATGACTATAAACTACTGTGTTTATCGTCTTTATCATCATTTCTCAGTATCTAAAAAGTCGTCTTTAAAGCAGTTCTAGTTGTATATTTTATAAGGATACTGTCATCCAAGTATCTTGGAGCAAACCTCTTCAGTGGTGTGTTTGTTTTTCAGGGTGAGGAGATCACCAAAGAAGAGATTGACATGTTGAGTGATGCCTGTTCAAAGCTGAAGGAGCAGAAGAAGCTTTTGACTCTGGAGAAAGAAGAGCTGGAGGAACTGAAGGATGATGTCCAAGAATACAACGAGGTGCCTTATTCTGATTCGAATTACCACAGAGAGACAGGAGTCGAGCTGTATTTTCACTCAAGTCAAAGGTTTCTGAGTAGCTTATTTAGTGATGTAGCTTATTCATGATGTGTGTTCTCCAGGACCTGGAGGAGATAAAGAAGGAGCTCTGTAAGAGCGGCCAGGAGAAGACCGTGGAGGAGTCCAAGGCGAGCCAGCGCCTGTCTAAGAGAGTGAACCGCATGATCGGTCGCATCGACAAGATCATCCTGGAGCTGGAGAAGGACAAGGTCATCCTGGACGGACAGATGGACAGTGGGACCACCCCACCTGTTGGGTAAGACCTGAATATGTCAGACTGCCACTGAGCTGCTGTCAGCCGAAGCTTAAAATAATACAGAGTGCTGCTGTGCATTTGTAATGAATGTTTACCGAAGGAATATCAATCAGTTGTTTTTCGGAGAGAAAGCAGATAAAGCCACTTTGCAAATTGTTGAACTCTCCCTTTAAGAAGAAAGCTTTGCTGTCTTTCATGGCTTTTCACACCATTTCACAGGCTGTGGTGTTTGTGTCTGTGAAGAACGTGAAGCTTTTGAAAGCGAATGATGCAAAGGCAACTTTTTAACACGTTTGACAGAGATTGTTCTTGTCTTGCCTTTTGAACAAACAACCAACGCTGTTGATATATAATTCACTCCTACTTAAACCAAACTGTTGCCTGTGTATCATTTACTTCAACTCTCCATGACATAAAATGTTGTCATTTTAAGTTATATATATATATATATATAATTGTTTATTGTTATTACAATGTAAGGATCATCTTCATCATTGCCATCTTCATCATCATCATCATTACTTTCATTGTAAAATGGTGGTGGAGATAAAACAAGGAACAAAAGGTTACCCAGAAAAGAAAACAAATTAATAATAATAATTGTCTTCGTTTACAGTTGTAAAACCAAATCCTAATTTATTTAAAATTTTACAGATTATTCTTTACTAAATATAGTGATGCCACAAGGTAAGATGAACTGTGGTAAACCGCCATTTGCTTGCTTGCCCAACGCTAACATTGCATCGTGGCTGTTGAGAAGGATCAGTCATTGCTTTAACATTTATCGTAGCTTCCATTTCTTTTCCCTGCACTGAGGCACTGCCTACTGGTTGCTGTGCTCCAATTTAACCAGTTTTTATCCCTTAATGAATGAAATCACCCTAAATACAAAGATCTGACTTTAGCTGCTTGATTTTAAAGGTTTAAGATAATTATTCAGACTGTATTTAAGTCTTTGTCGGGGATCTGTGACCTTTACTGAGGTTTAAAATCATATATATTCTGATTTATAATGTAAAAATGTTGTCTAGAGAAGCTTTAAATGCAATAGATTTAGAAATAAATCACTGAAAACATCTATTTGAAGTGTGCTGCACTGCGTTTAAGCATGATCGAACGTTTTGTCCTAAATTTAACCTGTAAAAAACTTTTAAAAAATCAGTTTGATTGGTGTGATCTGGGAACCTTGAACGCAGCATGTTGACCTAAAAGTTCTCCACCGCATTTTACCTCCCTGTCAAACCTGGTAACCGTTTCCTGTATACAGTCTGTTCTACACCTTCAGGGAGAACCTCATCAGTATTGACGAGCTGATCGGCGTCATGCGGCAGATCCAGAACATTCCAGAGCACAAGCTGCAGAGCATCGCCGAGGCTCTCGACGACAACAAGGACGGGAAGATCGACATCGACGACGTCATCAAAGTACGTTAGCAGGAAAATGACTAGATATCGCCTCATATTAAGTCTTGTGTCAAAAAGCTAAATTCCCTTCGTCTCGCTTTATCCCAGGTGGTGGAACTGATTGACAAGGAGGACATCGACATCTCCACCTCCCAGGTGACGGACATCATGGTGATGCTGCAGAAGGAGGAGAAGCTGGTGGAGAAGGAAAAGGCCAAAGAGAAGGCTGAGAAGGAGCAGGCAGCCACACTCAACAGCTAACCTGTTTTTCCACACAAGACACAGAAAAAAAACGTGTAAAAAATGATGTTGGCTGGTACCCGGTCACAGAAAACTCTGGACGTCAGGTCGATCTGGACAAGTCGAGAGAGAGAAAGTGTCACAAGGTAACAGCTGCCTTCTCAAAATGTCGTTTCACCGTAAATTGAGCTCCTAAAAAATAGTTTAAAAATGGAAAAGAAGGCTCATTGCCTTTAACTCGCACAAAATCAAAGAGAAACTTAAATTGCCATTATGTTAAGCTCTTCTGGACTGATCATGTAATATATGTTGATATTTGTTTTTTTTATTATTAATTTAACTCAATTTATTAATACAGGGAACAGAATGACATGAAATCATGGTTCTCCCAACTTAAAAGTTGGCAAAGGAAAGAAAATCGATCAAAAATTATGTTTGGGAAATATATAATAATAGGAGAATATATCTTATTTAAAGTTTGAGGTGAACCGTCTTTGCCTTTCATTTCATTCATGTCATCATCTCGGAGAAATGAGGGATCATTTCTGAACTTTGCACAGTAAAAATCATCGTCATCTCCGTCATTCCACTCAGTTTGTTTTCCTCTTTGATTTTGTTTATCCATCATGATCTCATATTGTACGGTAACTTGTTTTTTTTCCTTCTTCTCTGAATTGTACTCGGACAGATCACTAATTGTCGGCTATAGGATGTTTAAATGGTGGCTGCAACCAAAGAAATTCACAAAGATTCATTCAGAAACATCAGATTATGTGTGCAGGTTTAAAGGGTCGAATTAAAAATGCTATATATGCATTCTAACATTATAGCTTTAGGTTCAGCATTCCCTCTAAAGCCCCCTTTACACAGCTGCTTCAAGGTGGGAATATTGCGCCGTTATCCTGCCTCACCGTTCTATAGAAAAGGTACGAAGGCAGCGGAGGTAGACGTCTGTGTAAAAGGGGTTTAAATTTAAAAAAATGGAGGATTCATGCTGCAGAAATGTTGAATTTTTGCCTAAAAAAAAGCCAAGGACTGAAGTTAGCAGCATCTACATCAACATTAAAAATGACTGTACTGTATTTTTTTCTCATTTTGTACTTATTACATGATAAGTTTGTGTCTCATTTTAGCTCCTCGTGTCTGTTCCCGTGTAGCTCTCTGTAAAATGCCAAAGTTGCACTGTGGCACATTTAGAAACAGATTCTAATTATTCCTAAAACAAACCAGTTAAAGAGCGACTGATATTTCTGAGCGGTGAGGATCGAGGTCAGTGAAGGGACACTAAAACAGCCCACCAACCAAATACTGCTCAGTTGTTGCTGTGGGTAGAAGTAGAGTTTTATTTTTTACTAGTTCCTGTTTCAGATGTCAGTCTGAAGGGTGAGAGCAGCTTTGTGTGATTGTTAAATAGTTAAATTTGTGTTCAGACCTTCATGAGTTTAAAGTGGCCTTCTCTTGACATAACAATATTATGGATTCTACACTGTTAGATATTTTTTAAGAAGACAGTGGCTCTGATATTCTTTACACTCGATGTGTTGAAGAAGTCTGGATGAGTTCAGTTGTAGAACAGGTAGCTTGAACCTTAGGCACATACTGAGTCCTCCCTTTTTGGTCTTTGCACTGTAGCCATGAATGTGTGTTGGGTGGAAACAAGTATTCCTCAGGACGAAGTGATTTCAGACGATATTCGAATCAGCTACATAAACTCATCTCGCTGCATGTTGGCACAACTGTTGTATTTCTAGGTGACAGCATCACCCAGTTAGGGCTTTAACCAATGATTATTTTGATCATGTTTCGTTTGTTTATTTAATTATGTAATCTATAAAATAGCCAAGAGAGAAACTCAAGGTGACTTCTTCAAATTGTGTGTTCTCTCTGACCAGCACCTGTTATCTTTGGGTTTAATATACAATGAGATAAAAGTTATCAATTCATCAAGTAACACAAAGGGTGCAGCTTCTTTTTAAAGCTGTGTATTGACAGTTGTAATGATCTATAAGATATATAATCTGATAATTAAACTTAATGAATTAAAAAAGAATAAAAAATTATTGTTTTACAGCTTAACTTTTGTCCGCAGTGGATTTGTAGCACGTGCTTGGGTTTTAGGCGATTAACTCCTGAAAGTAACAGGCTTGGAGGGAAAAACTGGGAATAACTTTGATCAGTTTCACAAGTCAAAGTGTTTGGTTTACAAATGTAAAATTGTTTGGTCATCAGTAAAGCCAGGTTGTCGTGTTGAGGGTTGAACCACCTCTATCTGACAGCGAGCTTGTGGTCTCAGCCAACCCTCTGTTATTCCTCCACAGTAACTAGAGAAGAGTTCAGGTGTAAACATGGATGACAGAGTGGTACTTGAGATAACGCTGAGTGGACGATGCTCCGTTTAATCCGTTCCCGGAATCCGCTGTCGTACGTGCCGATGATTAAGAGCTCGTTCGTCTTCCATCAGGCGCTGTCCCGGTTCAGACCCGGCGCTGCCTGACAGGGCGAGGGCTCTGCTCCGCCTGGGACCAGTCAGACTGATGGGTGCAGGGTAAACACTCGCCCCATACATGGGCCAAAGCCAGCTCCACTGGAGGGTTGTGTTTAGGTTAGAGACGCTCCGGCGGGACATGGCATGCTCTCTGCAGCATAAATCAGCAGCCAGTGTAAACACGTCGCAGGAACGTTGTGACAACTTCTCGATTACACTTGGCAGGAGAGAGCGGTGTTTGCGTCCCCGCGCCCGACAGGTCAGGCTCAGGGGAGCACTGCGTTCACTGCCACTGTTTCTAGGCACAGAGGGGTCAAAGGTCAGGAGGAGGAAAAGTGACTCATGCAAGGTTCCAGCACTGGAAAAATAAAACTCGCTATAGGATAAATTATGGTGTTAAATCTTCCTCATACTGTTAGAAACCATGTTAGGATGGTTTATTAACCTCTAAAGTCTGAATTAGTCAACTGATCAGTTCATCAGTCAACAGAAAATTAATCAGCAACGCCAGGAATTCACTAGTTCCTTCCTGCTTTTCTCTGTTTTACATGATAGTAAACTGAATATCTTTGGGTTTTGTTGATCACACAATAAAAAGCTGTGATGTCTTGATGTGTCCAAAACTTAAAGATATTTAGTTTACAATAACATAACCTAGAGAAAATAAGGAAATGCTCACATTTTAGAGGCTGGAAACAGAAAATATTTGGCGTTTGTTTGATAAATGTCTTGTATTTTCATTAATACAGTTAATATTTTAGTTTGAGATATGAAATGTCATTTATCCCACATACTACCAGGATTTGATGATGATATATGGAAACCTGTCAAACCTTCAAATGGATTCAAGAAATCCTGGAAAAAAATAATTACATTTTGAAAATGAAAAACATGTAGAAACCCTGATGTGAATATCAGCAGAAAGCCAGTCACAGAGCAGAGACTTAGAAAGACTTATATCTCCAAAACGCAGACATCTGTCAACCTGAAAACGAAGGTCTCTGCAGCCGCACACGGCAGCTTGTGATTGTGCGTCCTCGTCTTTTGGCTGCGGCGTGAGGAGTCGAGTTCACGGCTCACCACTGGCAGCAGTGTTGCACTGTGTTGTTTAAGTTGCTGCTGTCTTAAAAACAGAATAAAAGTCTACCTGAGGGAGGAGAAAGGGAGAGATAGATTTGGCAGGAGAAGCATTTTGACAGTGACTGGTGCTGAGCAGGTACTGATTCCATGAGCCTTTTTCTCTGAGCAAGTAGAGCAGTAAAGGGGCCAGTGAAACTAAAAAGAGTGACCTAAGCTCATTAAAGCCGAGGGGAAAAACCAAGATTCCATAATTCTCTACTATGACGTAAAAAATGCTTGAAGGTAGTCAGCCGCCTGAGGCTTTGCAGATTTAATTTCTGGCTGTTTAAGAGTTAAGGCCTAGAAATGTTCCAAAGTCCAAAAACACATGTATGTGCATCTCGCGATGTGTTAGGAGTAAAAGGTAGATTTGTGTGTGTGTGGGTGTAAGTGATGCTCACACAAAGTGAAATATGTGTGAACACGTACAGGTGCCTGCGCTAGACGTGTGTGTGTGTGTGTGTGTGTATGCAGTAGAGCAGATAGTTGTATTGTTCCTACTTAATCACCATCCTCCTCTAATTGGCAGCCTCTCTACTGAGGGCTTTTAAGGGCCATCATTGCATTTTATTTACCATTATGGCTTAACGACACTGCCACATAGAAAGAGATGTCCTCTCCCCTGTGCAGTTAAGTACATCCTGTAAACAGAAGAGAGTCTGGGCTTATAAATACCCTCTCAGGTCAGCTGGAGTCGTAGACACAGGCATGGAGAGAATCTGTGATTCCAGAACGAATGTCTAGTTTATTAAGCATATGCCTCCCACTGGGTCTGACAGCAGCAGGTGGAAAGAGCTTTGGGGTCCTAAACTAGATCTGGCTGAGCCTTTTTTGTCTCTATCAGCGGCTGCACCCCAGGTAGGAAAATCTAAGAATCCCAAGATGGCCAGAAGATAATGAGCCCAGGAAAGTGTGGAAACCAGCAGCACGGGACTGAAGGTGGCATCCATCCGCCCAAAGACCAAACCTGCCCCACCTCCACCCACCCCCAGCACCCCCCCACCCTCCAGTAGTTTCTCACTGTGATAAGATGTATTTTCCTCTCATGCTAATGACCCTGAGAACGCCTGCCCATCGTGACGCTGACATGCATCAAGTGAAGACGGGCCTCCAGGGTAATTCCAAGGAGGGATGGATGGGCTCAGCACCGGGCTTCCCACAGCACAGAAAGTTTAACCCTTGTCTTATTATTACCTTCCTCCCTCCTCCTCCAAACCAAAACCACAGTACAGATGTGGTAGGAGCCTGCCAGGAGGAGTGGGGAGGAAAAGAAACCAGCCAAAGGATGGCTTGAAAGAGGGAAGAGTGCACCCCACACGCTGCCAAGAGATATTTCCCATATTTCAAAAGCGCTCTTGTTAAATGGAAATGTCTGATTGATAAAATTCATCGAAACGAACAAAGAGAAGAGAGGTCATTCCCTATCTCTAAAACGATCGCTTGAAATTAGGAAACCAAAGTGGAGGAAAAGCGTAGAGGAAGTTATATGGGTAACAGTGGATGTAAGAATGTGAGGCTGCTTTGATGCTGAAATAGATAGATTTCTGAAGCCTCTTGATCAAAAATGTTTTCACTTAGATATAAATAAAAAGGTACAAATAGACAAGGATGTATTTAATTAGTTTCATTTAACGACTTTAAATGCAAAAATGGTGAATTAACCTCTGAGCTGCTGCTCTAATAGAGAGCAATGTAAATGCAAAGTCATTTTACCCCCAGGAAACATCTCCCCCAGAACCTAAACTACTAATGCTAAACTTATTAACTTCCCCTATTACAGCCAAAGGCATCACAGCTGTCATTACCTAAACGGACTTTTCACCACAAAACCTCCCTATTTTGGAACCTGCCTTTATTGGTCCCAGCCCGCATAGTTAATGCTGGAAACGGATCGTGGTCTTTGGCGTGAGTCTTGATCACCAGCCAAACTATCTCCGGTCCAAGGCTTGTCCTTCAAATGTCACGCGGATCTGATCGGGTATCGACGCTTCATGGCAGGCAACACGCTAATACAAAAGGCAAAGACGTAAACCTTTTGGGCAGAAGTGGCACCAATCACGGGCTTTTTGGCCAACAACCAACCTCTGAGTCTGCCCATTGCTGTCAACTGCCAAACTCTAGAGGGGCGAATGACCTGAATAGCATCATAAATACAATCTGTCCTCTGAATCAGATGAGAGAAACTCCTGCTAATGGGGAAAAGGAGGAGCAGCAGGAGGAGGAATCATCCAGACAGAGAGATATGCACAGGACCTCTCCACTGACGCCCTGACAGAGGAGGCAAAGCTGGCACTTTATTCACATGCTGAGGTGAAGTAAACAAACATACACAGAGGCTAAAGAGGGAGGCCAAGGTAGCTAATTCTGGAGGATGAAGATCCAGATCCAAAATATCTGTGATGAAGCAGCCAGAGAGGGAGAGAGGTCCCAGGACGCTGAGAGTCTGGAGGAGAACATCTGGCCTGCAGGACAACGTGGGTCTAAATACCAGGTTTAATGGACTTTTGAGGCTGAGAGCGACGCCCCCCCCGCCCAAACAGACAGGATGCCTTGAAGGCCAGTTTGGGAGGGAGGGGCAGGAGGTGGAGCCACCCAACCTACCCCTCCCCTTCTCCACACAGGCTGGCTAGGTGAGCAGAAAGATGGAGAAGGAGGGGACGGTGGTGACGTGGTGGTGGTTGTGGGACTCATCCTCCACCTCCCAACAGTCACTCATCTAGCCCATTTAAGCCGGAGGAGGGAAGGAGAGGAGGAAAGAGGAAGATGGAGATTGAGGAGGTAGAGAGGGGCCCACCCCTCAGGAAGCAGACTCCTCCAACCCTCACCTCACTCCCCTTCACAAATACACCCACAGACACATGCTGGCGGGGAAAGACAGATGGAGCCCTCCCTCTGGGTAACTGCATTTTCACGACACGCCAAGTCCAGTGCGGCTCTGAAGGGCCCACAGCCACACACACACACACACACACACACACAGCTGTGGAGAGTCAAGAGTTGCTGGCTGCTGTTGATGAGAGGAAGAGAGAAGCCTTTACAGTGACTGATGCAGTCCTGAGCCAGCGCCTATCCCCACCCACCAACATCAGCAGCAGCCCCACTCTTTGTTTACTGCCTTTAACTCAGAGGGGAACAAAGGAATCCAGCTTCTCAGTTCAATATTACAATTTGAGTATTATTAGGTAAAAGGGAGTGAAACTGTGCATGGGTGACAACACAGAAGAAAATGCTTCGTCTGTTGTGAGGGAGATTGCATTGCACCTTTCTGTATGAAATATACTGTATAAATACAGTTTGATATTCTGAAACTGTGCGACACAAACTGTAATAAAAAAGCAGAATATAACAAATGTTAGTATTTAACAAAAAGCCAACCAACCACACTGGGTTGAGTACTACACAATTTATTTAGAGGGAAAAATGCACATTGAAATGTGCATTTTAAAAATGTATAAAGCTGAGGTTAACTCAGCTAATTTGCAAATCTTGTTCTAATAAGACAAAAACTAAAATGACGACAACTTTTCCTGATGATCTTTAAACAAAATATAGGATTATAAAATATTATAAACTAATAATTAGGATAGCAGCTCTTAGAGACTATTTAGGCAGCACACTGTTTTGAGCTAAATGCTAACATATATTACCATAACATATTTACCATATTCAGGAACAACTAATGCTTATTAAACAGACGTAGAGTGATGACAATGGTGATGTAAAAACAGCCATATACATGTATTATAGTAGTATAAAATACACATTAATATTGCTGTTATTTTATGCCACTCGTGTCTCATGTGACACTTGTGATTCAGGGTCCTTCGAGCAGTGTTTTGTGTCCAGACTTTCTCATTACTTCCCGTCTCTGTCATCAAACCTTTTGTTTTTTTTTCCCTGATGTTTTGTTTGGTTTTGCATGGGCGACTCCCGTCAGTCAGTTGATTGGTAATTTTAAGGCCCCGGCAGGTAAAAGTTCTGAGTATAAGCAGCAAATGAACCAATTTATCTCTCTCCTCGGGCTGAAATGGAGTCAGATGAACACTATATGTGCAGAAGACCTTATTGTTCTATAATATCAAATCCAGTTTGGAGCAACTGAACTTCATTAGTAAACTTTTCTGGTGTTGTTTTGTACTTTCTGATCTGGAATAATACACTGACGTCATGCTGCCATGTTGTTTCACCGTTACAACATGCAATCGGTCGACTATTCGTCAAAGCAAATGCTGTGTTTGTGACCCATGTATGAGCATGTAAGAGCTTCAGAATTCACAAAATGTATCTGCAGTTTCAGCAGGACAATCCTTTTTTAAAAGGCTGACATCGCCATGTAATTCTGTTTGATAACAGAAAACCAAAGTTGCCTGGTGCAGCTTTTAATAATCACGTCGTTTGTGCACATTTGACTGCTGGACTGTTTGTGTTGGGGTCATTCCTATGTTCCTTATATTTCTACGGCGCTTGCTGAGAACATGTAGCTGCTACCATCGTTTCACATCTAATCGCGTCCTTCACTTGACTGTTTCCTTCACATTCACTCTGAATGCGTACGAGCCACATACCTTAACAACAATAGGTTCTCAGCGTCTTCCCAATCACCAGGAGCTTGTTATTATCTGTCACTAACGATTAAAGCCTGTATGTGAAGAGCTGAGCTGAGCAGCTCCCAACCTTCAACATCTTAGTCCAACCCCGAGACACTCAGCTAAGAAAAACAACAGACTGCAACACTTTCCCTCAGGATTGTCTGATTTTGTACAATGAAGAAATATACACCTTTGGGGAGGGATGTGAATCATAATGATAGTGGTAGAAGTTCATACGCTTTCCAGAGAAAGATCACACCTTCTATTCATCGCCGTCAACCTGGCTCACTCTGTATTTGCGAACAGTTTCACGTAGGGTCGGTTTGAATTCCCTGGTACGACTGTGAGGTTTGGTGCAAAGTTCCCAGATCAATTCAATTAAACTCGTTTAGGAACCTGAGTCCAGTCTGGGAGGGGTCAGAGCTGTGGGAACTCTGCATCCTCGCTCTGTGATGGCGAATAGATCTCATTCAGATGGGGATGGATGAGGCTGAGTGCAGAGCTGCTGCAGCACAACTACCTCACCATTTGTTTTCATTATGCAGCCAAAACAACCTCCCCGGATAGAGAGACAGTGGACGACCACAGTATAGATTCTGTGGAGTGCGTCATTGTTCACGTGCTGCTGCAAAATTTTGGAAAGCGAAGCTGCTGCAGGCCTTTCTGTCCCCACTTTCTGAATTTCCAGCCCGCTGATTCATGTGTGTATTATGCATGAAAGTCACAGCCTCGTAGGTTAAAGCGAGACTTCAGCAGGAGAATGAATGGCACGACTCCCAGCACACCTCACATGCAGACAGCTGAGAGTCCATTTTAGCCGCCCCTCTGTCATTTTCCTGCCATCAAACCGTCTCAGGAGCTTCCTGAGGGTCGGAGTTAGCGGCAGGCCGTTCTCCTCCACAGTAATGTGTTTTGTTGTCTGTGGACAGGCTTTGTGATTGTTGTGTTCTCAGAGGGTGGATCTTCTTTTCCTATCCAGAGGCAGACAGACACTTAAATACTAGTGAAAGAAAGAAAAACATGTGCGCCACAAACGACAATTGTTTTATTGTGGAGCAGGATAACAGGACATTTTTAAGCCTCCAATTACATGTGTGGACTAAATTCCCTGAGGTGTTTCAGTGCCAGTTCTATAGAAAAATGTTTTAATGAAATGGATCATACTGAACGTGGCCTAACTGAGCCACTACAGCATCTGGATATTTGTACGTTTTCTCTGCTGCTGAACACGGTTTCTTGCTGTGAGCAGGTGGTGGTTGTTTACCAAGAGCTTCAGCCATCAATGTGCAGCTAGGGGCTAGCTGGTTAGCATGCTAAAGTAGTGGAACTAGAAGTCAAACGGTGGCGTTGCTTTCCACCACTGGAGACAGGAGGTAGGAATGAAGAAGTTTGATGCTGAGCTATGCAGCAATAGTAAAACGTACTACTTCTGCAGTGCTGTGGCCACCACCCAGAACATATGGATTTGGTGATTTGCAGATGAAAAGACGTCTCGGAGTCAAAGTTAAAAACTAAACCTGGTTGCAAAGTGAACATTTTCTCAGATGTTTGGATTAAATATCACTGTTTGAATCCAATCCAAATGCCCTAAAAACTCACTTTTCAACTTCAGGGTTTTTCTCCACTTCACACTCCAGGCACTGTGTGACCTGCAAACCAACAACAAACCAATGCTTACTAAGCAGTGGGAGTAGGTTTGCAGGCTACCGAGGGACTGAGTGACATGAATGTGAAGCAGCAGTTTGATCTGTCAGGTTTTTTTTTGTGAAGGTTAAAACATCTGGGCCCTGATTGGTTGACAACACCAACTAACCTGGTTGGAAAAACCTGGAGAGAACAGCCGGTCTAAATGCAGTTCTTTTCTCCCTCCACATATCAGATGAGAGTTGTCAGTATTTTTTTTAAACCTTGATTGTGCAGAAATATGGTAAAGAGATGTACTTCCTGTTATAATTCCTCTTTGTTGGCGTTTGTCATTTTCTGACTGATTTGACAGAATTCATTTGGAAATGGAGGAATGAAACCAAAACAAACAGAAAAGTGCATTTTGTTCAAAGCTTTTCTCTTCATAATGTTTTGAACATTAGAAATGAATCCCAACATTGCAACTGTGTGATACCAAAGAAAAATAAACACTTATATTTGAATATCCTTTCACCTTATTTGTACAGCACTTTTCTCGACAAAGTTACAATGTGCTTTACAAACAGAAAAAGCTGAAGAGAGAAATGAGTGAATGAAACAATGACATTTATATTTCTAAACATCTGAGGTTTTATTGAAGCAGTGTTTAAACCACAGTGAACTGTCCGGTACAGTAGATTTACACTCCGCCATGTGAGTCTCAAAAGATTTCAGCTGAAATAAGAATTAAAGCCAGAGGCTTAACTTATTTGCCATGACATTATGCAGAACTACTGGGAGAGATGTGATTGATTGACTCAGGCTTATCCTTTCAAGTGTGTGGGCACTTATGAATCTCAAATATTGGTTGATTTCACGGATAACCCCGACACTCGGGCTTCACGTCATGCTCGGCTTTATCCCTCTCTGTGGAATTGTGCTACTACAGGTCAAAAAACCTCAAGGAGCAGTTGATGAAATTTCATGAAAGAGCAACGAGGAGTTAGTCACACTGCTATACTGGGACACATGGGAAAGTTGATGTGGGTCTCCCCCACCACCACCTCCACCTCCCTCCGGTTAGCTCATAGTGTCTCAGTGTGAGAGAGAGACCCCCCAGATGTCTCATTAGCTATATCATTAGGGAGACAGCTGGAAGGGGGTGCAGACAGCTGACGCGGGGCTGCAAGGGAAGGATTAGCTGTGACTTTTTTGGAGGGGTGGGGGTTTGGGATATATTCAGATCTCATGTCCAGTGTTTCAGGGTCTCATATGATATCCCACAGAGCACTCAGAGCTTTTAGTCAGAAACGACTCCACCAGTGTGTCCTTCACATCATTTAGTTCCTTGACCGCAAGTCATCACCAAAACATCCATCAGTTTCTCAAACTTTCTGGAGCATAATCCACTTTAACTCTCAGTTCATATATTCAATATGTTCCCAACACTTCAGTGCTCAGTGCAGCATCATGGCTCTTTAAGCACAAACTGCTCCCCTTGCATTCAGGATCCCAAGTCAGCCTCTACAGTACGTTCAGAAAGACCTGGGGTGGGGAATAAGCCTTCCATTCACTGGAGACAGGATAAACAAAGTAGTGAAAACTCAGTTTAGAGAAGTCACGATGGACAGATTAGGCGGTTAAAAGTACGGCGTGATAAATGAACATGCAGGGTAAACATCTGCTGCGGGGGTTGTGTTGAACGTGCTCTCGTTCTCTTAATACTTCACTCATTAATGCACATTGACTCATGGATCACTCACGGCTAAATTATAGGTTTGCCTTTGCTCGTACAGTCAATGGGGGAAATTAATGATGTAACAAGCCACAGTTGAGGCGTTTTTCAACTGTTGATTCATTTACAGTGTAATATGGTTTTCACATTAGAACATGAAAAGCTTTGGCTTGAAAACCACAGGGATAAAACCCTGGCTGTGTAAATGGTATGTGTGGTGATATGTGCTGTCTTGTGTCACTGACTGCATCTGTGTGCTAAATCTGAGATCCTGTTTCCTATGTGGTCAGTGTCAAGTATAAATATGTCAGTATTCCTCTTGATAAATTGAACCAAGGCTTGATGAGTTAAGTTACACAAGCTCTACAGAAATGCTAAAACGACAGCCACATTTTTATTCTAGATTTGTGGGAACTCATGCAGCAAAGGCCAGAAAAATAAAATGGAAATTGAGAAGTGTTTTAAAAGTTTATACAAGTATATTCAAGGATAGTTGATGCATAGCTCCTCTGAAAGGCAAATGAATTCAGGATCCTCCTCCAGAAAAGACAAAAACCTCACCAAGACTGCACACTGAATGAAATAAGACACGCGGTGATATTCTAATTTTAGAACTGCATGTTTTGAAAAATCTCACAAGAGCAAGAAGGCCCAGAAAATGTGGAGTAAACCAATAAAATAGAGTTGGAAAAGTACAGTACAAGTACCTCTAGGGATAGTAAATACATATGGTAACCTGCCATCACTGAAAAGGTCAAACATGCTGCATTGCTACAATGAAAAAAGTCAGTCATTTTAATACAAGATCAATTGGACGACGTGTATAAAAAACAACCCAGAAAAGCCAGAAAAGTTTGAGTAATGCTGTGTTTAGGTCATGTAGGGTGGATGGTTAAGATGGGAAAGGTCATGATTACAACTTGCAAGCGTTTAAATCACAAGACAGCTCCAGAGGATTGTAAAAAAAAAAAAATTAAAAAAAAAAAATCGGTCGAATGATGGGTAAAAACTCCACTTGGAAGATTCTTGTAATCATGTTAGCTCAGATGAGACATGAAAGCTGCACAAAATCAATAACACAAATGGAAAAGTAGTTAGAGACAGCTGAGTAAATGCATGTGGTAACTTTTCATCACTGGACAGATCAAAGTTCCCCATTTATTCAGGATCTAAAGAGAAGAATCAAAGATTTTGTGTCCTGAACATCTAGATCGACTGCAGCCGACTTTTAATTACATATTCTTAGGATTCATTTATTTCCTGAAGAAAACCTCCAGGACAAATGTATGTGACGAACATGGGAGTGTGATAATTGTAAGAACAGCGCTGAGTGGGTGGAGGTGGGGAGGTCAGGGTTTACATTCTTGGGGTATTGCATTTTGCTGCACTTATGCTCCCTCAACAATGTCGTGCCTCATTGGGGCCACAATCCTCAGCGACCACAGGGCCGAGAAGGGCGACAGCTGCCAAGCCAGAAAAACAACGGACGCCATTTTCCTCCATGCAAAACCCATGAGAAATTCCTGGAATGGCCGTGATTGTAATGTGGCCCCTATAGGGTTACATAATGAGGGCGCTTCATAAACATAATCTCCGCTTCCTTTTTCCTTCCTCTTCCCCTCGATTTCACCTTCTCATCTCCTGCCCGTGAACAGGCTCACGTTCTCGCAGCGCTGGATCTGCTTCCCACCCCCCACTGTCTTTTACATATTTCACATTATGAAATCAGACTTACACAGCTGCGCTTACACAGCTGTTGTTTGATTGCAGTTGTGATTTTGCTTATGCACATTGTTGTGTATTTTATTTGAGGCCCTCTGACAACAGTTTACTCTGGGCCATGAAACAGTAAATATCCATAATCCCTGATATGCTCCAGAGCTGATTCCTGAATGTTTTGATGCAGTCCTGACAGAATTAATAGAAACATCACAATTAAGTGAGGTGGAGAAGTTGGTGTATCGCTAAAAACATCATGACAAAATGAAATGGAAACAGACTTGGCAAATAAATCATGATGTAGATGAAGCTTCCACTGAAGAGATGAACACATAAGAGACTTTAACCTTTCTCAAATTCATACATAAAACAAGAGATGCCATATTTCCATCATGTTTTTTTTCATTGTGTCTCACTGTTTGAGGTTTGACTGACACTCTTAATTACACCATCTTGTTGTGCCCTCTTCTTCCAGAGTGGTTTAACGGAATCCGACTGAAAAACGACCTCCACCAGCTGTTTCTTTATGAACCAGTTACTAATCTTTGGATGGAAATGCACGTTAATTTGCATTTTCTCTTTCAGATTCTCTTGAAATTCAGTTAGTCTGCACAAGTTTGGATAGGAACCTAACTACTGTACTACTGAGGATCACAGTGTGGTGGGCTGTCGGCTCATGATGCCACTGAGGGGTCAAATCTGAGGGTTATTCACTCAAATTTTAGCTGTGATTGTTGCTCACAGTATTAACTGCAGCTTTAAAAAGGAGAGTAAGTAATCATGTTTTTCTAACATCAATGTGTCAAATGACAGTGGAAAACAAAAAGGCAAACAGAAAGTTAAGAGACCATCTGGTGAACATAATGGAGCATTTAGCAGCTAAAAAGCCAGATATTTCTCACCGGAGTTGGTGGAGAACAAAAACAGAGCTAAAAGACTGGTGGACTCTGATACTGAATGATAATGTTGCTCTGTGACTTCTAGATGTGTAAATAAGCAACTGTTTTCTTCAAAGTTCACCATATAACTTTAAAAAAGGGATTTTGTCAGTGTTGTTTGCAACTTGTGTCTGCTGCTCCCAAGTGGCCAAAAGCAGCTACTGCAGGTTAAGACTGGACACCATGTTGTAAGATTAGGAAGTCTGAACACTCTAGAATTTGAGTTGCTCAGGGGATGAGAAGACAGTTTGCCATGATGTTTACTGAGCACATTTTATGCTATTAAAAAAGGTGACAAGCTCTTTACATTTCAATAAACACATGGCCTTTCGAACCCCTCTAAAGACCGGGGTGTGCTTGAAACAAATCCATTTCTAAGAAGCTTTTTGGATGAGAGATGCAACTTCAAGAACCTCAAGCAAGTTCAGTTTCCTTTATATAGCACTTAAATCTAAAAGGGGAGGCAAGAGACTGAGACCCCCTGTCTCCCTGACCCCGTCTCTTTGCAAATTGTGGCCCAGCAGGGGTAAACTGTTCCTCCTGTCAACGGCCTCTAGAGGTCATGAGTGGGGCTAAAGACCTTTTGTCTAAGGATTCTGGTTAACAAAATAGTTTCTGGAGTCAAATCAGTTGTCATCAAAACCTCTGCCTCAAGATGAATAAAGTTTATTTAACCAAGATGTCCTGTTGTGAGTAACACACTCTCTTCCTATTCAGTTTTGTATTTCATACAGAAAACCACTTGACCAACAGTGTTGACAGCTTGAAATAACAGTTGTGTAACAGAGGAGACCAACAGCACACTTTTTCCACAACACAGGGAACTACAGTTTACGTCTCCAGTCCGTAAACAAACAGATCGCCTTCGATAGGCTTGAGATTTGTTTATGGTCCACTCCTGGCCGGCTCCTCTCCCTCTTTGTTTTTTGGAGTACTTGGAGTGGGTGTTGTATGAAAAGGCCTATTTAAAAAGGACCTGAGGGACCCTTGGCGCTCCCCAACAGCTGCCCAGCTGTTCCACCTTGTTGACCACCCCCCCTCGCCCTCCAACCTCCCAGCTACCCCCCTGACCAATCCAACCACTCACCAGAGCCTTGACATCACAGCAGAGCTGCATACGACGCCAGCAGCTACTGTACAGCTGTAATGAAAGGAGTCTTCTGGGTTCTCAGGGTGATGTGAGGGTCAGTTTTCAATCTGTGTGAGGTTACCGAGCTTTGTCTCATAAAAAACAAACTTTGACGTTTAAAATAAATAAATATATAAATAAATAAAAAGAAAAGTGTAAAAATACACTTTGGACCCCCCCACCCCCTCTCCAAAAAAAAGTTCCTTTGAGTGTGATGCAATGATTAACGAATAGTCGTCAGAAGATCAAAAAAGAGCAGGCAACGGGTCACAGTGCTGATCAGCTGGCGGCAGGTGAACAGGAGCTTAAAGCCTATGAAATACTCAATCTACTCTTTGCATTGCTTACGTCTGCCTTTTAAAATTCATACAATTCTTCATACAAGATAAACTTCTTTTTAATATGGTAAATGTGATTTACTGCTGTGTAGTGTGTAGTTTTATATTATGTGTCTTAGTGTAATTATTTATGTTGCAGTTAAATTCTTCCGAGACTGAACGTGCACGGTCTGTTACAAATCAAAATAAAATAAACCGGGCAGGTGGTGTAAGAGAATCCAAGACAATTAAAACACTAAAACAACCACTATTCTCTGTCTCCGAAGCAGACAAATAACCAGTAGAGGTGAAGGTGGAAGTATCTAAAGTTAAACTGTGTGAAACGATACAAATAATTTGTGGCATTCACAGATGCACTGTTCAATATGAACTAATCTGAACTCACAAACTGGCACATTTATTTGTAAATCTTGTTTTTCTTTGTATGAAACATATTTATCACCAATATTAAGACAAATTTCAGGGACGTGCTAACAGTTCTTATTTTTATTTTAAAGTGATCAAGGTTTTGCATATTTCCTACAAAAGTACAGAACAACACCTCACAGAACAGAGTTACAAACTTCAAGCGTTTGTTGCAGATATTTTCAAGTCATCATCAAACATGCCGGGAGTCTGCAAATTGTAAATTGACTCAAATTGCAGTTTCTGTTGTCGGAAATGTAACCTCATCCCCGCTGGTTTTGAGCCAAAACTCACGTCCCCCCAGAAATCTTTCCGCTTGACTTGACTAATGTCATCTGCAGCCTGGTAACTTTGTTTCGACTGCCAGTTTTTGCAATCCTTACCGCATGATTTAAGCATTGTTTTGCAGTGATGGGGAGAGAAAAACAATCGCCGAAATTTGAAATGCCTTCAAAATACTTTCCCGCGGGCATTGAATTACAAAAGCAAAAACAAATTGCCGAAGGGAAAACACATTTTTGTGGGAGAAACAAATTCTGATGCAACAGAGGTAAAGCACCGCAACATTTTGATGTTCACTCTTCTGTTATAGCGACAAACAAACGATAAACAAAACCAGGAACTTATTTGTTTATGCATTCTGCTCATTATTAAACTAAAGATTTTCAGCATCAGTTAAGCAGATAACTCGAAGTTCCAGATGTGGACTTAAGGGCGACCCGGTCGTCTCTGGTCAGATGAAAGGTTGAGCAGGTGGTGGATGTTTGTTGATACCCAGGGCGTCGGGAAGAATGTTCAGATGTGATAATTGTTCACGGTCAAAAGAAAGCGTGGGGAGAAAGCGGCAAAAAAAAAAAAACCAGCAGAAGGCAGCGAGGAGAGGAGGAGGAGGAGAAACCTCTGGGTACTCAGTGGGGGTCAAGAGAGTCAATTACACTTGGCAGAGACAAGTCTGTGTGTGTGTGTGTGTGTGTGTGTGTGTGTTGCATTGTTCCAGGTCTACACACTGAATCCCCCAAACCCTCCAACCGCTCTTCATCTTCTTTATTCTCACTGCTTCCTTTTCTTCTCCTGCTCCTCATCCTCTTTCTTTCTGTCAGCTTTCATCTTCCACTCTTTTCCCTCCCAGTTCCCCACCTCTTCCATCTCTGCCTCTCTTGTCCTCTTTCCACTTGTCCCTTTCTTTCTCTGGTGTTCGAGCTCTGAAATATCTCAATAACTAGTGGATGGACTGCCAGAGGATGAATCCTAATCATTATCTGATTAGAATATCTCAATATGTACCTGATTGGATCAGCACAAAATTGCCACAGACATTTATGGTTTTGCAGGCGATGTATCTTAAAGTCTGCGTAAAGCAATGTATGTTTTGAGAAATCATCCAGCTAAATCTGAATGGTCAAAAAATATATGAAATTAGATTTTAAAATTATGATCAAATAAGGAGCGCTCTCTGCTCTGAGACGCTGGAGGTGTGTCCGCTGAAGGCACTGAAACCACGCCCCACCTGAGGCAGTCGGGTCCTATGAGCCTCATTCCCGATGTGTCGATGAAAGTTTGTAAAACTAACAGAGTGAAACAATAAATCCACCTCCTCTTGGGCCTTTGAAATTTAAATAGCGATGACCGAGCTGTTCACAAACTCTGGCATCAGGAGCGACGACATGGCTAGCTAGCAAAACCTACAAAAGCTTACAGTCGAGCAGGGGGAGAGCTGATGCTTACGCAGCGCTAACATTTATAACAGTTACAGTGTTAGGGGCGGGGTTATGCTGAGCGGTGACTCCAAGCTACCATTTAGACTGATGGAAGACTGTGGGCGTTAACTTTCCCACAATGCTGTATAGTTTAGAGACTTTACAAATGTTTTCAGGAACTATTTTCTGACATAAATGTGTTTAGAGACAAATCTCTGAATTTGCTTTACACAGACTTGGTGATCTTTTTCTCCTCTTGACATTTGTCATTTTGAGTGAAATATCTTGACAGAATTGAAAAGAAATTTGATAAACACGTTCATGTCCCTTTAACTTTTAATCTCATTCCCATTTACTTCAGCTCTACTTTGCCTTTGCTGCTAATTAGCATATTTGCATTCTAACACATTAAGATACAGGGTCAATTCACCTACTAAACATTAGCACAATGTTTCTTTCTCTTTCCATTCCTCTTCCTCTCACCATCCTCCTCCTCTTTTTCTTTCCTTTCTTTTCACTTGCTACTTGCTTTGTCTCCTCACCTTTTTCAAATCCAGGTAATTTGCTCCCTCTTTCTTTATCTGTCAATCTTTCTCTCTTTCTTCTCATAATACTCTTATTTCATAGTCTTCTCTTCTCCATCTTCCCCCTTTTGTCCCTTTGACATCCCTCTCCTCCTCCCCTCTCCTCTCTCTTTCCGTCCTCCCTCTTCTCTTCCTCCCCCTTTTCTCACGTCCTCTTCTTCTTCTCTGCTTATTTCTCTGTGCGCCGCTGCCTCCAGGAAGTGCCTTGTCAATGGGGACTATTGAGCGTGCCCGGCTCTGGGCCAGTTGGGCCTCTCTGGCCCCCGTCAACAGTTGTCTTGGAGAGGGACAGCGGCCGCCAGAGCTGGCCGTCCTCCCGCCGCGCTTCTTTGACCCGGCCCGGCCCCGAGCTGCTGGGCTGCCCGCTTCCAGCCCAAACAAGCCGGTCCAGAGCCAGCGGTGGTGCTGCTGGTGGAGGATGTGTGTGTCTGTGTGTGTGTATGTGTGTGGGCTGGTTAGTTGGCTGAGCTCAGTGTCACAACACAATAAACCCTCTGGCTGGGACGGACCGAGCAGCAGTCACTGGCTGACGAGAGGAAGCAACAAGATTTCTCTGATTCTGCTTCTGCTTCGCCTTTGACGTGATGTAGCAAAACAAATCAAGCTGAAAAGATTATTTGCCAAATATACAATCACACACAGTACAGTGTTCTTGGACGCCTTCTCCACTGACTCTGCAAACTGTCCAAGTAGAATAAAAAGCAAAATATAAAACCAAAGAAACAAGAATCCAAGTCTTTCTCTCCCAGTTCCGATTCCTGAACTCAGGATTTCTGCTGATTCCAAACACAATTCTGAAACCATCGCTCTCTTTTCCCCACATCTAAATTATGTACACTGCACTGCATGGATGCATTTTAACATTAGCTAACACGAGGCCACAGATTCCTGAGGCAGAAAATCTGCTTTTCTTAATGAACTGCTTAAAAGAGAAGCATCAGTGCTGAAAACAGTCCGATGTATCAGATACTGAAGCACTCAGTTTAGGATCACTGTCCTCCCACTGTTGCCTACTTACTATTGAAAAAGAAAATAAATCTTATTGCTACAAGATACAATCATGATGATGAAGGACAAATACTTTACACAATAGCATGATAATGTCCTCGTGTACAAAGCCAGATGCAGCCAGTTTAGCTGAACTAGATTGATTGATACAGATCCCTGATCTCCATCCCACCAAACACCATATCACCCATCATCAGTGTTGGACCTCACTAATGTTCAAGTGGCTCTAGTGGAGCTCTAAACCCTGAAAGCAGAGGTTTGGATGTCCACAGTCAGAAACTGTATAGTGAATAAAAGGAGCCACGTGTCATATGCAGCACACACAGTAAGGACTTTAATTAAAGCTGAGCGTCTGCTCTTTAATCTCAGTCCTCTTTGTTCACAGATGAAACAAAGAGAAAACACATCACTGGCCTGCTACTTTCTGACTGCACTGTACTATAATTACACTTTGAATGTATGTATGTACTTCACGGCTGCAACCCTCTGTGACCCTGAACAGGATAAACACACAGATGGATGCATGGATCTACTGTATAATTATACTATAATGAGCTGCAGCGAGACAGAAATCTGAGATTTATGAGATTTTATTTTGCTCTGCTTTAAAATGCTCTCTGAAAACAAAGTCTATCTGCGTAAGTGCACGTTACACCATATAGAAACTATGCTGTAAGCCACAGTTGCGGCCTCTGTTGCAGAAGAAAGCGGGAGATTTCTGTGATTTTATTTGGCTCTTCTTTGGTGTGATGTAGGAAAACACGATGCAACTGTATGAGTGCATGTGATACTATAATTATGTGATGTACATTCTGCAGTATGTAATTATACAATAAACCGCAGCCTGTGGTTTCTTTCAACAAGAGAGGCTGTTGTTGAAGTAGGAGACTTCTGTGCTCTTCTTTACCACACAGCTGCAAAGGGACGAAAGAACTTTACTACCAATGTGAACAAGTCAGTTTACATTTAGTCCCCACATATGAATTTATTCACAGAGGTCAGAATCCAGGGTCAGCCACTGTTGCTTGCTCAAGGATACACAGACCTCACTGGTGACACTGTAGAAGTTATTAGCCTCCCACCAGTTGCTAAGTTAAACTGGAATTAATTTACTGTTGGTTACTGATCAGCCCTTCACCTCTGAGCTCATACACCTACCAGCTGCACGAGTGCATATATTACTTTAATGTATTTAGGCCATACTGTATATAGGTCAGGCAATAAACCACAGTCGCAGCCTCTGTTGTTGAGACACAACAACTTGCTTGTATTTTTCTCTGCTTTAACAACATGTAAGAAACCACACTGTAAATGTATGCATGAATGTGTGCTATATATATATATATATATATATATATATATATATATATATATATATATACAGTATGCACTGTATAATTATGTACACAAAGAAACATGTACAAAGAAAAATAAACATTTCTGGGCTTTTATTTTTGCCTTAACATGTTGTAGGAAAACAGTGTTTATATACGAGTGCATGTAACAGTATACAGTATTTACACCACATGTAGATCCTCAGCTCTGTTGTTTTAAGGCACATATGGTAGAAAGTAAAGATTTCTGTGCTTTTATTTTGCCCTGCTTTCGCACGATGTCGGCAAAACAAACAGTCTCAAAGTACAGACTACAGATTTACATATGAGAGCGTGTAAAATGATGTTTACACCACAGATGAGCTACACTATAAACCACCGCTGCAGCCACTGTTGTTAAATGGAAAACTAAACTACAACAATCTGTTCTTTGGGTTTTTGTTTGCTGTGTCACGTTGAAAGGACAGGAGTGATAGCACCCTGGAATACTAATGTACTGTAATCACTGTAAAACACCGGGTTATAAACAAACTGCAACTCTTTGAATACTTGAAACACCACATCACACGACCGCTGTGACACCGGCATCCCCAGACTGATGTTTTAAAATGTAAGGAAGAGACGCTGAGAGTTTACTTTGCTCTGCTCTGATGCACAATAATGTAGGAAAACAGAAAGTACGTAAAACTTTCTTTAATCATAGTAAGACTACAGCTCTTTGAGTGCATAAAAGCAGCCATCCACTGTGGAGACACCTGCAGCCTCTGACTGAGGTGATGCAGGAAAAAACAGAAAAACGGAAAGTATGAAACCATAAATACACCATCGTCTGATCACTATGTCTAAACACATTACATCTCTGAATGCATAAATGTACAAACATATGGTATAATGTCTAATGTATGACTAAATGGACAGAAATAATCGGATATTTATATAAATTACACAAACGGGGGGTTCCACTGAAACCTGAAAAGACTTACTCCAAACAAATCCAGTGGTCTGATTGCAGTTTAAAGCTTTTGATTTAACTTTAAAATTCTCTAAAGATAATCAAGCTTGACTTCTCAGTGCACTGTGTATCATCATGTCCCACAATAAGTCATGTGATGACTTTAAAACTTTAAAGTCATTTCCTAAATGTAATGTAAAATGTGGCCAGTAGTGCTTGGATGTTTGTTGAAAAAAAAATATGGAGTATGACTTATCTATCCCGAAACGCAGAAGCAGCTGCTGTAATATAATATTTTTTGATATTTTGTTATTGATTTCTTGGATTTAATCACACAGCAAATCTGTGTGCGCGTCTGTACAAGACACAGATGGAGATAAAGCTGTCCTAAAGTACCACACAGTTTTCACATTTTGCAGAGAAATCGATTAAAGTTGTTGCACCAGACTGAGCCTGTTTGACATTATTCTCTTCACATACACAATCACATACATTCCACCGTGTGTCAGCATGTATAGGTGTCCATATTTTGTGAGTGTAACCAATAGCAGCATCAGCTATTTAATCCACAGCCTTACATGTAAGACATTCTTGGACATATACAGCAGAAATATATTGAAAATGACAGATGTATGTGTTTGCATATATGATTTTACTGCTTCTATTTTATTGTAATTATTTGCGTGTTTCTTCTCTCTCTGCTGAATTTTCTTGAATGCTTGAATTTTCCATTGTGGCTCAGCGAACTGTTCCTGTCATACAGTCTACTGTAACACACTAAAATACATAATAAGACACTGTATTATATGTTAAATGCATAAGGCTCTACATCATGTTTATTCCTATAAAAGCAGTCTACCATGATCCACTATATTTCACCATCATTTTAATTGAACTCCCCTAACAGTTCTTTCCAACAGCGTACCTCCGTATTGATCGCAGAGAACAATGGAGACCTGAAGGGCCTTTGTAGTCCGGCCTGTGACAAAGGGCCTCGCACCGTTTGGAGACAGATAGAAATGCGGCGTGGAGCACAGAGCCGCCAGACTCACCTGCCACTGCACACTGAGGAGCGTTTAATCTCCTCCACAGCTCATCCATCACACCCTGACAGCACAGGAGACAGCAGCTATGTTTACATGCACACAACGTTCACTTCTTAACCTGGTTACTCCGCCGTTATCAATTTTTAGTCTCAGGGACGAGTCAGGAGCTATAGAAAAAACAACTTTTTTTTATAGCACAGCTGCTTCGAAATGTAAAACAAACATTTTCAAAGTCATATTTCATTTACATGCACAAAAACAGCCTGGTTTGGATCAATGCATATGTCATAACTCTAAATAACCTTGCTAAGCTTGTAATTTAATTATGGGTCATAGGTAGATTTGGATGTCAATAAAACAGCATGGGGAGCGAGCGGAGCCTGCGATAACTGCTGCATTGGGAATCCTCATTTATTTCCCCTGTAGGCTATTAGAGGAAGCCTCAGTCACAGAAGGAGACTGCAGCCAAACCCTTTCATATATTTTATGGAGCAGCACGCTCCGAGGAGACAGAAATATTCTATTAACTTTTCTTTGACAAGAGGGAAACTCAATCCCACAGTATCAAAGGTTCATGTAAAGGTCTGGAAGCTTAACCTGAATAATACTTTAAGTATGACCAATAGCTGGGTGGCTCTGTACATGTATTTTTCCCTGCTGTACAGGCCTGCATACAGTATACTGTATTGTGTTATACTCTTATTGGTAGTGCTGAATGGTTTTCTATTGTGCTTTGTGTAGTTCAGCTGCTGCTAGGCAACAGAATTATGTATTTTGGTCCACTTTCAAAAAAGGCTGAAGTAGCAATTATATCATAATGCTGTTTGCAATTTTTTTTCCTCAGAAGGCAAAAGAAGTCATGTTTAAAGGGATTAATTATATGCCAGCTACATAAAAGTGGCATTATTTTACTCTGTAGTGCTCCCTGGATGGCGACCTCTGTAACACAGGGACACAAGCTCTGTGAAAACGTTTCAAACAGCTGCATTACTCATCCTGAATTTATTGTAAAAATAATCTTATCAAGTGTAGCATATTACATTAAAAATCCCCATCGGAGCGACCTAATAGAGCATGACCACACCAAGCTAACAAACAAGCACTGTGCTTTCAAAACCATCCAGGCAAAAAAAAAAAAAAAAGTAAATTGACAAGCAACAGGCTGGTGGGAAACACTCTCAGCTGAGATATATCAACTGCTGACACAACAACGAGACTGAGAAACGAGAAAAGCAGCGAGCACATCAGCAGACCGAGCATAAACATGGAGCCCACCATGGGAAAAACGTGGCTCTTGCTTTGAAAGTCATGGCACTTCGTAGTTTAAGTTGTAAAAGAAACAGTCAGGCATTGTGCTGGTACGACTACAGAGCTAAAGTTTACTGATGCACAAGAAAAAAACTAGAAGCACAAACAGAACTGATGGCTGGAAGAAGTAAGCCTCGTGTATTAAAGTAAGAAAATGTAACTTTGCTGAACAACAGCGCCCTCTGCAGCCACGACTGCAAACAGACTGGTAATTACTTCTGCTGGGCTCTGAGTCCGAGTTGGTAAGTGGAGCAGGAAGTGCTTGTCGCTGTAACAAACACACCAAACTCTGTTCATAATTCTTGATATTTTCAAAGTTTCCTGGCTGGATATCAGAGATGAACGCAGGTCTTTAATGACTTCAAAGTCTTTTTAACTGATCTACAGTTCAGCATTACTCTGGAACTTGCTGGGCCTGATTCCAGCAGTTTAACCCACTGACTATCACTCAGTTAGAGGGAGATCGTACCTGAAAAACGAAAGTTACATAGAGTAAGAACAGGTGTTCAGGGAGCAGAATGGGAATGGCAGAGGCTGTTATTTCAAGGTGAGACAGTTACACAATGTTGCTTTAACTAATCTCAAGGTAAACCCCACATAAAGCCACACACAAGATTCACTCCTGCTTCTTTTTGTTTTGAGCTTAACTGTCTACTACTGAGCTTTTACACCTTCTATTTTTTCTACTTATGTGTATCTGCAAGGACAGAGAATGATGTGTGAGAAGCTTTTTGTTCTGTTCATCTCATCATTTTTGCTGTGGATTAAAGCATTATCTGAATCCCTTGAATGTGCATGTAAAACAGTGGTGTAATCAGTCAAGGCTTCCGCTTCATGCAAATGTCTGATCGGGATACACTGACGCAGAGTTTCCAATGTCAGGAAATAAAAGAAGCGATGCAAAGGGCTGACTTTAAAACTTAAAAAAGCTGGACAAGTTGGCTGCACTATTGAAAAATACATGAGCTGTTTTTACATTTTGAAGCATAAATAAGTGTGTTTCATCATGCTTACAGGATACTGGCTGATGGCAGCATTGTGCTAACTGCAGGGGGTGATGTTTTTATCTTGTTCTGTTTGCATAATATCTCAAAAAGTTGCAGTCTGGTTTGGCTGCATGAACAGATAGCAAAATAATCATTTGTGTTTAATTTAGCTCACAATGGAAGCCCATTTCCATCAGGAAAAGAAAGAAAGAAAATAAAGATAGAGGAGCTATTTATAAGTTTTGCTATCGCTACATAGCCAATGTTAGCCTGTCTAGAAGAAACATTTCATGTTCAGCATCAAAATTCATTTGTGTACTTGCCAAGAGCTGTCTCCAGCAGTGGAAAGCAACGCCAGTGTTTTGCTTTTAGCTCTATCACTTGTTTTCTTCTACTGTCTTGTCACTTTCCGATAGCAGCTTAACGTAGCATCTAGACTGCCCTGAAGAAGTATTTCTGCTCGGAGGACGTACTGTAACCTCTTATATTTCAAACTCAACAATGGCTGAAGGTCTTGGAAGAGACCATGTGAAGTGAACTTGAAAATAGTACCTTAACTTAAGCGTAATAAAAATACTGAGGAGAAGTCAAATTTTGACTCAGTACGTCAAGACTTAATAAAGGATTATCTTATCTTAATTACTACCTCCTGATTTTGACTTCTTAAGTCAAAACTTGTGAATCAGAAAATCATATTAAGTTGTAATTAGAAGTCAAAATTGTTCTTACTGGGCAGAAACTGTGACTTTGTAGGTCAAAACTGGTAATTCAACTGATAAACTGTAAATCAAAATTCTATCTTAGCATCTGTATTTTGTTTTTATCCTGTTTAACTATAACTTCCTCTATTTTATTCTTTGTCCTGGTGAAAAGCACCTCCACATCTCACATGTGCAACTGTTTAAAGATAATTTCCCCATAATAATAAACTCTGAGGCAGGTGAATCTGAAGTAAATCACATTAAACCTCTTTCTGGTTTTACCATTTGCCTGTTCCGCCACAAAGGACAGGGTGCCAATCTAAATGCCTAAAACTGTGATGCCCATTTTTCCAGCTTTTGCCTTTTCACTTGATGTCAAAAAATGTTCCCCACATGACAATCAACAACGCCAAGGTGCTGCGATTTAACCTCCTGACGTCACTGTGCGTCAGCCTCTGTGGAAATATCCTCAGTCACCATCTGCATCAGCCATAAACTTCCTGTTCACACCCTCTATCCATCGCACTCCACCTGGCCCTGTGCACACGGACAGCATGAGCTCCGTCTTGACGGTAGTAGCTAAGTCTCACAGTCCCACTTTAAATTCCACGTCGGTAGCACTGTGTTACCTCAGTGTCATCAGTCATGTTCGTTTCTGGCTGACAGAAAAGGGAGGAGGAAGTGTGTGTCATCGAAAACACTCTGCAAGGTCAAACAAATATACGAAATGTGAGGGTGAGAAAAAGAGATATATTGTTGGTGTTGTATGTTGTTAAGTTTGTCATTGATGCTTATTTCTAGGTCAGACGTCTGGTGGGAGGGAGATTTGTGCTCTCAGTGGGGATACCTGCGACCGGCTTAAGGTTACAAAAATAAAAGAGCTGGGCACAAGAGAGAAAGAGAGAGAGAGGGAGAGAGAGTTTTCTTTCTTTGTTGTTTACCTTGAACGTGAGATGGAAGACAGTTTTCACATGTGGAACCATTTTGCCTGGCCTTTAATGATGCCTAATTTCATGGCAAATAAACTAAACAAAGATGCTTTTGAGTCTCGCTCCATTTGTGAAGCATTGCTACAAGACAAAATCACATTCTTTTCCAGTCAAAGCGCAGGTTAAATGTTCCTTTCTTATCTACCAATCGACCTGCGAGTGCACCCGACTTCTTCTTGTGATTTTGTTTTTCAGATTTTGCAGTCAGTTTGAGGCCTGCTGCTCCATGTTGCTCTGTGTGACATACAGTGTTAATCCTCTTTCATTTTTACTATCAACTGATATTAACTCACAAATTTGTTATAATTGCGTTAAAAAAGCGTTAAAAGAACAGTTTGACATTGTGGGAAATACATTTGTTTGTCTCTTTGTTACTCACTCTCAGTGACAACTCTGCTTGTGTGGGAATGGGAATTTCTAAGCTTTAGAGGTGTTGCCAAGAGTATTGTTGAACTTTACAGAGGGCAAAGCTAGCTGTTTCCTCCCACTTCCAGTCTATATGCTAGCCTACGCTAACTGCAGCTCCATAGTTAGCACACAGACATGAGAGTGGTGTCCAAAGAAGTTTGTTTACCAAATGTTACTGTTGTTTTTCTTATGTAAAGAGGCAGGGACATAATGTGTTTAATGAACATATATGAATATATCAAACATTTTTTATGCCTTAATTAGCAACCAGGATGCATTTATGTGAGGTTGTTTTTTCTCTGGGCATAAAACCAGATTTTCATTCTCCACTAATTTCCCAAGGAGCCACTGGGCAGCTGCAGCACAGAGCAAACAAATAGAAAAATAATAACAGCCTTTTTATATAGTTCTGTAACATCACATGCTATGTTTTGTATTAATATTAATGTATTCATATGATCATACATCAGATGGTAAGTTCCCTCCAGCCTGTGTTTTATCTCTCATAGTAAATCATGCATATTTTAAACAGCTATCTCTTGTTACACACACTGCTACAGTCAGATGATTTTTTTCTACTCACGAATGTATTTACAATCAATTATCTTAATGTCAAATGTGTCATGCATTGTTTTTTGAGATACTATAGATGGAAATGTCATGTAGTAACACACTTAGGATAGTTCACGCTGCACACAAGGAGTTATGATTTGTTTGCATGACTTTTCTCTGCGTAAATCACAGAGGACAGTTTCAAAAAAACGACCCGGGGGGAATCATGAGTACACCGTGCCCTCCTCTCCCTTGAATCATCCTGTAAAATGCTATTGAACACTGAGATACCATGACCTACACCGACATTTTTCCCTCATGATCGCACATCATGGGCGAACATGTCAAAACAGCTCAGAGATGACTCTCAACAACCAGGGCCTTCCCGTCACCCTCTAATCCAGCAATTAGAGAAAAGGCCAGGGAGATGGAACAGATGTTCCATAAATGGGAATGGCAGAGGGAGTCCTGGCCGCCAATGGTATTCCTAATCTCTCTGAGGAGGACGACCAAGGAGAGAAAGAGAGCAGCCACCCTGCTGCAGCACAGACTGAGGTCAAACTGTGGTCTGCTAATAATTCATAATGCTTGTTTAAAGCAACATCAGCAGCCAGAGGAGTGGGGTTTGCTACTTAAGGGGTCACTATGCTTCAGAAGTTTGAACGCCGTCTGAAACCCTGATCCACCCACAGCTTATGAACAGTTTCACCTTCAGACGTGGTCCAACAACACTTTGTATGAACTAGTTTGTTTCAAGCATATCCCAACTGACAATGCAAGGCTGTCTTAACAAAGAGAAGTCGATTGTATGCTTCCTGCTCAGCACCAAACACAGGCAGACAGAGTTAGAAACCAGCTGATGAATATAACAGAACAAAAGGAGAACAAACCTCATGGTATAACAGAGGTGGAGTTCTTTATCGGCCTCAAATTTTGTCCCAACCAAAAAGAAACCATTTTCAGAGTGAACTCGGCACAAAACAGCATGATGTTTTTACATATATTTATTTTTGCATATATGTACATAACATAGAAAACTCCAATAAAGAATTAAGGTTTGTTTTGGAGTTGTCCTGCCTCCTAGTGGTCAGAAATCACTTTGTGCAGCTTTACTGCTTTACTGTATATGCTGGCGAGTCTGTCTTATTCACCAACCATTAATCATAATATTAACAATATTAACACTTATTTTTTTACTTTATCGTTAGATTATTTGTCCTTTTATACATCAGTTCTTTATCTAATAGTCCAGTATGTCCCAGAATTGCACCACCATGATCATAAGTGTCACGGGTGCTTTTAAAACACAAAAGTCTTGCAAATATCTTGGTATGAAAATGTCAAAATTGATCAAAACTAAAGACAATCAGTAAATGTCATACTGGTCTATTGAATCTGTGTCCACATGTTTTTCAAAAACAGTCTTGTTGGATGGAGGTTTTCAAACAGTAAAGAGCTTGTCTGCACAGTCCTGTTTCAGATGGTGTGAAACTGAGTTTTACAGTCAGGGTTAGGTCCAAACTTCATGTTTTGAAGTCGTGTCCAACAGTTTGACAGCACACTGCTCTTGGCTGCAGAGTCAGAGAGTTTTATGTGCTACTTCTGGTGTCCAGAAATACAAATGCTGTGGAATCAGTTACAGTAGTAAATTGTTGTGAAGACAAAGAAAAAGAGGAGGAATATCTTGGCGTTTTTTGACGTGTTATTTATGTCCTTGTTATTCTGTAAAACACATTTAAAAGTACCTTTTGAAAACACTGGAGTTTATGGGGTTCAACATTCAAGTTTCCAAACTTTGTCCAAAAATACTTTAACTTTCACTAGTTTCACCTGGAATTTATTCTCCCTACACCTATCCATCCACAGCCAACAGCTTTTTTCCCTTTTGACAAAAACCCCAATAAATTCCCCAGTTTGTCTTTTATAAAACCTAAATCCTGAGCCATTTTCCATGTACAGAAAATGTTACAAATGTACAGCTCATGTAGCATCAGCTTAAATAACCAGATAATCAGATTTAGATCAACAGTTAAACCTCTTAAAACATGTTTTTGATGGTTCGTCCTACACCACCACTTACATACAGTACACTAAAAAAAAAACGTCTTATTGAGAAACACTTTGTGACGCTTGCTCTTGAGAGGTTCTATATAAAAAAATGTATTCACTACTTATAAATATGGGTAAAATTAAAATGTGGATGCGCTGTTTATATGTATGTTTACTCCCCTGATGAGGCCTGGAGGTGAAAGACATCATTCACTCCACAGTGATCTGTGGTCATTGTTACAAAAACTTCAAATTTGATAAAGCTGGAGCTGGAAAATGCCTCTTTTTTATACAGGATTTGGTTTACAGGGAGCTAAGCTGAACCCTCACTGCAGAGGGGTTTCTGCACTGCACCTGTCAATCAAACAGTGTGGGCGGGACTGTGAAGTTGTTTGTTCTCCTTAAAAGGATTTCCTGGTGATCTGGTGCTGAAGGTGGTGTTCGTTTCTTTGCTTTTCTTTTCTTATTGTCTTCAAAAATTATGTTCAGCTGTATTTAACTGATTATTATTTAATTGTAGCATCTTAACCCTGATTTTACTTCTTTCCCTCTTTTTTTAAAGTCATGAGTTCAGATCTAATTGTTGCCTCTCTGACTGAGGAGCCTTGAGGAGAACCCTGCCGTCAGAGGGGCATCCACAACCTAAGCAGCAAACAAACCTATGTTGGTCCCCAAACTATCATCAGGTCTATTCCTGCTGCTCAGTGGGACTGCAGTTCTCCAAGGAGCGCTGAAAACCGGATTGTTTTACACACACCTGTTCCTGAACGTCACTCGGCTACACGCCTGTCTCAGAGGGAGCGCAGTTAATCGCTGATTTGGCACACTCACAGTGACAACATACCAAGGTCCAGTTTCAGGAACTTAGTATGCACTCACACACAAACACACACATACTCTCACGCTTATACACACTCTCACACAAAGATAGAAGCATGGTATCGCTTCAGACCTCTGACTCACGCAGATCTACACACTTACACTGAAATACACACACATATTATTATCACCACATTAGCACAATGGCTGTGTAACTGAAGACACTCAAACCTCATGATGAGGCAAACAGTCCGGCCGCTCAGCAGCCATCTTTGATTTTCCTCTGCCTGTTGACTCACCAAAACAACTTCAAACTGTGCAAAACACATAAGGCTGCATTTTCAAAGCCAGGCTGAAACTTGCAATTATTTTCAGTTGTCTGCAAAAAAAAAAAAAAAGAAAAAAGAAAAGGGGGCGACAGTTTGTGTATACTGGAACGCTTGAAGCTTTGTGGCTTTGACTGAATGGGAAACAATTAAAGTGCTTCTTGGCAGCACATGAAGCCAGACGGCGATAAAAATGGCTGAGCTTTTCAGCACGGGTGAGGCCTCTCAGCTCGGCCTGTCTGCAGTCATGAGAATCTTCCAGAAATCTTTCCTCCTGGACTCTGGGTCAGTTTCTGCTCTTTTTCCTCTTTCCTTTTTCAATTCAGGAACACAATTTACTCAGCAGCTGCAAAAGTCAGCTTTTTCTTATCAACGAAAAGTCAATAAATATGAAAATACAACAGAGAGCTAAAGTGGTGCCCCTTTTCTTTTTTTAATTTATACACGGTTTCCTTCATCTGTCAGTATAAAGTAAGAGTATGCAGAGGAAAGAGACTCCTGAAAGGCCTTTTGAGGCAAGAGATTATTTGTGTAACAACTGCTACAGACACCAAAGGAAAAGATAATAAATGAAACTAATGTCTCTGGTTTGAGTTCTGTCAAGCTCTCACATACTCAGGTATGGGTCATGAGTATTGATTAGTGAAATACGTCAAAATGAACGGGAGAGCAAATGATCTCACGTTTAAAATTGGAGCTTGCACGTTGCAAATATGGTGAAACTTTGGTACTTGGAAATTGTAACTTAAAGTCATGTCTTCATGTCCGGGCTAACCTCTGCTCCTCTAGCTTCTTTTACTGATCAAAAAACTACCGTCCTTATCTGAACATACAAACCACGTAACATATTGTTGAGAAAGGCCTCTTCATAGTGTGATACCTTTGCACAAAGACACACACTTTGCTGGGCAATAGGTTCCTGAATTAAACAATCAGAGGGAAAATTCTGTAATAACAGAGAATCAACTTACAGGATATCAAAGGTGTATTTTTGTGTGTTTTTTCCAAGTTACATTTGCTTGCATATTCACTGGGTTTAATGCCATGCCATGTATTTCACACCTAGGCCTTCACTGGTGGCCTTCATTTACCCCGTCTTAATAGGCTACCATAATATCTTAATGAAACTATCAACAATATACAGAAACACAGTATAACAGAGCTTTGCATCACACACAGGCATGTCATGTCGCCAGAATAAATACCATTACTAAAGCAATGCTATAAAAACCAAATTAACACGATTCAACAGGTTCCCCAAACACCACACACATCATCTCCAGCAGAAGCATCAATATTTACTAATAAAATGACAAAAATGTAAACAATAAAATGTAGACAAAAAGCATTTTACTCACCGAAACTGCTGATTATTTGTAGCCAAATCAAAAAACTGCTTCTGTCGAGCGGACATCCTCAGTCCTAAAGTGACTTAAAACTTATCCGAGAAATCCGACTGGGCAGACTGGACTTTCAGCGTTAGCCTCCATAGCGATAGAAAGGACTTATTGTTGGAACTGAGACGCACAGATAAACCTCTACAACAGACTCACTGAACTCTTCTTCCTCCTTCAGCCGTTGTGGGTTGAAAAAACAGATTTTAAATCTATGCTAACGTGTTTTAGCTTGCGCTAGTAGCTATAGACGCGGTTTGCTAGCTCTGACCAGCACGCTCTCTGACCGTCCAATCAAATGACATGAAAATGTCGACGTCATGGTAGAAATGTTTAAATGGCCCTGGGGTCTCGCTAACTCGAAATCTGATTGGTTAAATTAACCGGGAGTTAACAGTTTAATCGCCATTTATTTTAAATCACCGGGGCCTGCACCGTTGTTTCTGAAGGATTTCTGTTACCTTGGCAACACAGATCTGAAATCTGATTGGATATAAGCTCTAATATAAACAGACTGTAACTGAAGCAGCAACCAAGAGGAAAGCTATGAGATAAAGAGAGTAGACTATTGGGAACATTTTATTACATATAGTATTAATGGAAAGAAACATGTATAAAAATATAATTCGTGACTGGGACAGTGTTTAGGCCAGCAGAGAAGGCCAGGGTCAGTTTCCCATCATTTTACATTTGAAAAATCTTGCATTGTTTACACTGATGAGAAGATACAGACATGTTGATTAGCAGTTCTCCCCTTTGCTGTGAAGAGTTTTACAAAAAAATTATTCTAAATAAATTTGCTCTGCGTCATCATTACTTCTTGTAAATTGACCAAAGGGAAGATATTTCCCAAACTCTATGTATCCCCTCAACTTTAACAGTACTACCCGTCATTTTATAGGTACTGTGTAACTGATTATTTAATTGCTTGTCTTAACCCTGATTTACTTCTTTCCCTCTTTTTTAAAGTCATGAGTTCAGATCTAATTGTGCCTCTCTGACTGAGAGCCTTGAGAGAGAACCCTGCCGTCAGAGGGCATCCACAACTCTAAGCAACAAACAAACCTATGTTGGTCCCCAAACTATCATAGGTCTATTCCTGCTGCTCAGTGGGACTACCCAGTTCTCAGGAAGCGTGAAAACCCGGATGTTTTACACACACCTGTTCCTGAACGTCCTTTCGGCTACGCCCTGTCAGAGGGAGCGCAGTTAATCCTTGATTTGGCACACTCACAGTGACAACATACCAGGTCAGTTTCGAGGAACTTTAGTATGCCTCACACACAAACACACATACTCTCACGCTTATACCTCTCACAAGATAGAAGCATGGTATCGCTTCCAGACCTCTGACTCACGCAGATCTACACACTTACACTGAAATACACACACATATTATTATCACCACATTAGCACAATGGCCTGTGTAACTGAAAGACACTCAAACACCTGTGGTGAGCCAAGCAGTCCGGCCGCTCAGCAGCCATCTTTGATTTTCCTCTGCCTGTTGACTCACAAAACAACTTAAACTAATGCAAAACACATAAAGGCTGCATTTTCAACCAGGCTGAAACACAAAATTGACCTGGGTTGTCTGCAAAAAAAAAAAAAGAAAAAGAAAGGGGGCGACAGTTTGTGTATACTGGAACGGCGAAGCTTTGTGGCTTTGACTGAATAGGAAGCAATTAAAAGTGCTTCTTGGCAGCATGAAGCCAGGCGGCGATAAAAATGGCTCAAACTTTTTCCAACACGGGTGAGGCCTCTCAGCTTTCGACCTGTCTGCAGTCATGAAGATCTTCAAATCTTTCCTCCTGGACTCTGGGTCAAGTTTTCTGCTCTTTTTCTCTTACTTTCAATTCAAGACACAATTTATAACTGCAAAGTCAGCTTTTTTCTTATCAACGAAAAGTCAATAAATATGAAAATACAACAGAGGGCTAAGTGGTGCCCCTTTTCTTTTTGTTTATACGGTTCCTTCATCTGTCAGTATAAAGTAAGAGAGTATGCAGAGGAAAGGGCCTGAAAAGGCCTTTTGAGGCAAAGTTATTTGTGTAACAACTGCACCAGACACCAAAGGAAAGATAATAAATAAACCAATCTGGTTTGAGTTCTGTCAAGCTCACGCCTCAGGTATGGGTCATGAGTATTGATTGGTGAAATCGTCAAAATGAGCGGGAGAGCAAATGATCTCACGTTTAAAATTAGACTTACCCACGTTGCAAATATGGTGAAACTTTGGTACTTGAGAATTGAAAACTTAAAAGTCATGTCTTCATGTCGGAGCTAACCTCTGCTCCTCTAGCTTCTTTTTACTGATCAAAAAAACCGTCCTTATCAGACATGTGAGACAAACACGTAACATATTGTTGAAAGGCCTCTTCATGAGTAATGATACCTTTGCTGAAACACACACTTTGCTGGGCAATAGGTTCCTGAATTAAACAATCAGAGGGAAAATTCTGTAATAACAGAGAATCAACACAGGATATCAAAGGTGTATTTTTGTGTTTTTTCCAAGTTACATTTGCTTGCATATTCACTGGGTTAATGCCATGCCATGTATTTCACACCTAGGCCTTCACTGGTGGCCTTCATTTACCCGTCTTAATGAAGCTACCATAATATCTTAATGAAACTATCAACAATATACAGAAACACGGTATATGAGCTTGCTTTGCATCACACACAGGCATGTCATGTACCAGAATAAATACCATTACTAAACAGTAGCTATAAAAACCAAATTAACACGATTCAACAGGTTCCCCAAACACACATCATCTCCAGCGACATCAATATTTACTAATAAAATGACAAAATGTAAACAATAAAATGTAGACAAAAAGCGACTGCTCACGAGCTATGATTATTTGTGGCAAATCAAAAAAGCTGCCTTCTGTCAGCGGACATCTCAGTCTAAAGTGACTTAAAACTTATCCGAGAAAATCCGACTGGGCAGACTGGACTTTCAGCGTTAGCCTCCATAGCGATAGAAAGGACTTATTATTTGGAACTGAGACGCACAGATAAACCTCTACAACAGACTCCTGAACTCTTCTTCCTCCTTCAGCCGTTGTGGGTTGCAGAAAAACAGATTTTAAATCTATGCTAGTGTTTTAGCTTGCGCTGTTAGCTATAGGCAGCAGTTTTGCTAACTCTGACCAACAAGCTCTCTGACCGTCCAATCAAATGACATGAAAATATAAGCGTCATGGTAGAAATATTTAAATGGCCTGGGGTCTATTATTTCGAAATCTGATTGGTTAAATTAACGGGGAGTTAACAGTTTAGCCATCATTTATTTTTAAATCACGGGGCCTGCACCGTTGTTTCTGATTTCTGTTGCCAGCAACACAGATCTGAAATCGATTGGATATAAGCTCTAATATAAACAGACTGTAACTGAAGCAGCAACCAAGAGGAAAGCTATGAGATAAAAAGAAGAGTAGACTATTGGAACATTTTATTACATATAGTATTAATGGAAAAGAAACATGTATAAAAATATAATTCAATGACTGGGACAGTGTTTGAAATATGAGAGAAGGCCAGGGTCAGTTTCCATGTTTTACATTTGAAAAATCTTGCATTGTTTACTGATGAGAAGATACAGACATGTTGATTAGCAGTTCTCCCTTTGCTGTGAAGAGTTTTACAAAAAAAAAATATTCTAAATAAATTTGCTCTGCGCGTCATCATTACTTCTTGTAAATTGACCAAGGAAGATATTTCCCAAACTCTATGTATCCCCTCAACTTTAACAGTACTACCCGTCATTTTATAGGTACTGTTCAGCCACGCCCTCCTCTCCTCCTCCTCCTGCTCCTCCTCCTCCGGGAGGCTGGTTCAGAGGTGGTTTAAAGGTCGTACAGCGACCTGAAGGAGAGTGGGTTTGATGAACGACAGCCGAGGGGATGGTTAGTGGAGAGGGGAATGGGGAGGAGGAATGGGGCAAAGAAGAAGGAGAAAAAGGGGCAATGGGAAGGAGAGAGGAGGAGGAGGAGGAGGGGGGAGGAATGGAAAGCGTCCACCAACGCAAACACCTCTGAAACAGAAACATCCATTTAGCAGCGAAAACAAGCCCCCCTCACAAGACCTCCGTGAATGGGCCACTTCAGCCGACCGAGGAAGTTCCAACGAGGGCAGGTTCCCCCTCAGGGCGCGCAGGGCGGGCTGAGGGCCAGCTTCCCTGAATACATAGACCCCTCTCTCTCCCTCTGTCACTGTCAAGCACCCTCCCACCCAGGCCGAGTAGCTAGTACCCCTCAAAAACTGCCCCCCGTCCTCCCCTGCAGCCGCTCCTTCTCCTCCTACCAGCCGTTTACTGAGCTGCAGCCAGCGGGCGGCGAGGAGGCGTGGAGCTGTATTCAGCAAACAAGACAGAGGGCAAAAGACTTTCTGTGATTAAGAGCAGTTAGATGCTATGAGAGGCTAATTTGTTCACTGTGACAGAATCATAGGAACTGGGAGCGAAATCTCTGCCTGCATTTCCTACCGCAGTTTAAAGGAGGCCACCCTGTGATTCGGTTAAAGTTCACTTGCAGCGTCTACACACAGTTCACCTTTACCTCTGCATCCTTTATGCATGTCTTTATGTAACCCCAGTTATATTACCCTTTAAATATACATTTTACAAACAACCTTCAATAACAACAAAGCACAAAAAGTAATCAGATGTTCATGATGCTCTCCAACGTCTCAGACCACAGTACATACGGCTGACCTATAATACTGCTTCTTTGTATTCATATACACACAACTGAACATAGAGTTACTTACAATGTCTCCAAGAAATCATAGCTTCTTCAGAAGAATCTGTCAGAAAAAATTCACTTGATGGAATATTTTGACATTTGGGAGCATATTTATTCACTCTCTAGCCTTGGACAGCATGGATCGGCCTGGAGCTGTGGCTGGGTAGTCGCTTCATGACTTTAATCCAGACTGAAATATCTCAGCAACTACTGGAAGGATAAGTAATGAAACTTCATACAGACCTCATGTTTTCCATTGATTTATCCCTCAACTTTTCATATAAGCATATCATACCACCAAAAAATGCCTGAGAAACGAGCTATGGTTGTGGCCGTGTTTCAGTGTGAACATATTAACTCTACCTAATTACTATGCAAAAGATCGCAATGTGATTCATCAGCAAGAGTACCACCAATTTCCTTAAATCCTTTTGCGTGTTATTATGCAATTTTTTGCTTTTGTCACTCTACCTTCCCCAGTGTTTGGTCCAGTCCACTAAACCTCGAGGCTGAGTTGAGTCTCAAGTCCCAGTTTTCAAGACCAAGTCACCAAGAAGAATCAGTCGACAGTATTAATGGCTATCTATATCTTAGGCTGATGCGAGAGAGGATTTGTTGAGCACAGGTGGGAATCATAACTCCAGATGCTAATGGTGGACCAATAGACAAGCTCGTTTTACACCATATTTCTCTGCAGCACAGAGCTGCTGCTCGGCGTGGGGGTCCATACAGGGCGTTACAGCAGCCATGTTTTAGTGATCGCTACTCAATGCAACCTGAACCGAACTGAACTGGAAGCTGCTGCTGCTGCTCAGGCTAAACCTCCTATTAATGAACACTGTGTTAAGTCTTGCTACCATGTCAAAAAAGCTTTTTGTGTTCAGTTTAACCCACAGTTAGGTTAGTTTACATAGAGGAAATGAGCCCTGATACTGGCGCTGCTCAGACAAAACAAACTGAGACACCCAGCAAAACAAACTGACGTCTCGTGCCAGGCCTGCGGTATTTCGTTCATCTCATTAACATAAACACTAACTTCTGATTTGTTCTCTGTGATTCACAAAGTCTGTCTGGGGTTTTTGTTTGACTTATTTTTGTGTTTTATGTTTGTTTTGCAAATACATCCTCTCAGTGACAGACACGGCGTCGACAGCAAACGCTATTATAACATGTTTATTGAAAACCTTTTTTTGACAGCATAGTTTGTCAGGCACAGAGAGAGAGAGAGACACTGAGAGAGACAGAGAGAGAGAGAGAGTTGTGAAATTGTTTTTTCCCAGTGGGAGATGTTTGCCCATAGGGGTTGTTGTGGTGGAATGTTACAGAGAATTCATCATGATCAAAACAGGTACATTGCAACAAACAAGCTATGAATTACAAATAAAAAAAATCACATAATGCCAAATGGTTAGTTCCACCTTTCTATGTTAGAAACATGACTATAGAGGGAGGAAAAATAAATTATGTGGGACTGAAAAAGGACAAACATGATTCTGTCTCACTATTGTAAAAAAAAAACCTGATGTGGAATGCAAAATAAAATGTGACGGACAGAAAATAAAATAAACTGTATATGAGAATCATTTCCTCGCTAAGATTCTTACAAAATAGCTCACACAGCTACATAAAACTCTACTCATGTACACCAGCAACAAAAAAAGCATATTTCAAACTATAAATTAATCTGGACTAACTCGTCGTCGGGTTAGAGATGCATGATACAAAGAGCTGTGTGAAGACTAACCATTCCAACCTGGAAAATAAAGTCAACAAAAAAAAACAAACAAACATGAAAAACAATTTATATTTTTGAGAACTCCAGAAGCAAAGGTGTGCATCCCAGACACCAGAGGAAACCGAGATAACACCCCTCTCCTCCCAGCTTCATCTTCAATCATGATTTTCTTTTTGTTTTTAACAGAGTAGAGAATAAATAAAGTCAGTCAGAGCGGAGACGACAGGTGATTAAAGGCTGATGTGTGACTGTACATACAGTAAGAATCCCTCCCTGCTGAGGCCATGCTGTTTGTTCATTCAATAGCAAAGATAACGTGTTCACTCGTAAAAAGGATTTGTTGTTTTTAACATCTGTACAGAACAATTAGAGGTCTACAAGGATATTTTTTCCACTGAAGCTGATACAAATACAAAAATTCACTGTTTTCCAATTGTTATTAAGCCTCTGAAACAGCATTTACACTAATCTGGGACACTCAAACTCAAGATTTACTTTATTAGCTTTAGCTGTTAGCTTAGTTTTTGCAGCATTTTACTTCAGAGGAACCATCACATATAGCATCACATTTTCTAGAATAAAACTCCAGTATCCAGTGTCATTGCTGTTAAATGAAATGTATTTATCTACAATTTTGGTGAGGTATTGAAATAACGAACTTTAAGTAAGTAATGTCTGGTTGGAACCAGTGCTAACATTAGCGAGCTAGGCTAATTAGCGTCCCACTTTGAGTGCGATGTAACCCAAATTTTTAAACTTGTAAATGGACATTTATAAATATTTAATACTTAAATCACTAACTGTGTATAATCTATTCAAAGTGGACTTGCTGAAAAGGGGAAAATGCCATCCTGTATATCAGGGCTATGACGTTTACTAGCCGTCAAATGTCAACAGAAAATGTCACCCAGAGGCCTGAAACTTTTTACGATCATTTCTTTACATCTTGGCAAATTAGCAGTATTCAAAGGACGCATATTACTTTGATAATGAAGCAAACTTAAAAATGTGGTGATTCTCAGGCAAGTTCTGGAGTTTAAAGAATCTTTTTTTCCCTGTGATTTCTAGCTAGCTAGCTGATCAGTGGGCCAAACTACAATACAGATTATGAGAACTGAATTGCCATTTTTCCTCTACTATGCATATCCAGCATTTTGCAGCAGCATACAGTAACTGTTCAGTTTAGCAAGACACGTTAAAAACAACACCTCCATTTTATAAGTGACCTAACGGAGAGGCAGAGGCCGCCAGTTTCAGAGTAAGAAGCTTGACAAGGATACAGAAGAAAGACCAGGGAGGACATCCAGATAAAATAAAATCAAATAAAATACAGGATAAATTATGCAAGGAGCAAAGCCTGATGGGGGGCATCAGTATCTAGTAAAATGACTACATCATCATCATCATCATCATCTTCTGGCTCTTTAATGAAAAACAACACTGAAAAGCAGATAGCTATGAATAAAAATACTCTCACCATAGGGAAAGCTTTTACCCAGCATGGAAGAATAAATAAAACAAAACACCATCCGTTTCATTAGATCCATCCAACCTTTACAGAAGTGCCTTTTTGTCTGCCTTGTTCACCCAAAAAAAACTTACTTACTTTTTAATGGTTTTTTGCAATTATACATTCAAAATGTGATCAAAATGAATCAATTAATCTCCTTTTTGTTTGCTAAATTATTCCAGGCACTTCATAGATTTGGGCCAAAACTGTACTGAAAACAGAAATAACAATAAGTTTGTGTAACCTTTCACTTTACAAAGGCCTTGTTAAACCAATGAAAACAGCACATAATGTGCTAAAAAACATAAAAATCTCCCAGTGTAGCAACAGAATTAAATACACATTTTCACTCTTTTTAAGTACTTCAAATACTGGGGGAGATTCCATTAAGTACTGACACAGTCTTGTTGGGTAATTACAATACATTTCTCTACATAAATTCAGTTTGTACACTGGAATAAGGCCATTGCACAGTGAAGTGTTGCCACCATTTCCATTTAGCAGCGAGTGAATCTGTGTTTCTGAACCTTCAATGCCACTCGAACGTCGCTTTCCCTTTCGTAACTTTGCTAAAAACAGACTCTGTAAACATTTCAACCCTTATGCTTTTTTGGGGTCAGCTGGAGAGACGACTGCATATGAAATAAAAATGGGGGGGGGGGGGGGGGGGGGTTAGATATCCATTTGGCAATCCCATGATCCTTCTCTGCACATGTAACCTCCGCCCGCCTACATTCGACAGTGCAGTAATTTGGTTCAGAGATCTGGAGAACTCGGTGAAATAGACTTTTAAGACTAATTTGGCACTTTTCCTCAACAAACGGAGCTTGAAGAAGCATCCACCACAGACTTCAGAGTCCCATTTAACAAACTGATATATATATATGTACTGTCTATATATTTTCTTTTTTGCCGTGGAGCTTAACAGCTCACACAGCATGCCTTCATTTCAGTATTAATACTATAGAGAGCAGCGATAAAATCTCAAGCGTCTGGGCAGGTTTTTTTTTAGTAACACTCAAGCACAAAAGGACATGATAGCTTTACATTTCTGCTTTCAAGCTGATGTTTTTATCCATGAGTGTGCACACAGGTGCTGAATGTCACTGCACGCAGCTTGTTAGAACTGACCCTGTGACCTTCTGTTACAACTAAAGAGTTTGAAGCCTTCAGAAGCACCTTTAAGAGAAAAAATATCCACCTATATCTGCTTTAATGTAGTTTACAAAACACACCAGACAATGGTGATATACAGTACTCTGAGTTAATATGTTCTGTTTATCATTTGGCGTATTCAATTCTTTTATATAAATGGTAAATATCAGATTTTAGCTGCACTTCAAATGGACTCAAAACCCCAGAATGCACTGCAGCTTAAAAGTAGTTACAAGTAGGGGTAAAAAAATAGAACTTTCACTTTTCTTTTTTTCCTTTTGCTCCTAAAGTCGACTACTGCCACTGATTTTCTTACATATTTTCACATTTATCTGAATGCCACAAGTTGAAGAATGTTCCTTGGTGGCTGCTGAAAAGCATTCTCATTGTCACTGAAGTTTTGCCTGAAATCGTTTCGGTCGATTGATCATTAGCATGTCCTCTGACAGGTGTAGTTTTGCATTAACTATAATTTCCACATATCAGGGGAAGCGTTGCATTGTGGGATTTGATGTTTTTAGCAACATTAGGGGACATGATTCCTTAAAAACAGGCTGCTGAGGTTCTCTGAAGGCTTCTTACGATTCACAGCTAGTTGTGGTTGATGTTCAATACGTCTCTAAGTACTTCAGTCGTACTAAAAGGCCTCTCTGGCACACATCTCGAGGCGCTGCCATTTCTTGCCCAGCAAGAGTTAATCATTGCTTTGATATTGCAAACGTCAACTTTTCAAACCAGAATTTGAGCTCAGCGGAAACATCCAGCTCCAATCAGCAGGAGCCTTCAGTTCACCAGTCCTCCTCGCACTCGCTCTCAAAAATCATCTTTGTGTCTGTCGTACATTCTTAATTTTAAAAACTGTAAACAAACCAAAAGAAAAAAAAAAGATGGATCAAAAACTAGAGGAGTCTGCCAGTTGTGAAAATAACATCGCAGTTTTGTTGTAAAATAAGTTACAAAAAATTGAAATAAAAATCTTTGCGTACAGTACTAAAATCCTAAACTAGACCTTTCGAACTTAAGAACCACATGTTAAGTCTATAAATATCTTTACAAATATACATGTTAATTATTCAAATAAACCTTTTCTGTATCACTTTAAATGAGTAAATGTTTTACACGTTCATGACAGTGTCTTCTAGATTGCAATGCATCCATCCTAAAACAATATTTAAAAAATGTAATTTTTTGTCTTTTAAGTACATGGCTGTGGACAGCAATATGATACATATTTGCATTTATATATTTACAATAAATCATTTTCTAGATACATTAAAAAACCCCTCTGAACCGTACTGTACTTATTACTGAATGGCCCTGAAACTTCGCCTCACATTCGACGAGGAATTTGTTCCATGATTATCACAAAACTTTTTTTTTTTTTTTTGTTTTCGGGAAGCTAAAACGTGACGATGGTGTACGAAAACACGTGTATATGCTCATGTAATCCCTTCTGTCGCTGAACATCATCTGTGAAAGTTGAGACAAGTTATTGAGTATCTTCGGAAGAACGAGTCCCATCGTTTGCTGGTATCGTGTCGACAGATTTTTCTGATCGCAAACTTTTATTGCGATCTTCTCTGGGCTCCGTGCAGACGCGAGGATAAAAATCAGAGATCCTCGCCTACTGGATCGCCGACCAGTCACTGACGAAATGCCCTTCATTCCCTCCTCTTATATCCTTTTTGTCTTTTTTTTTTTCCCCCAATGTCAGGAGATTTATTTTATCCGAGTAGGCACGGAATGGTTTCACCCCACAGATTGTCCGTAACAAAAGACTGGCCCGAGTACAAAAATATAATTTCATTTCTGAAAAGAAGGACACAAATACGGTTCAACGGCAAAAAATAATCCTTCAATGTTTAAAGAGTCTCTTGGGGACGAGGAGGAAGAGGCAGAAAAACTCATTCGGAGAGGATTTCAACCAAGAGTTTAAGACGAATCGAGGAGCTGAAGCACTGTGGAAGTATTGCATGCGGAGTTTTTATTTCCATATCTTGAGGAGCTTGAGTCACTGAGAGGTGATTATTAGTCACAAACTGTGAGAGGAGGTTAATGTCCGCCCTCCCCTCCCAGCTCAGGTTTTATGTCCTAATCACCCCGTTACTGGGAAGCTGTTTAGGAAGACAGGGCTCGTCAGGCAGTGGATCGTGGGCGAACACCGAGTCGTCTCCTGAGGAGCAGGTGCTGTTGGAGTCCTGACAGGTGGGCGAGTACTGCTCAAAGGGCACCGACAGGTCCAGGTACTCCTGTCAGAGGAGAGGTCAGAGGTTAGACTGGGGCGTCACTTTCAAATCCCCTCTGTAGTCATATAATTAGGTGACAAATTATATACTTTTACTGCATTATCACTTACATTTTAGCATGTTATTACAGCTCGATGTTTAAAACAAACTTTTATAACATAATAATTGACATTATTTTGTATTTCCTTGACATTGTGAATATTGTTTGATATTATTTGGAGGAGGGAGATTTTTAGAGACTTCTTCCTTTGCCTGTCCATCACTTTTCATTGTCCTTTCTTTGTTGGTTTAGATAAAGATGGCTCTTACGGCCGTTTACCCTTTGACTTTAAAGCGTTTGCTTTGAGAAATATGTCTTCTAGTTAGTTGAGGCCTCGTGAAATGAAAAGTTACAGCAGGCCAAGGTGAACGTAAGAGTACGTGGTGTTGTATTGTCCTGGTGCAGCAGCTGTGTGGGGAGACTTACATCGGTGGAGGTCATTGATAAAACCCGGTCGTGATCTTCTACCAGCTGTCTGAAGGTCGGTCTCTGCGACGGCACCGCATGCCAGCACTCCCTCATGATCATGTACCTGAAACACACACACATCAGAGTTTGGTTACTCTGCATATCAACCATTATGATTAAAGTTTACATGAAATGTTCTCAGATATAAATGTTTTTGATAAATCTAAACGATGACTGATCAAACACGTACAGTTCATGGGTACAGTTGGCAGGTTTGTCCATCCGATGTCCCTCCTTCAGCAGCTTAAAGAGTTCTTCTACTGGGATTCCTGGGTATGGGGAGCCGCCCAGGGTAAATATCTCCCACAACAACACCCCATAGGACCACCTGAACACACACACACAATTCAAATTCAATACACAACGAGTACAACTTAGAGGTCAAACGGCACTTATGGCCTGAAGCAGCCATGGTTCAGAGAGAGGGAGATAGGGAGGTTTTCCTTCCTCGGATACACCGATCGATCTGTTTGGGTGGAATATTGATGTTAAATAACGTTAACTGTGGCCAAATTAAGAATCAATTTGACATTCTTATTGTCTCAGACAGTGGGTCAATATTTGTAAAAATCTAAATCTCGTCCCTCAAGCCAGAAAGAGGAGTGAAAACTCAAACTAATGAGAAAGAAATGGAAGACAGATGATGATTTGTTGATAGATACAGAGACGAGCTGAGTAAAGATCTAACAGTGTCAGACTCTGATTTCTTCTGGAACAACAGAACATTTATCATCTCGACGGTGGTTCCTATATTCTATACTTTTCATACTGTAAACAGATGCCTGTAACGGACCAAAACATTTCTTTATTTGTGTGCAGGCGGCCTTTAATGCATCCTGTTTCTGAAATACATCCACGCCTGAAACCTTAAGTGAGAACAAAACCTGAGTGGAAAAACTTATTAAACTGTATCTACAGTTGCAGCCCAGCTGGCGTCCAAACTAGAAACTGTTGTAGCTCTAAACCAAGCCATCATCTCTCCTCCTTTCTCTCTCTGTGGCAACAGCTCTTGTGAACTGCTGCATTATTCCTAAAGGTTTTTAAAAAATGAGGGAAGGTAATCAGATAATGGGCGGTCTATTAACCCAGTGTACTATTGTTCGGCTGTTCGTCCAGTGAATCAGAATCAGACCCCTCCTCTCACTGCGCTGCTCAGCGGGCTTAATCTAATTATCCACGCTCCGGTCCAGAGGGTGGAAAACAGGCCGCTACTGGCCGCGCTGGCTAGTCCACCGTCCAAACACCGAGACGGAGAGAGAGGGAGACAGGAGACTGAGGGAGGACTGTGGTGAAAGAGAGACATCAAATATTCAGAGGGAAAAAAGGGGAAACAGCAACTAAAGACGGAGCTGTAGCTGAGAATAACCACCCAGACTGAGCCGATCTCTGAGTAACTCATTATCATTATTGTGTTCTGGACAGAAACAAATCAGGTCTTTAGGGTCAGAGCGGGTTCAGGACTGTCTCAGGGAGGACTGCAGGAATCAGCAGAAAGGAAAAGGAAGCAGAGACACTGACTCAGTCTGTTTATATTCACTGCTGGTCGTCAGGGATGAATATTAACAGGCTATTAGGCTCCTAATAGGAAGAGGCAATTAAGATGTAAACACCGTTTTTCATTGGCACCTGCGGCAACAAGAGCTGACAGTGTGAGAATGAGAATGACGGACAACATCACTGTGATGGTTGATTCTGTGAGATTTGTTATCTGTTTGAGTTTTCTGTCAGAAAATCATATCAGAAGTCTGACTGGTCAGCAGGCACAGCACTGTCACTGGACAAGAGAGGAAAAATCCTCCAGAAACACAAGTTTTTTTGAAGAAGTCAAGTTTTTTGCCACCTTTACACAGCAAAAAACGTCTTCACTCACGCAGTAAAACACCAACACCAATATTATTCCCTGCTTTCACCAGATTAGTGTGTGGCTCTGCAGGTACAGTAAGATTTGTTCACTGCAGCTTGCACAGACCAACTCCTCTGCAGCAGTCTAAATAAAAACCTCACCTCCCTGATATTGGCACAGGGAAAAGCCCAGTGGGTGAAGAATTAAAAAGCCAATATAGGCACAGAGTAACCGTGCTCTATGGGTTTCAAAAAGTGAATTTAAGCCTATATTACATGATTGAAATGAGGAGTTACTCCTCGGTGAACTGCTTCTCCACACAGAATGTGTGAGACTAAATCCTGACTCCCTGCGTGCTCTCGCTGCCAGTTCTGCCTCAGAGCTGTAAATGTTTGGGAAGCTGAAACACACATGAACCTGACTGCATGAGCTGTGAAGTCAGTGGTGCTTGTGTGGGCTGCTGCACGCAATACTTTTACTATATTCAGATGTGATCTTGCAGTTTTTGCTGGTTGATTCGATTGTTGAGTGTGTGTCAGGTTGGTTTTAATGTGATTTAATGGTTCCCCCCCGTCTGTCTGAGTGTAATCTCTCTCATGAAAAACCATCACAGGTCAAAAGTCAAAGTCCCCCGGGGTGTGTGAGAGTAAACTGGCTGAGGAGCGACTACTGTATAAAGGGAGGAGGAGGTTTGGCGGGAGGATTGACTCTGTAATCCAGACCTGCTGAAATAACAGAGCGGGCTGATTCTCCTCTCGGCCCGTTCCCAGTCTAGTGTAATCACACTGCGAGCCAGTGTTGACAGGGTCCCGTGTTTGGCTTGGATGGCTGTGCTAGGGACACAGCGTCTGGCTGCAGCCAGCATGGGGGGGTTTAGGGGAGGTGGGGGTACGGCTACTGCAAAACAGATTGACTCTGTGACCTTCTCGCCTTTCTTCTCCCGATCGCAGCCAACACAGGAGCAATCAGAGGTCGTAAAAGGTGCGTTTGTCTCCGCTGCTCTGATTCCTTTGAATTGTTGTGGAAAAACACCCTGAGGGAACCTCCTGTGATAAATCCACTGACCCTCTTATCTTCTTCTGTTCTGGGGCAGGTTGGATTTACACTGATAAAACAGCAGTAAGATGTCGGGGGCTCTGTTGTGTTTCCGTCTCTCTCTGATGTCGTGTTGAGAGATTAAAGAACAAACGTGGCGAGGAATGCGGTGCTACTGATACACAAGAAGCTCAGGATTATCAAGAGAGCGCAGATGACAGCGAGCAGGAGATATTTGGAAAGGGAACGCTATGATTCCATATTCACACGCACAAACTCGGCTTTTGATGCTAACGCGCTCAGTCACGATATTTCAACACCCGGATTCCTTCGGCGTACAGCAGCTCCACATGAGTGGACAGTTGGCATGTGACGGTTAGTTTGTGCAAACTCACACATCGCTCTGGTGCGTGTAGACCCGGTCGAACAGAGCCTCCGGAGCCATCCATTTCACGGGCAGACGACCCTGCAACAACAGAGACACAACAGAACCGCTTTGGTCAGCAGAACCTTTCTGTACAGAGCAGACAGTAAAACACTGGATCCAGATGGACCGACTTCAACCTTGTCCTGCCACGACTCTCTGACACCTTGACCTTCAGCCACACTGTCTCATATGAATCTCAGCCACAGGTACAACGTGTTATGGATGCATATCCTCTTGTTAATCATGACATACACTCTCCTTCCTGGTCTTGATCCAGTGGAACTCTTTGGACTGTTTTAACTGGGCAAACTGAACTCTGGATGCCTCTACCTGCTTGGACATCAAATCCATGCGACTAATATTTGTTTAATTTCCTTTTTCTTGTGCCATAATATCAGTTTATTTTGTAGTCTGGAAGAATCTTGTGCAGTTTTCATTATTGTCGATTTATTGAGTGTTTGATCTCGCTGTCCTTCTGTGACCTGACTGTGACACAGAGAGACAAAAATCTAATTTTCAAGAATGAGAAAACTGAAGTTGCCTTGCTCTCGTCAATGCCATCCCTTTCATGCAAGTAAAAACCTGAAATTATTATCCACTTCTATTTTTCTGACCAAGAATACCGATAAGACTCACGTTCGTGGTCTTTTTGTAGTAGTCTATATTGTGCACGTCTCTGGCGAGACCGAAGTCTGCGATCTTCATAACGTTGTCCTCCGTCACAAGGACGTTCCTGGCTGCCAGGTCTCTGTGGATACACTGAGGGAAGAAGTACAAATGCATCAAACACACATCGGCAACGCATTGCACATAGACGCACATTCTCAGATGCAGATGCAGTCTGATAACTTTCACTTACCCTCCTCTAACTTTAATACTTGCATCTACACAGCAACTTTAATCTTTAATCATTCCAAAAACTTTTACATTTCCTAATTTTTCTATAAAGTGTAGAAATGGAAAGTACTGGCCAAAGCATGTCTGTCTTTTTATTTCCTCTGGGACAATAATTAAGTTGAAGTTGAGGCTGTGAGGACAGTTGGAGATCTAAAAACATTCATATGTCCACACACAGAGGCTCAGCTCAATAAAACAGTACACAGTATGTGCTCCTCAGCGTCGTGTCGGCTGACCTTCTGCGAGGCGAGGTACTCCATGCCTCGGGCGACCTGGTAGGCGCAGGACACCAGGTCTTTAAAGGTGAGCTGCTCGTCTGGGATTTTACAGGTGTCGAAGGAGTAGTCCATGCCCGGTGGCCGCCGTGCCCGTAGGTACTCCCTCAGGTTGCCTTTAGAGGCGTATTCCACCAGGACGTACAGAGGACCTGCAACATTACATCACAGTGTCACTACCTGGACAGGTTCATTACTGACTTATTATTTCCTCTGCACTGCGCTGTGTCCTCACCATCCTGCGTGCAGGCTCCCAGCAGGTTGATAATGTTTTTGTGTTTTCCAATCATCTTCATCATCTCCATCTCTGACACCAGGTCTGACAAATCTTTATCTGTGGCGTCATCTGGGACAAACAAAAGAGAAAATAAAACCAGATCAGAGCAATTAACGAAGTGCTTCATTTTGTAGAGGAGGTTCTTCTCGGGCAACAAAGGACGGAAATTCAATTAAAAGCAGGAGAGAACAAAGACTTCATTTTGAGCAGATGGAAGACATGAGACTAGACAAACCAGATATATTATTATGTTCAGAGAGAAAGGGAAAGCATGGGAGGAATAGAGCGAGAAAGACACAATGCTGCTGATTTCCTGAAGGAAATCACAGAGAAAAGTACGTTCGCTGTCACTGTCAAGGTCACGTATTAATTCCAGGAATGCAGCCACAACAATCACTTACCTTTCAGCATTTTCACAGCAACAGTGAGCGGCTTGTTGGGCTTCTCTTTGTCGATGCCGACGGCCTCGGCCATCACCACCTGACCGAAGCAGCCCTCTCCCAGAGGTTTACCCAGAGTGAGTCTGAAACAAAAACAAAACCGTCTCAGGTTTGGATTTTAGCTGCGAGCGGTACTGAGGAGTGATTTTTAATTTCTCTGTGAGTTACACTTTTGAATGAAATTGATTTGTTTGCCAAGTACAATAAGCGTGAAGGCAGGTGTCACGGTGACCTTGATGTATTGATGGCTCACATGTTTTCACAGCACATCACACTACAAGGACAACAGCAACAGTATCTGTCAATTCTGAAATATGTTGCTGGGCGACATGAAAAAAAGCCACAGCACACCATGTTTTTTTCTCTCTGACAGGTGTTTAAATGTCAGTGATGAATGTTAATCTGGGGATATATTTTTTCCTCTTTCTTACCGTGTTCGAGGAAACTCCCATTTGGGGTCAGACGGTAGCTCCAGCTCAGAAACGTTGGCCAGCATTGGTCCATCGCTGGATGACAGGCGGGCGATCCTGACCAGTGGCGTGTTGGAGTTCATGGAGGAGTTGGAATCCAAGGACACCTGCTTGGGTGCAAAAAACAAAATGTTATAGTCTCTGAAAAGGGAGAGGTGATGTGTGTTTAAACAAAGAGACAGAGGGAAACGAGAAAGTCTAACTGTAACTTTTGACCAAACAGAGACGAAATGACAAATCCTCTAACTCTTTGTTCAAGTCTTGAGCTCAATCTCTGAGAGTTTAACCAAGAGAAGGACACGAAAATATGAATCTGTAAAATATTAAAGTCAAAATAATTTAATTAAAGCTCCCACTCCTTACTTTAAAGAAACCAAAGTCATTAGCAGATGAATTTTTCAATAGTTAAACCATTTATAAAGTGTGATTAGTTTTTGATGTAAAATACATCTAACTGCAAATATAATTAAAACAAATATTTTCTTGTAAGATGCTGAGGCTTGTACAGAAAGTGCATCCAGGAAAATTCAAGAAAAATATTTCCAAACTGCCATCAGTTAACCTTGGTTTGAACGTCAGTATTTAAGCACTGAATAAATGACTGACTTGTCAAGATGGGATGCTTTTCGGCACCAACCGAGTACAAACATCACATATCTCTGGGACCAATGTCAGAGCTCTTTCAGCAGCTCAGAGTTTCTATGAAAAAACAGCCTGACTTCTGACACTAGCGGTGACTTTTACAAACAGCTGGCCTGTGGCTGCACGCAGGAGGAAACGGGTGGTAACAAAGACGAATGAAGGAGGATGCGAGAGTGGGCGAGCGAGCGGCGAGGTGGGATGGACGTCTCTATCCATCAGCGAGCTCCATTTCTACATCGGCGGTCCTGCCACCGAGCCCGCGGGCTCGACATCCTCACACCATTTATCTGACTGCTGGGGGGGAGCTGATGGCTCCGGCCCGGCTTTTGATGAATCTGTTTGTGTCAGAGTCTGCCAGCTCAGACCCTTCAGGTGGGGTCCTCGCCAGACTTCCCTCCCCAACTTCTCAACTGGAGGAAAATGAAAAAAATGTTGTGAAGCTAAAAAAACAAAACAAAACAAAACAAAACAAAAAACCCAGCCCCGACCACAATTTCAGAGGCCTGAAAAGTAATATCTGATAGAACATGCCAGGAGGTTTATGGGAGATTTACTCAGAGTTATGAAAAAGAAAGGAGAGAACCAGGAGATTAGCTTTACAAAAACGAAGCGAAGATTACAGAAAAATGCAATAAGATCTTTCGCTGCACTACCTTATAAGAGCATGTATATGAATGCAGCAGAAATAGAAAAGATTTAGAGGCTACAATTAGAACATCTTTCAAAAGATGAAGTCTCTACCTGATATAACCTGACAAGTACCAGGGACTAATTAGAAAAGTACATTACTTTGCAGCCTTTCCAGCTAAATCCCAACCTTAGTTTTAAAAGTCATGTGCATGTTTTCCAAGAACTGACGACTGATGACTTTCAAGCAACAGTTGTGTTGTCTAAAAATGCAGCTTTTGCCTTTTTTGAGGAGCACAACCCTTCAATTATGAAGCTGGAAAGCTGGAGCTCATACAGAGCAGCCACACAGCAGCCACACAGCGGGAGTCCAGCAGGGTGCGGCAGGACGGATAATGACACACTCATCTGCATTTTAGACATTCATATCATCTGCAGTACAATCACAAGACGTACATCACTGTCCTGATTATAGACACTGCAAGAGAGCTAAAGAATGAAGCCACACTGCACTGCCTGATAGTTTTCTGAAGATCATATAAGACAGAGACGTAATAAGGAAAGAAACAGAAGCTCAGGAGCTCAGGTCGAAGTCTTTTCATGAGAGTAAAGTGGAGTGAAGATGAAGGTGAGAGTAAATTAATTAGTGTGGAGAAAGAAAGGCTGGATAAGGGAAAGTACTCAAGTCTGGCCTTTAGAAATCCTTTTTCCCTTCTTGGACATGTCTGGTTCTTGTTCCTATTTTGACTCAGACTTGTCCTGGTCTAACCACTGATGGATGTTGACTCAACTTTTTTTCCCCCTGCCAGTCTAGAGAACACAACCCCCCTGAACAATGTTGCAAAACCGGTGCTTTCCCAAAAACGTAATTCTTACCACTTAAACTATCACTAAGCAAAATGTATTTCTTTATCCAACAAATGTACCTTTAAGATATGAAATCACAAAAACACAGAGAGGTGAAAACACAGCCTTCCTCATTCTTTGATGTTTGACTACAAACTGTAACAACTAGACCTGAAACTTTGATGCTTTGTGTGGTCAGTGGTTCAGCTTAGAGCTACATTTCTGCTCATCCTTACAAAACATTGTTGAAGTAATAGCAGAAAATAGACTAATTTGCTTTCTTGTCGAGGGTTAGATGTGAAGATCTCATATCTGTGATCTAAGATGGAGCCAGGAAACCATTAGCTTAGCATAAAGACTGAAAGCAGGGGAAACAGCAGCTCTCTTTTTTCACTATCAGTGAGCTTTAAGGAGTTGTTGGTAGGCAGATTTTGTTTTTGTAGCTGTTTCCCCCTGTTGCGCTCAGCTAAGCTAACCAGCTGCTGGCTCCAGCTTCATATTTAACACACAGACATGAGAGTGGCATCAATCTTTATCTTACTCTCTTCCAGAAAGCAAACAAGAGTATTTTCCAAAATGTCAAACTATTCCTTTAATTATTGGTTTGTCTTGTCTTGGTCTGCATTCTGTTTGAACTTGGTCTTGGATTTGACTCGGTCTTGACTGAGGTTTGCCTTGAACGTGGCCCTGAGAGACAATGACGTGAAGAGTTCTGCAGACTACAGGCTGTGGCGAGGCAGCTGCTCCACTTTATGTTTCTCTCCAAACAGTTGAGGGGTGAGTGTGTGTTACACAGAGAGTGAAATCTAAAACTAACACTGACAGTCACAGGAGGGCATAAATATCCCTGAGCTGAATCTGCTCCAAGATAAATGTGAACACATGTCACCAGTGTGATGCCTTCCAGTGTCCGCACTACGTCACCAAAACAGCAGGACAGGGAGTGATCCACCAGAGATAGACGTACAATAACCTTCTGTGTTTATTTATACTCTATCTTGCGTGAGTCCTATCCTATGTGCAATTCTTCTTTGAAAGTTATAGAAGTTGAAAAGACAGATATTGCGAATATAAACTCTTCTGCAGGTTTCTCATTGTGGCACTGATGCAGAAATATTACACTATTTTTCCATGACTCTCCATAACTAATTCAAAGTTCTTTCCTGAGTCAATAAAGTTACTCCCCACTTGACTGTTGAGGTTGTTTTTCAAAATAATCTAAATTCTGCCGCAGGTCTATTTGCTTTGGTGAAAAACAGCATCTGATGCAGTGAATTTACTAAAGAAGTTCTTGATATGTCTGAGCTTATGAAGGAAAATTTTCCCCGAGCTTTGTCTGTCTTGAATATGCCCCAAGAAATGAAAAGGTTTTCCAGGAATTCAATGACTCCTGCTTATCCCTGCAACGTCTTTAATCCTCCTGAGCCAGATGAGTTTTTAATTCATCAGCTGACATGTTAATTAATGAAAAACTGCTTCACAGTTTGGGCAAAATTTAATCTACATCATCTGCATCAGGTTTGACCAAAGTTCGTCATCTGCTAGAAGCAAAACTAAACAGACAGGGAGAGAGAGGAAAAGAGGGAAAAGTGTTGTACGAATCTTGTATCTACTTTCTGTTACCTGTCTCTTGAGGGGGAACTTTGAGAGCTTTTGCACGGGCGGCGTGGGCAGCGTCTTCTGCGTGGTCATCCTCATGCGGCAGAGGACGACGATGACCACGGCGAGGATGAAGAGCACGCAGCCCGTCACGTAGATGAGGATTTCGATGTAGTAGTCTTCCTTCTCCGGGCTCACTGCTTTGGGAGGAGGAGGTCACACGGGTGGTAATGTCAGTCAAAATATGCACATCGAAGTCACACCTAAGAAGCACTGGTTTTCTCAGTAGCACATTTCATCTAAACGGATTCTAAGATGCGTTTTTTATGAAATAACGTCCATAAATCAAAACAGAAACAGATCACAAACTTGCCTTTGCACAGTGAAAGTATGCATTTACTCTCTGGGCTGAATCTGCAAAGTAATCAGCTTGTAGTTTTATCCTGCTGCAGGTAATTGCACCTGTGATATGCCTCTCCCCAGGGAGGTAATTATTGTGTTGAATACTGAACACATAAATGTCTTTAAATTGCCTTGTAGCCTTGAGACATTTTAAACAGACGATCTGCTGTGATTAAAAAGTCTTTCAGTGATGGCTGGATTGCATGTTTGGTTCGTTAGATTAAAGGGGCAACAGCGGCAACACACTTAAAATGTGTTAACGAGTAACAATCTACTATAATGTACGATAATTAGGTTTGAAAATGAATGATGAAGATTGTGCTACTGAGCAAAACATGAAATCGTACAGGAACAATTATAGTTTTATGGAGTTTATAACTTTTGCGGTCCAGAAGTCCAGAGACCAGCAGAGAGAAGAAGAATATACCTGGAAGCACCGTCAGCCAAGCAGAGTGGTAAGCATAGCCGATAGAGTTCCCTGCCAGACAAGTGTACTCGCCCGCATCCTCAAAAGACACATTGGTCAAGAAGAGAACCTCTAGCTCCTTATCTGTAGTGTTAATACCAGCCGTCTGTGGAGGATGAGAGAGGGATAAGATGGAGGAGGGAGAACAGAAGGAGAGAGAGAGGAGATATCATGAGCCCAAAGCTTCTTAGAGGAAACACCAAATTCACCCTGGAGGAAAGGGACAGGACTGAGGATTTGAAGGGGGTCAGCAGTGCTGCTTTCTTCTGCTGACAGCACCACCACCAAAAACACCTGAAAACCACCCAAGCAGCACCTTCACCATGCTGCGAAAAAAAGCTTGTTGGTTCAACCTAAGGCCACAGGCAACACGGAAACTTTTCAAACTGCAAAAGTCTCCTTCTTATCAAGTAATTTCGGACCAACATTTTTGAGTTTTTACAGTCATATTTTCTCTATGTGCCAGTGTGTTAAGTTACAATCTTGTGAAGTGACAAAAAACTACTTTATAAGCGCCTGTGAGTTTACATTGAACCAGTGCAAAGTTTACCCTGACACCAAAGCAAAGCAGATCCTATCACCACAACACCTTGTCTGCAGAAACCATGGCGCCCAGCAAATGTGGAAAACAAGAAATTTTCAAAATCCTTTATTATATCATTCTTATCTTCTCAGCTTCAAACATGGAATTCAGGATGATGTTCTCACATGTTTTCTGGCTGTATATTTAATAGAAAACCATTTGTATCTTTTAGATGTTGATGTTTTTTCCTATAGGGGTGCCTCAGGGATCTATTCTGGGTCCACTGTTTTTCTTTTTAATAAATTCAAATAAACCACCTACTTGTGGTTTATAAAGATCTTTTAACATTGTTTGCTGATGACACATATCTTAATAAAAATATAAAATCACATGAGGTTCACAAACAAAATATAGCTACAGAACTGGTACATTTTCCAGTTGTTTCAGCTGAATAAACTGAACATTAAATTTTATAAAGACAAGCTTAATGCTTTGCAATAACACAGAGTCACCACGGTTTCTTATAAATAACCTTGATATTGCTCAAAAAAGAGCATCACTGCAATTGTGGCTTTTCCCCATTTAACTAATGGTTTGTATGATGACCGGTGGGGGAGTCTGTTTCAAACCCAGTATCTGATGTGGCTTGGGAGGGGATGAGGTGGGGGACTCTCATTCCCCAGGCCTCAGTAATAAACAGTGACATCCAGACCCAGTCATGAATCACAGTCCAACTGCACGCTTTCATATAAAAGCACATTAATACAGCTGGAGAATACACTCAGAGGAATCAATTCTTGTGTGTATGTGCAGTACCGTTGGGCTGGTTGGAGGTTTTATGTGGGCTTTTATATGTGTGTGCAGAGGTGGTTTGTGGGAGGGCGGGGGCGAGGCTTTTGAAGTCGTTGCAGTAATTAAAGGTGTGATATTGTGTTTCTTATTGATCGGGAAGGAAGACAAAGTGGCACTGGGTGTTAAAATGGATGATAGCTACTAGCTAGCAGAATGTGAGCATTTAAACTCAGAACCCAGAGGAGCAAAATGTGTGTGTGTGTGTGTGTGAGTGTTTGCCAGTAAGCTAATTAAACCCACAACCAAGAGGAGCCCCGCAGAGAGGAGGAGACACAGCAGAGGATCAAATGCAGTGAAGGCAGTTGTCGCTCGGTGCTCAGGATTTACCTGGTTTGTGTACCATAAGCCAGAACGCGTTTTCCGACTTGCCTACAAAGTTCGAGGCACGACACCAGTACTTCCCAGCATCTTTCTCTGTCACGTTGGACAGTTTCAACTTACTGTGGGCCTCAGTTTGTTTACTGACCACTTTCTGTAAATGGAAAATTGAGAGGCACAGTGAGGCCTTTACAACAAATTCCTGCAGGAACACGTGCAGAACACACTCAATAGGAAAACCTGGAGAACAAACTCACACTTGTTTGCTTTAAGGAGTAGTTTTGGGGAATACACATTTGCTTTCTTTGCAGAGAGAAAGATGAGAAAGTTGATATCGCTCATGTCTGTGTATTAAGTATGGAGCTAGCCACAGGCAAGAAGCAATTATCTTAGATTACAGCATGTAACATTTCTATTTGAGTATGGATTAAACACATGAGATACAGCTTGTTAATTAGTGAACTTTAGAGATGCTGTTTTTGTAGTTTGACAAAAATTAGGCTAACTAGCTATTTCCCCTACTTACAGTCTTTATGCTATGCTAAGATAGTGAATAAGTGTATTTCCCAAAATATAAAATTATTCCATGAAGTAAAACATAAATGCTGAACCTCTACTTGTAATCGACTACTTTTACACAGGTCTGCATGTATTGCTAATTTACATGGAAACTGCACAGACTGCCTGCAGACTGTCTGAGATTAAAAGCATTACAGTGTCAAACCTGTGAGATCAAACACACACACACACTCACACACACAGTACACTGCATATGCGCAGTAACACATGCTGTCTATTGGCATATTAAAGGCATTACAGTATGTCAATCTTCCCAAAATGTGTATGTTGCGTGCATGAACACACGCTAACACTCGCTCACGCACACACATTGCTTGTGACGGGCTCTCCAGCAGAGAAACTGCCGATGAATAATTAAACGGGCAAAGCACATAAAGGGAAAAACATATCATGTTTTATGGTTGCTTAATGAACATCCAGGGCTCGGCTCCAGACGCCTCCCTCCCCCTCCCCACTCCGGGGCGAGTCGCTCATCGTTAACTCTTTTTTCCAAGCTTCAAAAGAGTGATTCAGGCATTTCTCAAAAAGAAGAAAAAAAAATATTGCATGACCCCCCCCCCCACTCTCAGCTGTATTTAACTCCTACAGTATATGCCACACATGAGATGTCGCAAAGAGTCTGAATGAACTGTGGTGGGGCCAGAAAGAGAGACAGAGGGAAAGAGAGAGAGGCACACACAGATCTCAGTAAATACTGTTTCAATTATGTGGTAGTCGAAAATAGAGCGTGGAGCCGCGGTCTGGGCTGACAGGCTCGCTTGCCCCCTCTCCTCCTCTTTCTCTCCTCCTTCCTGTCTGTCTCTCCCTCCTTCATCTCTCTATCTTACTCCTTTTTCTCAAACTCTGTCACTTCCTTATTCCCTCTTTTCTTTTCGCTCACTCTGTGTCCCCTTTCAGACCGGCACCTCGTTTCGTAAACGTGATGGCAAGTTTACATGTTGGTGTTGCGTTTGAATCAGACCTCGAACCCCTTTTTCTGTAAAAGCTGCTTGATGCAGTTGTTGAAACATTTCTATTGAAGTCTGAATTAAATGACCGTGAAGGCTTTAGCACACAAAAGGTTCAAATAAAACCGAGAGAGATATTAAAAAGATGTCTTGTTCTGCCTTCAGAACACTGTAATAAATTTGTCATTTTATTATCACTCCTCCTGCACAAAGAAAATAAAAGTTTAATGGCTGTTTCAGTCAGTTGAATAAATCATCATCATAAATCAATACTGTGAAAGAGCCAGTTTTAAAGGAACATTTAATCACTGAGCTTTAGAGATGCTGCTAGCCATATTTTGTTATCTTCCGATGAAGCTGAGCTAAGCTAACAGGCTGCTGGCTGCAGCTTCATATTTACTGTGATGTGATCGAGAAAGTGGCAAGAAAGAAAATAAAGATATCTTCAACTATTCCTTTAAGTTGTGGATGTTTTTTCATTGATTTTCTTCCCTTGTAATACCACAATAATAATCAAACTACAAATGTCAACTGGTCATAATACAAATATATTCTGTTTTCTATCTGATAGATGATTAAAAATCGACTAGAAAATTAGTTAGGGGATCCCTCAGTGAGAAGCTGGAGATGAGTGTCCCCTGTATTAATCTCAGCTGCAAAATAATCCATCATCGATGCAGAGGCGAGAGTCTGAGAGCACTCTCCTGTCTTTATATCATTATTTTTCAACTCGCTGCTGAATAAAGTCGACCGAAATTTGAAAAACCCATCACTCCAAGGAATAGATGAAGCCAGCAATGTTACAGATTCCATGTCTTTTTCTGTCTCCTGTCACTCTATCTCGTCTTTCTTTCTCCTCCTATTGCCTCTCTCACCCCCCTCCTACTCATTCCCGAAGACTCTCACCCTCCATCTTTACCCACCACTCTGTCACACATTCTCTCTCTCTCTCTCTCCCTGCTGACTTTGCCCTTCCTTGTGTTACTCCACTCATTTTTTCCATGGCTTTTTTGGGTGCCTCTTCCCTCTTTCCTCTCTCCTCCTCCTCCTCCAAACCACGCGACGCAGCACATCTGACGGCAGCGGCGGTTAACAGAGCCCGTCTCTCTCCCTGCGTTGCCGCCACCACAGCAGTTAACTTAGTCCAAACCAGATGTTTTTATTCCCTCGCTCTCTCTCTAGAGGCACAAAAAAGGAGAAAAAAAAAGAAAAAGGGGGGGAGGCCAAATAAGAAAGCAAAGGGCCTTCTTGGTTTTTTTTTCAGTGGGAGTCTTCCTCTCTTCACCCCAAATAAAAAAACACGCCTCGCAGTGGGTTTAGGGTGTTGTCCTCTTTTGGTGAGGAATACTTTCTGCTCTATTCTTGAACACCAACACTGCCTGGGGAGGCCATGAGACCTCCAGGAGTTGCTCTTTAACAAGAGCAAACACTCCTAAGATCATCTGATGACTTCCCCGCTGCGTTTACTTAACCTTTCTTTCACAAGGGAGCGCTTGTGATTGAGAATTGCTTTTTAAAGTGCAACAAGATGCGGCATCAGAGCAGCCATAAAGGCTGCAGACACACAAAACCTCACAGCGCTTCTGAGCAGTTTGAAGCAAATACACATGTCAGAATATCACTGGTTAATACAAAAGGAATACCTGGAGACACCCCCTATCACAGTCCTGCTCCTTACTTCATGTATAATTGAGGAATTCATTCCCAAGCAAGGAAACACAACGAGTCAATTAGCAACAAGATGCTTCATCAAGTTTCATTACAGTTGGAAAACCAGTGGAGCAGATGTGGCATCAAAATGTTTAAAATTTTGACCTTTAATGTGGATTTATGCTTTTACCACTGAGATAGTATCTCATCTGGCTCTGAGTATTTTGTTTTTCTGGCATTTCCTTTCCTTTATCTGCCCTTTATCATTTAAAGTTGAATCAAATCTCAAGAGTTCAGCTGTCTGTTAACACTAAGTAAAGTTAATAAAAAAATGTACTCACAACCTCAGGGCTACCACATCAAGAACTTTATCACATCAGCCATGTAAGACAACACGGAGCAAGATGAAAAAAGCTCCGTAATTTTCTTCTTTTTGGTAACTGTAGATTAAGTATAGATTTTATGATTTGCAGGGAAAATCTTCTCCTTCTAACAACTGTCACTCTGTCACAAAGTGAATCAAATATCAGATTTTTAGCAGATTTATCTCAGCAATAATAAATGAAATTATTTTTTATACATCTGTGCATGTATTTCCTCTCTATTGTTCACTCATTGCAGCAGTGCTAATGCTGGTGATTTGATAATTTTGGTTTATTGTTCTATTTAGATATATTTACAGCTGCATTATGAGTTGATTGAGGGATAAACAAAAATCCACCTCTTTAAGTTTTGTCACAACTGACGCAGTGCAGGTGGAACATATAAGAACAGAAACCTACACAGTGATTTACAGTGATATTACTAGGTTAATGAGTGTACATTTCTGCACACTGCAGTATGTAGGGCAGTGCAGGTGAGGCTTTTCTCTCCTGTAATGAAGGCGCAGTGTACGAGGAATGAGCTTGTCAATTATACGCTGCAGTGAAAGGAGCCCGTGGGCCCCGCAGACCCACCTACTGTAAAAACTCATTAAATAAGACATTTAGGAGAGATTAATTATGACTGAAATTATCATAGGCTGAAATCTACTCCAGGCAAACCCCGGTGAGACCGGGACTCATTAAGAGAGTCGGGCTGAAGACCCACCTTCAGGATGTTGACGTAGGGAACGCCATCGGGGCCGTAGCGACTGCCGTTGACCTCGATGTGCTTCAGCCACTGGATGTGTGGCTGGGCGTCGCTGTAAACCTTACAGTGGAACTCCACGTCGCTGCCCACCACCACCGTCTGATTGGCCGGTAGGCCCGCTTGAAGGATGGGCCTGTGAGGGGAGCGCTCTGAGAGAGAAAGCACAGAGTCATTAGCACAAGTCGTGCACGGGAATGATGTGCTGCAGGAAATGTAGACGTAAGGTCGTTTTTAAAAAACAAAAACTCATGGGGTTTTTAAACCGCTTGTGCATGATAATTTATTCGTTGTTTACACAGAAGCAGAAGTGAAGGCAAATGTTTCCGTGTTGTTTACCTAGCACATCCAGCTGGTAGGTGTGGGTGATGGCGCCGTACTTGTTCTGAACCACACAGGTGTAGTTTCCCCGGTCTGATGGCACAGCGCTCTCCATCACCAGACTCCACTGCTGGTGTCTCAGCTGAGGGGAGGACACAGAGGAAAGAATAGATGGTATATGTCATTACCACACATCTAAATATGTGAGCATACTGAATCTATTTGAAGAAATCTCGGAAGGAATTTGGTGTCATATTTTCAAACCTCACTGACAAGCAACAAAGCATAAATTCATTCATTCAGTATATTCCCATTTGTGATGAAAAGCTTGTTTATATAACCCAAAATCACAAGTGTGTCTGAAAACTGAAGAAGCAGACTTGGCAGTTAAAACTCATCAGCCCGATCACAAACCAGGACTAAAACAGAGATGAATTCTCTGCTTACGAACAGATATTTCTTCTATTTGCACAAATGAAGTGAGTGAGTGCCCTGTCCAGAAAAAAAAATGTCCTCACCAGCGTCAGATCTATTCCTTCCTTTGATATCCTTTGGTATAAAACATCACAGAGCAGGCAGGATGGTAAACAGGAGTGTGCTGTGTGCAGCTCATGTTTACTGAGGTGCAAAGCCTTTCGAACAAACATTTAAAATGGTAATACAGCTTTAACCTCCTTTTATTAATTGCATACTGCTTGATACAGAACAGACTGGGAAACGGTTTTGTGTAAAACCGTGATGAAAGCAGGAGGGAGCAGTCTGATCAGGTGTCTGGTGCTTTTACAGGGCGTCACATGAAATCGTAGAGCGAGATTTTTGCCTCACTCGGAGCGTCCTGAAAGATCCAACTAGTTTGTTTAAATTGCTAGTTTAACTTGCTCTGTAAGTTTTAGGGAAGTTGTAGTGATAGATGAATGAAGATGAATGCTAGCATCGCCAGCAGAGCTAAAGTCAGGCTAGCAAATGTCGCAGGTTCTGGCAGAGGAGAGATTACTGAGGCAACAGGATGGAAAAGGCCACAGAGCTAGCCAACTCTGGATTCATTTTCTGACATAAAAGCACATCATCTTAGAGGGAGGGCCTTTTTTTGTTTATACACCTGTCTACTATAGTCATATTTGTACTATTTGCATTTTAGTATAATGTCAAAATATGAAAACAAATTAAACATAAAGAAGAAAGAAAGAAAGGTTTTTACACTGAGCAAGATGATGATTGTTTAACAAATTGCTATTACTATTGCAATCAGTTAAACTAATTGAAATAATGATATAAAGAAGATTTCATATAGGATTATTTTCATAAGAGAGGGCACAGTGAAGTCAACTCAAAGCACTCTCTCTTCTCTCTGCAGTGAGGCAGGATTTTCTTTTTTTGCACCTCTGAAATTGGTTCCACTGTGCCAGTCAAGAGCAATCCATCCCTGGAGAGTCGAAGGGTAAATTTTGCGTAATAATTCAAACCAGGTGTGGCTGGATGGCAGCAGCAGACAGATACTAACTTGACAGATTCAGAAGCTCAGAGGCCGAGCGAGCGGCTCGGCACAGCGAGGCGAGAACAGAGAACCTGCTACGCATCGATAGGCAGAGTCTCCACGGGCCAAGAGGGACGACCTCCGCAGCTTAAGTGGAAACATGCGCTGGAAGACGCTGCCGCTCTGCTTACTGCTGCGAGACAAGCACAAAGTGAACTCCTCCAAAAGAGGTCAGAATTACTAAAGACGGGAGTGAGTGATGTCAACAAGGAGGCTTTTCAGGATGGAACACTTAACATCACCTGCGTAGGAAAATGTGCCGACCCAGAGAGGGCTTAGTGTTTTCACAAACGTTTAACCCCACGCGTTTAGGTAACCAGCCAGCCATTCACACAATGTATATATTTGTAGGTCGAGGATCACTCTCCTCCTCTCCTTCTTCTCCCTCTGTCTTACAGTATACACTCCCTGACTCCCTCTCTTGGAGGCGCATGCGGAAAATAATGTAACAGTGTAAATATTATGCCTGTGTGTGCTTTTTGCAGTTGCGTGGTAACATAGACCAGGCCGCCCGCTCAACGCTGGCAAATGGTTTTTCAGAGCGGCTGGCTCCACCCCGTCTACCCCTCTCAGAGCCGAGGAGTCAAACTGAAGTCAATGGCTGCTCTCATGAGCAGATGAGTGACGCCTTGTGCTGTGGTCGCTGAGCCCGAGCTGAGCGGAGCGGAGAGGAGGGGGAAGAAGAAAAAAACAAAAAACAAAAAACAAAAACTGTAATGCATGAGGAGCAAAGCTAAAAGGTGGTAAAGTACAAGCAGAAGTTGATATTCTGTGGAGGCCAAGACCACCAAGAGAAACAGAAGGATCCTGTGATCAGAGTTACGGTCTTATTTACGTCTTTGTTTCATAAAAAGTTTCATAATAACCAGGGAAAGAACCTTTGTTTAAGTTCTGTTCTTCTCTAACTGTTACTCTGAAGTATCTTCATTTCAGACGGGGACTTTTTCCTTTTCCTCTACTACATTTCAATTATTGTATATTTTACTCCACTACATTTATCTGACAGATGTAGTTACTGTGCAGACTCTAATTTTACATTCAGCTTGAGACACTCAGGGCGGCTGTCTGGTAAAAATCTAGCATCTCATCACCTTGAGAAAAAAAACATCACAGCATAGTTTCAGCTCGACAGGACATGAATTTTTGACACAGTCTGTAGAGGGGCGTGTAATCCGTTAACCTAATCTGACAGTGTGAAAAACTGGAGATACAAGACTGATAACCTGGCAGATTTTCATCTTGTTTTGTCGCTGCACTTTTAAAGATTGTGATTATTTCACACTGCTTTAATTGTAATGGGTGTTTGATGAGAAAAGATCTTCACAATGAGTCCTGTTCTGACACTTTGCTTCTAATACTTGTTTACTTTTATTTAAAGAGAGACTATGTAACTTTTGAAAGAAGAAACACTATGTTTTAACATTATCGATTACCCATTATCCCATAACTATCACTTGTAGGAACAGTGAAAGTTAGAAGTAAGTTACAGTCTTTTCTGCCTCAGTTATTTATAGCTGCATAAAGTGTTGATAAGAGTTGAATAAGAGGAGTTTTCAGAGGCATCACACACTCACACTGAACTGATTATTTATGGTTAATCTAAACTCTGAGTGACATTTCTGCTTTAATTTCCCTCCGTCTCTCCCTTGGCACATTTAATTATTTTCTCCATACATGCCACTTGCCTTTATTACCATGTTACACTGGCTAACCCCTGTTGAACCTGCAGCATTAGTCCCCACACGTGATAATCCCTTCCATTCCAATCATGCCAGATTCCAAACAGAATTAAATTATTAAGGAGCTTACGTTAGAGTCATACGAGGCTTTAAAGGTTTTAGGGCTTTGGCCGTGGACCTACAGAAGGGCACAAGCCATGGGAATGGACAGGGAGCTTCACACTGCAAAAAGTGTGCATCTGAAGGAGACGTATAGCCAACATACAGAGTCTTAGCATGAAGGAAAGGGAGGAGTAGGTTTGGATTTGTATTCAATTCAGCATTTTGTGCATGAAATATCTTGGGACAAATAAAGTGATCTGCCTTATTTTAAGATATTTTGCTTGCCTTACAGAGTCAGCCATGGAAAACAGTGAAGTTACCTCACCCTACTGGCAGATTCTTTCAGTTCTTTTAATCAAAACAAGAATTCAGGACACGACTGCCAACTTAAACGACTCATAAAGATACAGACATTTTTTGCAGTGTAGCAGTTGTCTGAGAAAACACAGGAAGCATTGCTCCCTTTATAGTCCAAACCCTCCGTCTTCACCTCGCAAAATAGCCCTGTCAGAACCAGTGGGGGCCAGTTACCAGAATTTATGACTGTGTCAGAGCGGACCAGTGGCCCGGATCTGTGCTACCGTCTAATTTGACCCACAGAGAAGGCGGAAACAGATAGAGGCGGCCCGAAGGGCTTGCTATTAAAGCTGGCAAAGTTTGTGAGTCTATTGACTGAGTTTGGCTCCACACACCACTGCATCAACATAGAGGAGAAGATTGTAAAATTGGAAGTGTGAATTAAAAGGAGAAAAAAAAATGGGTAAGAAAACCAAACAAACAGGATAATCAGTCTCTTAATATCAGGGGTGTATTATGGTAAAACGACGGGGGAGAAAAGCGAATGACCACGGCAGGTCTTAAATTAAAATGAGTCCAAAAATAATCTTGCAAAGCGTAGAAATTCCTACGCAGCCTACAGAGACTCACAATCCAGGCTGTGTTAAAATCTGGACTGGAAAAACAAGGATTTAAAGTGCTTAAAGTCTTAAAAGGTAACAGTGTGGAGCCAGTTTAAGGACCCCGCTTTGGAAACCTGTCAAAACAGGGATTGAAAAATCAGTTAAGCGCTGAGCGACCTGGACGGAATGAAACACAATAATTACATTGTCAACTTTTGTCTCGCTTGTGCCGCTGCAGTTTAGCATGAACACAATAAAATCCCTTCTGCCATATGTGGCAGCATACAACAGCATTGGTTTTGGCTGTCAAAGACTCAGGCTGCCTCAATAGGCGGGTGACACGCCCATCTCTCCCCACCTCCGACTGATGGCTCAATAGAGAGGTGAACTTTAACCTTTAGGCCCTGCCCGTCCATAATGGAGGAGGCTCCGAGCGCCACAGTTGTCTGGGAGGGCGCACAATGCTCCGGCACGTCGCGCTGCTGGAATTTTATTTTCCATGTTACAAATGAGCCACACATCCTATTTACCGTTTCATTTAGTTTCAACAAACGTAGCGTTTAGTTCTCTGAGTTGCATTTCAATAGACTTACAAAGTGCTTGTAAGATTGAACTGAATGTCTGAACAACCTCCAATGTGCTCATGGGACAGAAAATACAGAGAAGATGTTAGTGTACAGCTTATAGGTTTGTAAGGTTGGATAATCACTGGATTTGTGCCTTTAAGAGTGATAATTATTCTCTGAATATTGACATTTTCACACTGCAACTCTCTACTCTACTATAAATCTTCACACTGAAGCACTCCTCTCTTTAAAAACTACAGTCAGTCAGCATTTTTCCCTAGAAAAATACAAAATACAAAAACATTCATACTATCACGGAACATTAAAACTGTCCACTGAAAGCCAGACTGACCGATAAAATTATTTTCAGCAGCTCTTAAATGCAACGCGACCCCCAACAACAATTTCAACATTAGTTCCCCAAAAGAAATGCATTTACACAAAAGATCCTTGACAAACGAACAAAAAATTAAATCCACAAAAGAAAATACAACAAATATAAGACGTTTTCTGCACCTGTGGCCAGACAGACGTCTCTGGCTAATATCTGATGTGTAATGAAACTGACATTTCTTCTTGGCATACCTTCCCTATCTGACAATACCATGATGAGACAGTCTCCCTGAGGGCCTTATTTTAACTGCACAGTGGATTTAACGAACTGAAAGAGAAACTTTCCACAGATATTATAAATGCAGATAAATGCAGACTGATTTACTGACATTCCCACGATAAAATGATAATTTTACATGCTGATTTAAATGTCTCAACTGGCTGGGGAATGATTAGTTCAAATTGTTTATTTGCATTTGCATTTATTTTCCATCACTGCGGCACATTTGATCCGAGTATTTAACTTACTCTTGTTGATAAAAATCACCAAAGTAGCAGCAGGTTGATGCTGTGCCAGAAACAGAGACACATTTTGGATGAACCTCCCACCTGTTTGCACCTCTCCTCCCTCCTGTACACCGTGCACTTGGCACCGAATACCACACAGGCAAAGAAAGTTTAAACGTCAGGAAATGACCAAACTGTAACTGGCCCTAAGTCTATTTCCTTTTTTCATTTAGTCAATTTTGCCCTGAAGTATCACTTTTGGATCTCATAAAAGCTTGTGTAACTCTCATTCCAGTCTCGCATTAACTCTACTATGACTTTATAAAAAAAAATCTTGAAAAAGCACATTTATCCTTGATTACACAGTTGATTTAGACATTTGACATCTGACATTTTTATGTTCTTTAAATGTCTCTCAGCACTTCAAAACCTCCATCCATCCAGTACCACTTCACATCATATTCTGATTTAGAATAGGTGCAAAACTTTGCTCGTCTCACAAACTCATCTTCAAGAATCCTCTGCTTTTCAGTGCCGTAATCTTTTGTCACATTTTGAGTGAATTCTTTAGGAAAGTGAGCCTGATGAGACTTTATGGATCTCTTCATCCTTCAGGACAGAAATGTGATTTCACGGCTGCGTAGAAGATGAAACCTCTTGTTAAAATGGACGTGTTTAGGGAACAAAGGAGAACACGGTGCATCCTGAGAAAGGCCACTCTGAACCACTCCAGTGTGAAGACAGGACGCGTGTTTGTAAGCAGGTAATGGACCTTAATGGTCCGCTCAGTCAGTAACTTTCTCTCACACTTCTGCCGAACTGAAGGCACTTAGAGTAAATGACAAAGTGACTGAGTGGAGAGGACTCCGCTGTGCTGATCAGCATGGATCAGTTAGCAAGTCAATTTACTGTACTGTCACAGACACACTCCCGGTCTGGAAAGACATGTGACAAAATCATCCCATCACCCGTCCAAACCTTTAAAAAATCAGACACGGTCGCAATTCATTCTGTTGAAATTAACCACGCTTGTCAAATCAAAAACGATCTTGTCATTTCAATACGGACGTGAGAGGAAGACGGCTTCACCTTGAGGTCCCTGATGGAGGAATAGAGTCTTTAGAAGGCCATTGTCGGGCTGTCAGGGCTCAGGGTGCCCCCCCACCCGCCACCCATCTACCCCCCAACCCTGCTAGATGAACTCATCACAGGCAGATGTGAGGTGGGGTGATGAGGGCTGTGACACGGGGTAGACTGAATGCACTGCAAAATATGTCTGCGCTGACAACAGTTCTGTCTATTATGTGTCTGTCACAATAACGATTCAATCCTCAGCCAGTTTTCTGAAAGACGTAATATTAATTACTCTTCTTGCCTTATGCTCTGGACATATACTGACTTATTTTGACTGTCCTACAACTTTTCTACAATGTTATTATTTTGTAGGACAATTGGTAAACTAATAGCAAGTATAATTTTATATATATATGTGAATAGAACATGATCATACACTATAGTGAGCACGAGCAGCATTAGCATTAGAGGACAAAGACAAAAAGAAGCATTTAAAGAAACTTTTAAGGAAAAAAAAAGAGGCTGGTGCTTCTCATAGAGTCTGACTGACAGGTGATCTATGCACCGCAGAAACATTAACAACCATGAGCATGTGGCACGAACAAAAAGAGGGACCCCGAAGGATAACCATGTTAAAAATTAGTTTAATGATATTAGGCACATCACTCAACTTAATTGAAGATAATGTGACTAGATTGTCGGTGCAAATATCTTTCAGAGTAAAATGAGCCATTGTGGACAGATAAAACTTTCTTGATAGACACGTTAATGCTGAGTTTTTCAAATATATTTCTTTCACCCTCATTGTTTTGAGGAGACAGAGAAAATCTCAGCAGCTAATAACCTCAAAACCTGAGTGATTAAACCCAAACGATCTGTTTTTATGGTCCTTGATGAGTCTCAGTGATCACAGTTACTGATAAAAACATTTTAATCTGGACATTTTTTGCAGCGTGCAGGGGGTCAGCAGAGGTTTTGACATTAAGACCTGGTGAAGCTGTTACCCCTGACCCACCCCCCCGACGCCCGGCCGTGTCACAGGCTTGTCCGTCACCCAGCACCCTGACTCTATAGAGGGTGACCTCTCCGTTCACCTCCCTCAAGGCCAACAGCGGCCACATGGTGATTGGCTGACTGAATTTTATTACAGCTCCGGGACAGGAGGGAGGGAGGGAGGGGGCAAGTGATAATATCTCAGTGAAGACACAAAGAAAAATGTCTTAATAACCACTTAACATCTCCATCAGACTAAACTACTGATACATGCGCTTAAAAATCTTAAAATCTTTTTCAGGTTGATTGTGTATAAACTCGCTGTTGCTGCCAAATTCAACCACCAAGTTAACACACACCATCCAAATATGACATCCTCTGTTTGGTTGGACACTTGCTGTAGCGCCATGAGTGCCTATACTTTCAGCTTGGGTGGCCACAGTGGGAACTAAACTCACAGCAATGGCTGGTGCCAAGCTCGACCTGCTGAGCTATACAGAGCGGAAAATGTACAGGAATTTGTCCTGGTGGCTTGTTGACAACTTAAAGAGTCACATCTCACACTGACACAACACAGTGCAAGGCCAACAGGACCTCACATACTCTGTAAAGTCTGACTATGGATAGTCAGCTATACATAACTCTATCTAATTATACATATATCATCCCATAGGAGCATGTGTTAAAGCAGGCAAGTGTACAAAATGGCTACTGCTGCACAGGGAAATAAACTGAGCGATAAGCACTGCACAGGCTCAGTCTACCATGAGGAAATTACACTGATCAGGCTGACATTAATATCTTAATGCGGCTTCAGTCACCACAAAAACATCTACATTGTGCTCTTTAACTCGCCGCTGGTGAGTCGTTTTGCACAGAACAAGGACACTCAGGGATTTGGGGGAGAAGTCAGAGATTTGGCAAACAGATGGAATAAATATCTAAAGTGCTCTGACTGGTCAGTTTGGGATTAATTTGCTGCGAGCAACAACAACTCAAACTTTATCATCAGCAAATCTTCAGGCGCATTAAACACGCTGAAAAGTTGCTGGAGAGTCACTGTAGTCCAAGTCGGAGTGTCCTGAGGGCTGGTGACAGGTGTGTGTGAATCTGTGTGTGTGTGTGTGAGTGGGGACAGAGGGAGGGAGACAACTGCTGTTGGTCTGCTGGGAGCAGATGTTGGAGATCTCTGTAAACTGTTAATAGCTGCAGGATCTCATTACATTTAACCCTTTAAATGCCAAAGCTCCACTGGGAGGAGAGTGTCTCTCACTGGCTCACTACCAGCCTGAAAGTCATGACATTACATTTACATTTTTTATGCTTACTGACATTATTACAGATGCTGAAGTTTCTGCTTTGAAAAAAGAAAAAACTAATTCTTCCTCTTACAAATCCGTCACTCAGGACAATGGCGGCAATTAACTTTGCTAATGCCAGCAAACTAAAGGTAAATTTCTTCTTCTGTAAGGGGCACTGCTGAGTCAGTACTGACGTTGTGACTCTTCCTGTTACACTAAGGTTTAGCATTTAATTGCCATTTGAGGTTGCAGTAGCAGCTGCGAAAGCCAGCAACGTAGCAATGGGTATGTAGAGTACAGTTGAAACTGAAAGAGACGCTTCTAGAAAAACAAAAAATAAACCAAAAACACTCTCTCTCATGGGGCAGCGGAGCCACATGAAATGCTATAAGGCCTGGCCTATGTTTGAAAATGTGAGTGAGTCACTTTGTGCAACAGGTAAATCCCTTCATCTTCACTTTATCAAGGCAGAGTGCAGACTGAGAGGGAGAGAGTGTAACACACAGGACAGAGGGATCCTGGAAGAATTTACATCTCTGGACATAATTTTAGAATTTATATGTCATTAAGTTTAAGTTTATTTTGAACCAAAACACACGTTTTGACTGTTTGAATTCCGATGTTCTTACCACACTGACTTTGTCTTTTTATCCTACAGCTCAGGGCCATTAAACGAACACAAAAGTAAACCAAGCCCTCTTACTTTAAGCAGTGCCATTCCACATGAGAGCCCAGTGTTTAGAGTGAATCCGATGACAAAACTGAGTACAACAGCTGTTTGCTGCACTGCGTTACTGTCAACACTGAGCTATCACGCAAGCACGCATGTATCTGTGTACCACTCTGATTTCAGCACAGCAGTTTAAACCTCTAAATATATTTTGGTCAGCTTAGCTGAGGCTAAGAGTGGTCTGAATCCTGGAGGGCCCTGAGGCGTGTTTTCTGACCTTTATTTACCGTGAGAAGATTCACTGAGCATGAGGGCTCTTTCAGCACTCTGCTTCACACTATTCCAGTTATAGAAATTCACACCAGGGACCATCGCAGCACTCAATCTACTGACGGACACACAGCAGCTCCGCTGGACTAGCAGGGGATTAAGATGCCTTGCTAAAAGGCACTTTGATGGTTGCTCAAGCAGGGAAGAACATCCCATCCTCCAGGCAATTTTTTTCAGAGCTGGTGTGAGGATTTGAATCTCTAAATCACAGCCCTGCTCCTCTAACCTTTAGGTGTTAACAAGTTTCAAGTTGAGTTCTCTCACCTTGATGCCTCCCATCCTCTGCTCTCCCTTGAACTCTTTGCCGTTCTTCAGCCAGTGGATGGTTGGCGTCGGGTTTCCGGCCGCGGCACAGCGGAACTTGACGGTGTTGGCAGCGGGAACGGCCAGAAGCTTCTTGTCCATCCGGTCGGGCCTGGTCCAATATGGAGCCTCTGTTGATGAAACACAAAACAGGTTGTTGTGTCAGTCATGGAAAACTACTTCTCCAAAACAAGCACGCGCTCTATTAGGGTAGAACATTCAATGGATAGTTTTACAGAGTGCTGACAGTTCTCATGACTCGAGTCATTTGAGACAAGTCAAGTCACACGTTTTTGCGGAGCCTATTTCAAGTCAAATCTTAAATCATTTGAAAAAGGTTGAAAGTCAAGTTTCAAGTCAGCTGAGTTAAGTTCAAGTCTAATGTCAAGTGTCAAATAATTTAAGACACGTCCTTAGTCTCAAGATGAGCCTCCTGTCTCAAGTCTATCAGTGTCCGTCCAAGAAGAGTAGCAAGTCTTTAAAAGCAAAATGATGCAAGAAATGCATTCAAACTTTTTCCCTTGAAAGCTTTGTGTTTTTATACAGCTGCTTTATGGTTGGAGGTTTCTGCTTTCAAGTCTTTAAAGAGTCAGGTCTCAAGTCGCCATTTCTGTGACTTAAGCCTGACTCGCTCTGCCAGCATGTGCCACTTTCTTATCCAAATTTGTCCTCAGTTTTCCATTTTCTGGTGTATTCTTAGATCATAGAAAATTTGGGGAAAGACCCTGCAGGAATTCATAGTTACATGTTTTTGTAATTGCTCAAAGATGGCACAGATGGGACAACTTGCTCCTCTGCCCTGTCATCAAATTGGTCCATATTGGATGAGTTATGTGCTTTGCCAGAACAGATGTGAGGTTGTGGTTTCACTGGAGGTCTTCCCTCAGCGCTCTGATAAACAACGAACAGTACCTGTGCCGTTTACTCAGACTTTAGTTTTTTAATGTCAGGCACTATCAATACTTTTAACGACGACACTTTGTTTTCTGTAGACAGTCAAAGTTAACAATCGTAATAAATAACGTAACAACAGTTTTTCTAAATGAGAAGAGAGTTAGATTCTGTGAAAAAGAAGTCTGGACACATGCAGGAGCTTCTGGAGGATGTTTACTTGCGACAGTTGGGATCAGACCTTTCACATTTCGGTTATAAACCTGTCTCCCTCCAATTTCAAGCCCGCCACACTGTCCGAAGAGACACAGTTAAGTTCAAGATGCCCAAATGGTGTAAAACACAGTTTGACGGATGCTGAAAGAACACAAAATGTGTGCGTGAGGCATCGTGAGGACCAAACAAAGCTCATCGTCTTCTTCATCCCCCCCAATCAACAATACGAGAGTTCATCTGAATCATCCGATCCTGAGAGTTTGGAAACCTGTCAGGGCGATTTATTGAGTTGTATTGAGAAGGCGACGGACAAAGAGGGAGTAGCGAGTCAGAGAGGTCTATTGTTCCCGCTGTGTGGGTGTGGAGGCTGAGAGCACTGATGCATGGCTCACTCACTCTCTTTATAGGTCTGTGAGTGTGTGTGTGTGTGTGTGTGTTTCCCAGGACAAAAGCAGGGGAGGTGGCTGACCGGTCATCAGATGTCTCTTTTACTTTCTAAATGCAGGAGGAGAGAGAGGAGCTAATTACCATCTCAATATCTGGGCTTGTATGTGTGGTTGTGCGTGCCTCTCTCTCTCTCTCTCTGTGTGTGTGTGTGTGTGTGTGCAGTCAGACTTGGGTCAAACAATAGTTAAAAAGCAATTCTCACCGTCAAGCACCACATGGGTGGAGTTTATCACATCAACGCAGGTGAGATGTCAATCACAGAGGATATAAAAATAACACCTGTGTGTGATCATCTCTGATCTACCACACGTGTGTGTGTCTGTTTATCATAATGCCTGGGGTGCTCTGATATATTTCTGACACATTTCTTTGGCTCCCGCAATAAAACTTTGGCTTCGACTTTACAGAGTAATTACAACCAGGCCGAGAGAGATTCAGTGATGAAAGACACAGACGTATCTTCGAAAGCAAACAAACAGAACGTTGCTTCGCTTCTTTTGAACAAACTCTTCATGTGTGTGCTGACAAACTCAAATGGAGCAGCCGAACACCGCTCCCTGCTTGAGTTAAGAGACTCCCCAGCTCGCAAAGACAAACTCTCTCCACGTGCAACCACACACACACAGAACTGCTTCCACCTTAAAAGGGAAATATCTGTTAGATATCATTATTTCTCTCTCTCTCTGCGTCTCCTTCGTCTTGGCGAATTTGGAGCGACACTGCACGCAGCGTGGGACAACCCTCCAAGAACTCTGAACACATTGTTTTCTTGGCATCGTAATCAGCCACACACACACACACACGGTCAAAGAGAAACACACACTGAGTTTTTAAACAGTCTGATGTGTGGTCCTCCTCCTCCTCCTCCTCCTCACACTGCTGCTGCTGCTCCTGAACTCATCTGGGCCTGAAAACACCTTCCTCCTGCTGATGATCCTTCAGCCACCGTGACGTTTCTGACCCAAAATAGACACCTGAGTGGATTCAGCACGAGCTGGGGCGCTCCTCTCTGCTTCGTCTCCATGGTTTTGTCCCAAAAACACGCTGAGACTGACCATTAGCTGCTAAACGCTAACTGCACTGTTTCTGCACAAGATCATCCGCCCTCTTTTTTGGATTTCCTCGCTAAATTTTTGTTCCTGCCAAATTTACAATTTGTTGTTTTTCCTGCAGCTTGCAATATTGAAATCATGGAATATGCTTCAAGTAATCAAGAAAAATGGGTTAAAAGTGCAGAAAAAAACTTGAAGCTGAAGGTAAAATGAATTAAATAGAAGTTTCAGTCACATTTTCTTAACATTTTTAATCAGATTTTTTGCAATAAAAACAAAAAAATCATTAGCCCTGAGGATAAAATAGATTATTATTAAATTAAGAATTTTTTTGGTCATATTGTGGTAAAAGAGTACACAGCCAAGAGTTTTCTATCTAATGTTTCAAACATGTGACAATGTGATGTGTTGGCTCTGTGGATTCTTCACTGCTTAATTCAGGAAGCTGAAACAGGCATTTTCCACTCTTAAGAAAAGGCAAAAAAAAAAGAAGAAGCCTTTTCCAGTTTAGCAGCAACAGTCGATATTTTGATTTCAGCATGTTTTTGATTTACTGTGGAGTCCTGCTCTGTATGCTCAGCAACACACAGGAATCCCATCCCGTGTCTAATTGGCTGGATGGTATTTCCTCAGCAGAGGGGAGTGGGATTTTCTGGGAGGAGAGGAGGGGTGGGGGCCTGAGCAGATACCCCTAAACCTCCACAGGGACGAGGTCAGCAGATCAGCCTGCCCTGCACGCACTCACTCAAGTGGAACCTGGTTTACCATAACATATTCTCTCAGCTCTGCAGTTACAGTGTCATGCGTGTCCACCTGTCAGCTGCAGAGGTTAACCAAGGAGGGAAATCTCTCCAGGAGCCTAAAAATACACAAGACCGTATTCCTGCTCTGCTGTTTGTTTGGTTTTACGTCGATAACAGACTCCAAAGCGTGGCTGCAGAAATCACTGAGCACCGACAGGGAGAGGTCAGTCAGCGGGAGGAGTTGTGTCTCATTCACACGCACAGAAGCTGCCACGCCTCCAAACACACACATGCTTTGGTATATTTACTGAGAAAATGGATTCTATTACAGCTACCAGTAAACGGTACTCTACTGTAATCAGTTGCTTAGTCTGAAGCATCCAAACTCAGTGATATCTGAGGACTTTCAGTCCTACAACACCTGCTGTAACTTAAATAGCTGTTTGATTTTCTGTCTTTCCCTTTGAACGTTTGACAGGATACCATCAGCGGATTCAGAAGCGTCTATTACCACTAACGAGGAGGTGATGTTTTCAGTCCTTTCTGTTTGTTTGGTAGAAAGCAGGGCATCTCAAAATCAGAACTAATTTCAGTGAAATTTGGCAGAAAGTTGGGCCATGGGCCAAAAAAAGAAATGATTCATTTTTGGAAAAGCTCCAGGAACTTTTCTAACGATTTATTTTCTTGCAAGACAGGGATTTTCTTTCTTTCGTCTTCTTTTTTTTTTAAGATTTCCGATATTTTCTCACGAACTACTAAACTTACTTGAGGGGCAGACATCTGGCACATGCATTGCATAATTGTCACTGTGTGTATTTTGATGCAGATCCAGATGCAGATTAAAATATTCTAAATACTTCTGTTATTAGAATAACAGTTTAGAGGATTGTGCAGTCTTGGCAGGGGTACACCACGTCTGAGTGCTTTTTTTGTTAACAAAATAGAGTATGATTACATTTTTCTTTGTATCTGGACTAGGCATTGCCGTTACAGGGCACTGCCGTTACACACACACACACCCCCTGCAGCGCTCTGTTCACTTTTCCTCTGACTCCTGGCACTGTGCTGCAGGTCGGGGGAGCGTGACTGTGGCTCTCTATCAGCCCAACTTTAGTGCAACAGCAATTAGCTGGAGCAGGACACGCTGCGGTGCCGATCGCCGCAGCACAAGGCCCTTCAGCGCTCAGACACCGATCTGGGGAAAAGGAGGAGGAGGTTGGGGGGGGGGGTCTAATTGTGTAATTGTATAATTTGCCCTCACTGACGCCTGCGAGCACACAGGCAGATTTCATTACAGATTACACTGGGGCTCTTTGAAGGCGCGCTGCCCTGGAGGGCCTGCAGGGACTCAAGGCAAACAGAGTCGGAGGAATGGCGGCCGTGGAGCAGCGTAGCGTGGCCCGGCGTCCGGCTCTCTGCTCTCCTGCCAGGGTAAACAAGGAGGCTGCATAGCTCAGGAGCACAGCACAGCACAGATTAGGCTCTGTTAACATTCCTCCCTTCCGACGCACACACACACACACACACACTGCCTTTTCACTTCACACAGGGCTCTGAGTGTGTACGCCACTTTCCACGCTGCAAAAAGTACTCACTTTAATAAATCATATTCATCGTGTGAGGGCGGATGATGGTTCAATCTCTGACCTTTTATTTGCTCCTCTGTGAGAGCCACATGATAACTCCAACACAGGTGAAACTATAGAAAATGATGCATCATACAAGTGAGTTTGACCCTTTTCATACAGATTCAAGTGGTTTATGGGAGATTTTACTTGCTTGCTGATGTTATTATCAGTCACCAATTCAAATTTCAATCTCTGTAACCCAGGTGGTTTCTTTTGTGTTGCCTCTCAGAACAGAAATGCCACATGTTGACCTCACACTTTGGTTCCTTTGTGTGAAGGCCCTCGTCTATTCACTGGACCTGCTCAATCAGTGAACATGCCCCTGAGTTGAGTATAAACTGGAAAGATACAGAGGCAACAGCTGCTGTCTTTTTCCTCCGATAAAAATGAAACACAAATCTGGTGTCAATCATACAAACTGGTCGATAATATTGTTTGTGCGCAGCGTCGTCTCCACAGGAATTACTGTGGCTGCTGGGCGGGCGTATATCTTCTCTGGCTTTCCCCAGAGGGCCTTTGGAGACAGCTGAGCGCGTTCTGGAGGTGGTGGAGAATGAGCTCATGACTGCAGCAGCTTGTCTGTCTTTCTTTCTCTGTCTGTTTGTCTCTCCGCTGAGAACAGTCAGCTGTGGCCAGCAGCATCATTTCGACTGGCAGCCGCAGCGACAGCTCCGAGTGACTCAACTCCTCAAATCTTCCCTTTTCTCTCCTCTCGCCCTGCAATTCTCTCTGTCTGGCTGTCAATCAGCAAATGTTTTCTACTCCCTCACCCTCATTAATAGACCGACTCTTTCACCGTCTCCACATCTCGGTAATCGTTCTCCCTGCATGTGGATGTGGATGTTCTTCCGCTCACCGACAGGGACTCTCCGTCCGGCTGTGTGGCTCGTCACATGGCTCCTTCCTGCTACAGCCGGCTAATTAGCGGTGGCTTAGCGGACATTAAGCAGCGATAGGGGTTTAACGTTTCTGGGCTAATCCCTCTCCTTTTGGCCAGGAAATCGGAGCCTCATATGTCATGAGGCAGACTTACATCCAGAGATTAAGTCTGGCAGTCTGAGGCTATTTACTGGCATTCAGGATGTCTGCAGTAAGCCGCTGCCGCTGCTGCCACTTCGGCCTGTTTAGAAAACACTTCAGGCTTTCACCAAGATGTGTAGTTTCGCATCCAACACACATTCAGGTTGTACATTGCAGGAATTAAGCTTATCCAGAACGACTTACAGTACAAAGACAGCAACAGGAGGCCTTCTGTTGCTTTTTCTATAATCTCTCTGGATAAAAGAGTCAGCTAAATACCTTAAGAAAATGGCAAATATCAATATGAAGCAAGATTACATTTTTAATTCTGCAGCATCTGAACTAAGCAGAACAAAGGGATTAAATGTTGAAAGTGATATCACCAAAACAACAGGCATTAACAGATACTCCTGTGTTTATCAAATGCCTGAGTGCTTGAGCTATTAAGTGATTAAGGGAAAAAAAACCTATTGTTCTTGAGATTTCCGAGCAGTAAAAAGAGAAAATAAGAGAATTATGAGGTGATTAATTGACTTGTAACTGAGACTTTACTGTTATTTTTCCAAGCACCAGACTTACTAACAGTTGTTGCATGGTTTTTGACAGTCTGTTGTTGTCAAAGCTCCCTCTGCATGCTGTCAGCAACAACTGCCTGGTTAAAGTATAATTTCCTTCCTTTCTCTGAGAGGAAATCCTCAACATAAAAAAATCACAGAGAAAGTGCCTAAGACATTAATGGAAATGTCAGCCATGATAAAAACAAAACATTTTATGTAAAGTCTGTGTAAGATGTTTTCTTTGTTCTTAAGAGAGCTCTTCTGTCAAATAATTAGATTTCTGAATATTTCTCTTTTTTGTGTGTTAGTCCATCTTTTCAAATATCTTTCTCTTGCCATGTAACGATGTAGCTGGAGGGCGATAGATTGGGTGAAACATCAATGACGACCATGGGGCATTTGGTGCTGTTTTAGTGGCCGCAGTATCACCAACAGTCATTGTCCCAGCGTGTTACTTAAGAGTCGAGGGTGACGATACTTGATTTGGTTGGAGCTTTGTAGTGACGTTTACAGAGGGGCTTTGATTTCGGTTGGGCGTCCGCCTGTTGCTCTGTCACCAAAACAGTTCCATATTTTGCTCCTGGCACCAATTTTGTCGAGCAGTTAAGGTGGACTGGGATTCAGTTCAGGATATCATGAGCTGTCTGACACTGCTGGCATGTTTTTGGCTGTTTTTCAGTCCACTGTCAAGATGTAGAATCGTCTGAACGAATCTTTCGTCTTTGAACTCTTGTGAACTGTATGCAAATGGTTATATAATTTTAGTGTTTTGCAGTTGTGGCATCTATTTACCGCCTCCTTTCTGTTAGTTTCTCAGTTTCCACAGTCTGGCTTTTTACTGTCTCCCTCGCTTCATGTCTATCCCGTTATCTCTCCCTCTTTCACCGTACTTCCATCATTTCTCGTCTGTCTTTGACTGTCTGCGCCTCACCTTCCGCTGTCTACCTCCGTACGGTACAACAAAGACGGCACAGTGAGGCGTCTGGCTGGTCGAGAGCCCGCTGAGGGGTGGAGACGCTTTCTGTCTCTCTGGAGTCATGCTAGCTGCCAGAACAGTGTGTAAAGTGTGCGCAGCCAGCAGAAGCCATCCCTCATTCCTCGTCGTTCTTTGTTCACCTGCACCTGAACTCTGCATGTCTCCGAATGCCAAAACAACTCACATCACAACAGAGCGCTGAGAGGGGCGCTACCTGCCGGAGAACCACAGGAGAACCACCGGCTTTTGATCTGTGTGAAAGCGCCGTTTAGTTTACTGCTCTAGGGAGAAGCTTTATTGTGAGCACGGGAAGACAGTGCGCCGTTGTAAGAGCCATATAATTCCAATTTTAGATATAAAACTCAGATAGTGCTCATATAAGTCTAATCAGCTGCATAAATCCAATCGTACTGCCTGTAAAAGCAACTTTCTGTAAGAAGGGAAATGGGCCCAAATTCTAAAATGCAGATTAACTGTTGACAACATAACTAATGTGAGGAGAACTACAGGGAACACCGAGGTGCACTTTTCACTCGCTTATCAAGTTTTGCTAATAATCCACAGCTGGCAAAACCAGAATCCCTGAAGTAACTGGAAGATATAAAGACTTAATTAGGAATCAGCGGGCCTTCTTTGCAGTTACTATGTGGAGGAAAATATCATGTTTTGTCTGAAATAGAAACAGCGTACTATTTACACCATCCATCCACCTTTCAGTGAATTTAAATTGCTCTTCATTACCACCATTGATTTGTCAATACTGTCTACTGTTTGTACTTCATACTATTAAATCATGATTACCAATAAAAGCCAATATAAAAATGTAATTAAACAAAAGAAGTGTGGTTTAGCTGGGGTTAGTGATTGCACAACCTTTACTATTAATATATCCCATGTACAGATAAAATTAAAATCTGTTTGCAATCAAAAAGAAATAAAGTTGTAAACAGTACAACCTTTAAACTAAGTTGCATCTTCTTAACCCTAACCCATTTACAGCCGTTAACAGCTCCCACTGCCAAGCTCAGTCAGCAGTGTGTGCAGCAGGTGCTGCTCATTAAGCTTAACGACCTGGTTCATGCTGCTTTAATAGAACTCAGGTTGTGTTTTTGAGAAAACACATCAATGCTTGGATTTTTACCTGATAAGAATTCTGCTGCTATGTGACTGGAGGTTGCTTTGTTTCCTTTGCTAGATATCATATTCATCACATTAATTTCCCTAAAGTTCAGACAAGGTTGTTTATCATGAGCTCATAGTAGCTCTTTAAGCTAGAAAGGCCCCAAAATGTCGCTTAAATGACACCAAATGACATTATTTAATCTGTGTGGTGTGGTTAAAGAGAATAATTAAGGATTCACCATTGCCATTACCTGCATCTTCTGGATCTTCGTCATAGTCTTCATCATCACCAGACGACAGAGAATCTTAAAAGAAAAGACAAATAAAGTGTGATTAATATTTAAGTTAAAAAAAAAAAAATATATATAACTTCTTCTCTTTGCATCTGCGTTCATTCATGTGGACAGCTTCTTCACTGAAATAAAATGTCTTTATTCTATGGACTACTTGAACTATGTCAGCCATCAGATAACACAAAAAGTCACATCTGGAAAGCTTGTACCACATAATTTATTTTGTGCAAGACAAGAGGAAAAATAAAGAGAGAGGGAAAGAAAACAAAGAAAAAAATAAAAGCAGGAATTGCGTGCATGTTAAATGCCCAGTGGAGATTAAATGGTGTGTGTTCAAAAATTCAATAGACAAATGTGCACACAAAAAACACACACACACACGTATGCATGAATGCATATTGAAACTGACTCTGCTCATTGGGAAACTCATGAATGAGTCTACAGTTCTCTGTAGCGTGGCGGCTCTCTCAGATATTACAGCCCAAACATTTCCACAGACGGTACAAATGAGAGGGTCATTAGTGCTGCTTTTGCGACACGCTCGTGTGTGTGTGTGTGCACGTGGGCCTGCACAGACACACATACAAAAACAACTGTTTCTAGCCATCTTTGCAACACACACTGACGCTAACTCTTGCTAACAGTTAGCGTGTCAGATGACATCTAATAACTCCTCGACTGCCGATACGACTGTTTAGATTTGCTGTATCACACATTTTCACGGCGGCTTTGTAATTATTTTCAATCTGACCTTGAAGTTTTCTGGTTCAGCTCCGCAGGTCTGCTTAATGAGAGCCAGCTGTTACCTTGACAACCCCGTTGAGCTAAAACTGCTCCTGAAACTCCTGACTAGAAGGTTTTTGTTTCTATTATCCGACACCTCAGTCCCTGACTCCGCTCTACTGTTGTGTCGGAGCTCAGCAGAAAGAAGCCGAAGCCAGCTTGACTCACATTACAGTCTGGATGAACTCCATCACTGCAAACATGACACTACCTTTTTAAAAAACTACTGCGGCTGTCAAAATAAACCTCACGACAGAATACTGTGAATGAGTAACTACGCAGACAAGTAAAATCAGAAAGAGGCAGTGTTTTGTTAGCGACTCTGTGAGGCTGCACTTGAGCTAAACGCTAATGTCAGCATGCTAACACGCTCACAATAACAATGCTAACATGCTGATGTTTAGCAGTAGTTGTTCAGTGAAACAATCAGATCAAGAGAAAAAAAGACTGAAGACATTTTACCACAGTGTGTCCCAGTAAATTTAGAAACGATGATGTTAGCACAGTATTTGCTTTATTTAAAAAGGATCTAAGCTGAATTTAACTATTATTTGTCTTCAGCCAATCCTCCAAAACACACAGAGGGAAAAGTCTCCAAACATAAAAGTTATTCATTTTCATACACTCGTCACATTACAGCCTCTTGTCTCCAACATGTGTACCGTCTGTGTGTGTGTACAGTATGATCTGGCTGCTTTCCGCTGTCTGGACGCCGACCAGGTGCTAAATCTGATACCGCTCCTAAATATCTGACACCTTACTCAAATATTTGAGGAAAAACACAATAGTCCATGTGTGTTTTAGATGGAGCTGAGACTGTGTTTAGGGTAGAGGGAGGAGAACGGGTGATGGTTGAGGGGGGAGAACAGGATATTGCTGCCACATACTGTATAAAAAGTCTGACTTTGCGAGTGATTTAAACATGTACTGAGTGTTAAAATGATATGAAAATGTCTGACAACGGGCTGCGATGAATTTGCTTCCTGTGTGGTTTTTACTCCAGAAACGTGCTGAGCTGAGCTGGAAGCAAACACAGTTATCTCACCTCAATTTTTACACTTATTTAAAGAAAACAGAAAAAAGGAAAAGTCAGAATTTAAAGCTGAGTATGCATTGGAAAGATGGATGGTTTCTTCCTTTTAAATCAGTGATGTGGGGAGTGTGTCTGAATGTGTCCTCCTGCAGTCTGGAGGTAATATGTGGGTCCATGTGGAGAAGCTGTCCACGTCTGATCAGTCCTGCAAAAAGGCCATTTTCTTCCCGGCTTGCAGCCAAACACATGCATCTGTGTGTGTGTGTGTGAGTGTGTGAGGAGGTGGGGGGTAGGGGGGCGGGTTGAGAGCGAGTGAACTCTCTCATTTCTTGCCACCCCATCTGTTTCCAATGATGAAATGTTTGGAGCTAATTGCTTTCTAATTAGTTGTCAATAACGGGCTCAGCTGGTGTCCATGAGTTTTACGGGAAAAGCCGCCTGACTTTTAAGCTACTGCTCATTCCCTTCTGACCCCACCCCACCACCACCACCACCACTACTCCCCTCCCCACCTACCCACACTCCCCCTTCACCCCTTCCCCTCATGCATTCCTATTAGAGCTCAGTTTGCATCAGACACTTGTTTAAAACGTTACTCATCCCCTCGCACGATAATGAATTTCACCTTTGACTGTGCATCAGGAGGGGGGAATCTGTGTGAAACTTGGCTTGTGAAAGTCTGCACCGGTGTGATGCTGCATGTGTGTGTATGTTTGTGTGTGCAGCTTGGCAGGCAGCTAACCGGGAGTTGAAGCTGAGCAGGAGGAAGAAATGCTACAACTTTCCTCCTGAGCTATGTTTTCATTGTTTTTCTACAAGCCGTTATGAAAAGCTGTCATGTCAAGACATCACTGCTGTAACTGTTCAGCAATGTTTATTGATAGGAAATACTTTGCTGTCTGTCAAACGGGCAGAGAAACTAAGGCAGGTCAGTTTTCTGAGAGCTCCACAGGGTGCAGACGAAGTGTTTCTGACTCTGATAGCTTAAAAATTAGTATATCCTTGGTTTTATGTCTTATTTAAAGGGCAATAAAAATATGATTTACATCTACATTTTCACATTTCACTGTGACTTGATGATCAGCACCAGGTGGGACAAACTGTCTGCATTGTTTTCAAACTTTTACTGACTTGTGACACCATTAAACTGCAGGTTCCTCTCACCTGTCACCCTGATGGTGTAGTTGCTGAGCAGCGCGTTGCTGTGGGCGAGCCGGCACAAGTAGACGCCCGAGTCCTCGTACGACACGTTGATGATGCGCAACATCCTCTGACCCAGCCGCGTCCGGTTACTGGGCACCAGTCCTATGCCGTCTTTGAACCAGACGATGGGCTCTGAGGGATCTTCCAGGTCACATGACATTTCCAGGGTGTCCCCCATGCCCAGAACATAGTCCTCCAGGAAGGCTGTCTCGCTGGACACAGAGTCTGCACACAAACAGAGGGAAACATTATGAGAAAAGGTGTTTTGTAAACTAGATTATTAGTAAGTTAATTGAAAAAATAATTAAACAAGACACTAATCAATAATGAAATCAACATTTATAGCAGCCTGCTAACATCAGTACACAATGTTAGCAATATAGTGTTAGCAAATCTTCCTTTTTCCACCATGTAATTTAGAGTCCCAGAGTTTTCTCAGTTAAAAAAGAGGCAGTGGTACGGCGTTAACCACTGACCCACACAGCTAATCTGCCTCTAGAAGTCAGAAAAATCCACCTTCTTATTCCAGCATGAAGAAGAAGACAGATCTGGGCTGTGTGAAAATGAACCCCTCCCCCCTCCTCTTCAACCTTCCCTGTCAAACACCAGCTCATTTACTCCAGGAGCTCCCTGTGCCAGCTCGGTTAGAGCTAGGGAAAAATCAACATGTTTACTAGCTTCACTAAGGATGCCGGCCTCCACTGAGGACGGAGGAGAGATGGAGGGACACGTCTGGATAAATAAACAGTGGGTCTCCTTGTGTCACTTCCATCAGAGGTGTCTCCTCATCCAGACCTCAATTACACATCACTGCCGTCAGGCAGAGAAAAAGAAGACAATCTCGTGCACACTGGTCGGTCTGGCAACCATTCAAAAGAAGGACACACATACAAGGACACTTACCAGCACACAAATGGCTGCATACTTTCATATATGCAAGAGTGCAGCCGCAGTCTTTAAATGAGCTGCTTGGGCAACAGAGTACACAACACGCACTTGTTCGCACACACAAATGCACACCCACCCACCCATGGGAAAGACTGAATGAGGTGTGTTAAGAGCGTGATTTATGATGGCAAATACACCCACTGTTGACCTGCTGAAAGGGCAGCGGCGTTACAGAGGCTCGCTGACAAGCAGCGAATGTGAACGCAGCCCTCTCACAGGCCGCCTCGAACTGAGATGAAGAAATTGGAGTTGAAAGGCAAAGTTGAAATCAGGAGTGGCCCAGACGAGACAATCTTCACGGGGAATACATAATAGGTGCTCTAAATTATAGATGGGCTCTTTCGGTGTGAGGCAGGCGGCTGGTGCAGACGAACACCATCCTCGGAGACAGACAGAGGTACTGTTTATGTGGGAGAACCAGCAGGTAACGCTGCCAAAGTCCTTTTGAAACATGTCTGCATGTCAGCTCATCCTCAAAACCAAAATCCAAGACTGCAGCTCAGAGGTAGTACTTAAATCTTTTGAGTAAAATAAATACTCCATAAAATACAAGTAAAGATAAAAGATTTTCCTCTACTACAGGTCTTAAATAGAGAGAACTGAATAGATGAGCTGTGAATTGTTTTCTCTGTCTTATTACACCCATTAAAACTGGTGGAGATGTAAAGTCAATAATGTGCTTAACATAGCTGTGCAGTTCTCCGTGTGGCCTCTGGCTTTGACAACGATATTTACAACACTTTTTTTTCCTTTCTTTTTTTAACAGAAAGGCCCATTCAGGAAAAAGAAGAAAAACAGTGAGGCGACGGTGCAGAGAGCATAAATTCAAACCCAGCGTGAATGACTCGCTACTTTCGTGTATTACTTATGACCTCTGTGAAAGAAAAGGAAAAAATGGGTCTTAGAATATCTTCAGGTCTTTAACATGGGGAACTGGGCTTTATGAGGTAGATATAATAATCTCCGGAGACTCATAGCTCACTTTGGCTTTATGGACCTTGAACACTCGAGCGCAACCTCCCTTGGCAGCTCTGAATGAGCAGCAGCAGCAGTGAGGCTTTGACTGGAGCTGTTCCTTTGGATTAGGCACATATTTCCTGTTTAAAGGGTTAGTTCACCCAAATGTCTCGCTTAAGTCTAAAAGCAGCTAAACATGTAGGTTTAAATTTTAATTATTCGCCTTTTAAACAAGCATTAGATTGACATTAAGCAACTATATCTGTTATTCTAATCTACATTTCTACATTTAATCAAAGCAAACAAACTGTTGCCTCTTTGGAGAAAAATATGGATCCAACATTACAGCTTATTTAATTAGGATTTGTCAACACCAAAGTAAGGTAGAACATTTTATGCAATCTTGTTGTAGAGACAATACTTTTACTTTGATCCAGGGAAAATAGATAGGAGGAACATTTGTGCACCGCTTGGATGTAAACTCTGCCAGAGGCTAAACAAATGCAATTTACCGAAAGAACAAAACAAAACAAAGACGTCTCCCTCATACATTAAAAAAACCCCATTTCTCAGGTGTCACACAAAAGAGCAAAGCCCCCTTTTTCTGGTCACCGTCAATGACAAAAATATCTGTTTCTGCCTCAGATCCTGCACTTTGAAATGCAGATTTGAATGTGGAAAAGCAAACCCTGTTTTGAATTAAAGTGGATTTGGTTTGAAAGGCTTCACTTTGTGCTACCGCACAACCTTTCAGGACAGATTTAGTAGAGACTGTAGCCGCCTTGTTGTACCTTTCAGGGGAAAGCCCTGTAACGTGACGTCACAGGTTTGATCACCCTGACAAGAGACAGTTCGCTTAAATGGGCTCATGTCAGCGCGTCACAGGGAAATATGCAGAGAGGAATTCCTAATTAGTGAATGCGCACTTTAAATTCCTAAATAGGACTGTGGTTGTTCAGAGCAGCTCCCAGGTGGGAGTGTGTGGAAGTGAATGAAGGTGAAACAGGGCATTACTCAGTCACCTTCCCCTGAATGTGACAGTGAGCGTTAATGAACCAGAGGGAGTCCTGAGGAACCTTAAACAAACTCGGGAACTTCATTCTGCATTGTGACTGCAGGAACGTTATTTTAGTTTTGGTTCTTTTCCCCCTTAAAAAGTCCTGAGACAGTACTGAAGAAAGCCCCAAACTGCAGCAATATGTGTACACTACAGTCAATCTACACATGGATTTACATTACCCAGGTTGCTACAGTGCATGTAAATACATGGTTATTGATGCTAAAACCACAGCTGAAGCTTCCAAACCAGCTGCACAGCTGCTTTGCATATTTCATCAGCAGAGGAAACAGAGTACAATGACTCTGTGCTGTTGTCATCACATGCACAATGATGTTTCAGATAGAACTGTAGCTTTGTAAACAGTAATCCATCTAATCTGACTCATTTTCTTCAGTTGTAGTAGACGTACAAAATGAGTAATTTAGGGTTTCAGTTACAGATACATTTTAACCATCTTAGATTTTATAAAGGGGGATACAAAGTTGCCAACAAGTGCATTTTCTTGCCAAAAATGTACAGTTATTTAATGGAAAAAGACTCAAGAGCAACATTTTATACAACACCAAAAAACTACAAAAACAAAACAAGACAATTAAAATCTACTACAGGTTTTCCGGATTGTGTTGAGGTGTAATTAGGGAAGATTACAGCAGTAATCTTATCAGCAGTTGACTTCATTTCAGATATTAACCAAAAGCCCAACACTAGCCTGATGACCGTACAGTAAATATAAATAAAGCATTAGACCACTGTGTACTGATTCCACCAAGAGAAACTCCCGTACGTATTTTGTGCCGTGGGATTAAAAACAGTAATTCAAAGGCTTTGTCTCAGTTCATTTGTCTGTTTAAATCTTTTGTCTTCACATTCTTTATTCTCTGTGAACCACTTGATGACAAACCTGTTTGATATCAAAGCACTTGGTGAATAAATCAGACCTGAAGTGATTCTGACAAAGCAGATAAATGAAACGCTCTGCTGCAGCATTCTGTTGGCGTCCAACTCGATATCAACATCTAGACATTCCTGCTGTTTCCTCGTCCGGTGCGGCATGTGTGAGCTATCGACTGCCTGGCGTGTGTGTTTGTGTGTGTGTGTGTGTGTGTGTGTGAGAGTGTGTGTTTGAAGGGGGTGGAAGCACTCTCACCGGAACCTCGGGCCAGCTGGAAGCAATGTGTGATATGTACTTTTGGAGTGTGTGTGTAAATGTGAATGTGGGTTCGGATATGTACATATGTGTGTATGATTGTAACCGGGGAACAGTGTGTGTATGTGTGTGTGTGTAGGGCTTGTCGGTCACTCCATAAATCAAGAGGCCCCTGCCCTACTGGCCCTTCTTAGCCTCTCGGCTCAATATCATAACAAATAGCCCTTCAGAATCATATAAAGTCTCTCTTTGAGACGCTACGGCGCGCTATCTGTTAACGCGGCGCCTACAGACTCCATCTTTTCTGAGCGTCTGAAGAGGTTTATTTATCCTCTACAAACTTCTCCAGGGGCCGGCGGGCAGACTGCGGCCCCAGGGATGAAAAGGCCTCTTTATGTGGGGAGCCTTTCCATGCCCGCCTCTCTCCCTCTCTGACACACACTCACACACACTGAGTGGGGCTGAGTGAGAGACCCTGGAGGAACAGGAAGGCGTGTAGACCAGACCAAGGAGCTGTCGCCATGGCTGCTATCGTATCAGGTCATGGGAGGGAACACGGATAACGTTTAGCTCGGTAAACCCACCGAAATTCCAACTTTTTAGCATATATCTTAAAATATCGGCTTTAAAACACAGACTGACTATTTGTAGGGAGCTGATTTTTGAGTTAAAAACTTACTTCCCTATGATTTTTTAATATGTGTTCTTTTGGGTGCTCATTGTTTTCTTTCCTTTAAGAGAAAATCTGCAGTAGCACAATTTGCCAGTGTGGTCTGTCACCCCATTTTCAGCTTTGTTAACATGTCTTGAACATATTTTTCAGTCTGCCTTTACGAAGCTTTGTGTGAGGTAAAAATAGGAAAATCAACTCCAAATTAAAGATAAATGAGACAACTCTGAATCTACACTCGATCCTTAAATATTTGCTAAATGGATTGTTTTGTGTCTGGGTGTCTGCACATTCTCTCGATGTGTATCCCCTCTTTAAAATTCAGAGTCCAGGAGTATTTTCTGAATTTCACATCTGTCAGTAAACAGCCGTCGCGGCATCAGTGTGGTGGCAGTTTGATGATTCATTTCTACTCTGGAGAGACAAACACAGAGAGTTTCATCTCCGCTGCACTGAAACCACTGAACCTGTGGGTCTTCATGTGCTTATTCTCGAAAAGTTTTGCCAATTTATTGCTATCATTTAAACTTCCTGCTGGTTCTCAGGCTGAGTTATGCTGCTGTTTCAGAATGGCGTCTTCTTGTTCGGCCAGGCTGCTTTGCATAATGCAACATCCATGCAGGTTCAAACAGTGACATGAAGAGGATCATAGCGGTAAGGATTACAGGACTCTCTTTCTTTAAGGGGGCTTAACAGGTACTTTTATTGGGTCTGCTAGAAAGCACCAACACATACCTTTTTAAACCATCTGTCTCTTTTGAAGTGATGGATTCCGAATCGTGGGGGGCATTCATCTTTATCAGCTCCCTTTTCCTCCTCCTCCTACACTGAGCTAATAATACAACAAGACCACATTCCAACATCTGCAGAGCGGACTGCTCTCAAACCAGTGGCAAACAATTCCAGCGACAAATGGCCTTTTTATTGCAGGTAATTGGTTGTTTGCTTCTACTACTTCAGATAAGACCCGGACTCCTTTTTCTTGAACAGGAAGTAAATACTTTTCCCACATTTTGGTGATCACTCGTAGTTGGTGTGCATGTGTGAAACTGGGGAGGCGTGGAGCGGTATGTTGATGTACACAGTGTGTCTGCGCACATGTGGGCATTTCTGTGTGTTTTCTTCTGTGAAAACAGCTGGAAACACAGCAAGATCACTACAACAAAAGTCCACACACACACAGGGCAACAAACCTGACAGTGATTAGCTTTAAAATGAGACTTCAAATCTTCTACTGAACTGACGACACAGTTTACAAAAGTGGAATGATGGTTCATTTCAAAATGAATCAGACTCTTTTCAGTCTCCAACAGTTAACCTGGTACAAGCATGATCTCTTTATTACAGACAGAGCCAAAGCTACAAAAGTAAGGCGCAAGTTGAAATAAAAAGAAATGTTATTCTGAAATTTCTGAAGAAGGTTTCAGACACTCAGACAGTCTAGATTCAGACCGAGATGTCCTCCACAGCCCGTCTACTGCCATGTCCCACCAACAGATTCTTTTACTTTTTGCTTCCATCACGGTATGCTGAAAACTGGACCGGCTGCCAACCGTTTGCTTTCCTCAACACCCTGTCAGACAAGCCAGCATCACATGACCTTCAAACAGGATCTGTGGGCTCCCTTTAAAAAAATCTCCACCCACCACCACAACCATCACCTCCCCCTCTATAAAGAGCACCTTTCTCTTCCTCCATTTCACAGCTGTATGCAATTGTAAATCCTGTAGTCCTGGAAAAGCTCCTCTTCTTTTTACCTCAGTTTTTTCCCCTTTTTGCAATGTGCAGTGAAGACCCTAATCTCTGTTAATATGGTTTGGCCGGATGTAAATACCTTGGACAATGCCCTAATCTGAGCCAGCCTGACAACCTCATTACCGTTCTTGAGAAGCCTGCCAGGAGGACATGGAAGAAAGAGGATGGCTCGGCGAGAGATCAGGAGAGAGGAGAAAGGAGAGAGCAGGGAGGGAGGAGAGTTTCCCAACTTATTTGCCTCTATTCTTTGCAGAGCTGAGCCACCCTTTATCAAAAGAGCCCCTAAAATCAAGTTAAAGATAGACATTGCCTCTAAACATCCCGCCTCGGCCTGTGCCAGCCTCACCTCCCTCGCCTCCTCCTCTCCTCCCTCCCCAGCGCCTGGCCCTCCGCTCGGCTGCGTTATCGAGCATCGGAAGCTACTGCGTCCAAAACATCTTGGCGCCCAGTAAATCTTTGCTCCTTTCATACCTCATCATCCCCCCACCTCCCTCCATCCCCCTCCAGACTAGGAGCTAGGTTTTGGTCCACAGTAATTGTCATTCCAAAGACGAACTGGCCTAGTTTCAATTCAACAGACAGAATGTAAGAACCTCAGCCCCAAAAGCCAGGATGTCTGAGAAGTGTGTGTCAGGGCTACTATGCAACATAATCACACTTCCCTAAACAACCACGGAGGAACCAATCTGATTACAAGGTGGCTTTTTGGATCTCAGAATTTGGGCGTCATGTTTTTGTTTTTTTTTAATGCAGCGAGTTGTTAGCCACACTTAATGTTCCTTAACAAGGGATGAACAGAGCGATATTTATATGGGTCACTCTGTGAAACCCAAATGACTTCACAGACTTTTGGAGGCAAAACTGATGCTCAGTCTGACTCTACTGCTTATCCTGGAAGGGGTTGCTGAATCAGAGGTAGTGAGAGAAAGACAAAAGCAGAAATTGGGGCAAGAGCAGAACAACAAAGTTTCTGCTGAATATGAAGAATTACACCACACCACTACGGCACTGTTTGGCGAGAAACAAAACCATGGAACAAAAAGTTTACTGTAATCAAAAAGCTCCCAAAAGTACCACAACACTATCTGCTGTTTTTTTTTCTTCCTATTAATACCTCTCTGAATGAATTGCAGTGGCAGGTTCAGGTGAAGACAAAGAAGTGTTTTATAATTACTTAGTAATAATTTTACAGTGATACAGATATACATAGTTAAATTCCCCAAAATTTATTGTTTACGATAATAAAAAACACAAAACCGATAGGAATGTCTGTTGCCTAATCTAGTGCTTTCAATGCATGAAAAAAATTCACGGTCACAAAGTACTGTCATAAATCAGTCCTGTATCAACGCAGCACACCTGCAGCGGCCAAAAACAACAGAGATAAATGGTTAGCTAGTGTAAACAGTAAAACTAAATCTATGGCAGTTGAGAAATTCCTGTCATCTGATGGGAATCTCATTACTGGCTACTGGGGAATTGAAACAAGTTGAATATTTTAGGAAATTTGGAATTAAACTTGAAATGATCTGGATTAGTTACAAAGAGAAAGAGAGTTTCTAAAAGTTCAAAGCGACGTCTAAAGAACTTTTTATCTCAAGACACAAGAAACAGCTGATAAACCATCTCCGAACAACTGCTTTGTACGAGGAAACGCTAATTAAGCGTTAAACTTGGCCTCCCTGACTGACCAGGGCCCTACTCTGACCTCTCGGCGTAGCAGGTACAGCCCCCAGTCACACATGAGCCACACGCTTTTGATAGTCTCAGCTGGTGTCCTGCTCCCCACAAATAATGTCCTGCCCTGGTAAGATGGTGATAGCAGTGTGTGTGTGTGTGTGTGTGTGTGTCAATAATTGACAGAGACGTCAGTGTCAGGGTGTGATCGATCCAAAAGGCGTACTTGTCTTTGAACCTCACCTTCATGAACACTGCGTCGCCATAACAACGTTACCAAACCCTAGACAGCAATGTTGTCCATTCTAATCCTATAAGAAAACCCTCGTAATCATGTTTACTCTCTCACCTGACTCTGTGTGTTTCAGAGGTTACAATGTGGTGACAAGAGAAGCTTTTGAGCTGAAAGTTAAAACCTCATCTAGACTTTGTTAATTAATCTGTCAAGCATTACAAGATGGAGCCTTTTATCAACCTTTACATATTTTTCCTCGCTTTGAGTAAACACCACTTGGCACCAGAAACATATGGCAGGAAATATCTGACAACCAGTGTAAACCCTGCGTAAGGTTTTTAAACTTGCATCGTCTGAATTTATAAAACTGTTTGATCAAGGAGGACCAAAGGTGGAGGCAGGGTGGTGTCCCTGGGTTAGGCTCAGCAGGACATAAAGTGTTTACTGCTTCGTTTACGATGCTGTTTATTAGTCTGGTGGACTCGTGATCCGTTTCTCCCTCTCTCCTCTTGTACCTCTCTACATGAAACCATGCTGTAGATCTGAGCCACCATGCTTCTGATCACCAGGGCACAGAAACACTTCCCCCTACCAGGCCTTCCTGTCCCGTATCGGCCTGCTACCCGAACCACCAGCCACAAACTCTTACTCCCGTGTTTCTCTTTTCCTCTTAATCAATAATCACTTCTTTTCGTCTAACTCTGATTGTTGAGCAAACATTATTATTAACAATGTCGAGCTATATGTCTCCGGTGAAACGTCTATGTTAAGTGTGTTTGCTTGTAGAGCAGGACAGAGACAGGAAAGCCTCTAATCATCATCCCTCCTCCTGCCTCCTCCAGGACCTGCCTTCACTTACAGCACAAACAGGCCACAGAGAGGCCTCTGTTTGGGAAAAAGAACAACTGGAGCACAGTTGTCCTGATACCACATCTATACCGAACATCTATACTACTTGTAGCCTAGACAATAACAGTCCTCTACAACAGGACGAATGTAACATCACTGAAATAGGTTTTATATAGCCAAAGCTGGTATCTGCCTTTCAGGTTTTGTTTTCTTTCCTACCAAAACAACCTGAGACTGTTTTAGCATTGCTAACCTAGTTAGCCGTGCCCTGCAGGTACGGACAGCCCAACATATAGTAACGCTTCAGTTACCAGGGTGACTATGCGTGTATGCACTCCCACTCCACTGTGGCCCTGATCCTGCTTTGCCATTCATTAAAGAGTCAATGGAACCTAAGGAGCACAATCTGACAGTATAGTGCTTCACACATGAAAATGTTCAGTTTAACTTTTTTCCTATTCAGCTTCCAGCCAGCGTGCCCACTGGGCAAAGCACTCATGCCAGCTCCCAAATGCTCCAGTGAAGCTTGGCTCATTGTGGGGATTTAGGGCTGTGGTTGAACTGGGCAACAAGATGGTGGTTTATCTGAGACTAAAAGCGAGGTGCCGCCTTAAAACAGTAATAATGATTATTTTCTTAACAATTAATCTTGGTTATTATCTTTTTATAAATGAATTGATCGTTAAGTCTATATGTCTAACTACTTCCCAGGAACCAGTGAGACATCTGCAGGTTGCTTCTTTGTTTCAACCAACATTTTCAGGCGTGAAAAGCATTTAATTCCGCATTGACATTTAAAAAAAACAGCAAATCCTCACATTTGAACAGATGAAATTAATTAATTTTTTTTGGCATTTTTCTCACTGAATAACTCAAACAATTAACTGATAATTAATTTCTGTTGACAGTGAGTCAATTACTCATTTAATCATTTCAGCATTACTTCTCATCAAAAGCCTTTTAGTTAATCTACAGTTATAAAACAGAGTAATGCTTTCTTGGGAAATACATTTTTAATGCATAGATGTATAAAGTACTATAATTGCAAACAATGTGAAAGCAGCAGTGTGTTGATTACTTTTACACCACGCAAGACATTGGCTAACAAAAACTAAAATTCTCATTTGTCTGTGCTCTGCTCTCTGCTTGGACGTCTGGTTTATAATTCCATGTCAGTTAAAGAATACTGTCAACTGAAGTCAGAAACTACTGAAGGAGGAGTTCAGGTCTATCAGTGTTGTTGCAACCTTGTCCCTGTCAGGTCAATAAGGTCAAAGATGATATCATGACCCTTTAAAAATTACATGATCAAGTGATGCTTAGACCAGACACACACACACAAAAGGCAGACCTCACCCAGATAAACAAAACTCAAAGGCAGAGCTTTTTACATTTAAAATTAATCTAATGTTTTCGATTCTAACTTTGTGGCGTTACACGGCAGTAAACGAGCGGCTAAGCAATGAGGGAGAAAATTGTCACATGAGGAAAAAATACGTATTACCAGATACACCACACTCAAAATAAGTTTGAAAGATTTCTGACATGGGTTATTTTAAAAACCAAAACTCGAGTCAACTCGACTGTCACTGCTCTGCTGTTAGCCTTTAACACAAGTCTCTCTTTCTCTTCTTTCCAGGAAAAAAAGGCTTCCCATTCACGCTCTGCAGACAGTACAAGGGTTTGTATTTTAGCTCCTCTGGCAAAATAACGGGGAGAGTTAGGGTGTGGAGGGAGGGAGGCGTGGGAGGGATGGAAGCCGAGTTTGGTTTCAATATTAGATGTGTCAGCTGCCCTAGATGTGGGGGCTTTAAAGCATGTGAAGCGTGAGGAGACCCTGGATCTTTTTGAACAGCATGGCGGTGGAAGGCGAGCAAAGATGGATGGATCAACCAGCTGAGAAAGAAGAGGAGGAGGAGGCTGGAGGAAAGGAGTAGAGGTGGAAATGATGTTGTACTGTAACCTGCTTTGGTAGCACTGCATGAGTATGGTAATGCCAGTAAAAGCAAATCTGAATTTGTCCTGGCATGAAGAAGAAAGAAGAAGCAGTGAGGTGGGCAGATGTGTGATGTGACCACAAGGAAGGAGAGAGAAAAAAAAGGAAAGAGAGGAAGGAGGAGGGTGGAAGAGAGAGAGAGAAGAGAGGAAGACAGGGAGGAAGAGATGAAGACATAAGCAAGGAGGTGAGCACATACTCCTGCTCACCCGCTCACAGCCACCCCTCCTTCCCTCTCTCCCCAACACCCACCCACACAATGTTCAACACTGTCTGTTGGCTCTCAGTTTCCATTCACAGAAATGTAAATAGGGTGCAGCAGAGCCAGACAGGACAGCTCTGCTTCTGGTTAGTGGTCAGAGGGAGAGAGAGGGAGAGAGACCTGTGATACAATAAGAGATGTTGTAATGTTGTGATACATCTTTCAATTATTCAGTATAAATTTTGCATGTTTTTCACATTTGGCATGAGGAGGGTGCACAGAGCAGTGGTTTGAACTTTTGCCCCTCACTGCAGGAGGGTCCCGGGTTTGAATCCACTGGAGCCTCTCCAGGTGAAGTCTCCATGTTCTTCCTGCACCTGCATGGGCTTCCTGCCACAGCGCCAAAGTCATGCAGGTTGAGTCAGAGAAACATGACACAATACGTTTGTCTGTCAAGATGATGACTATGCCACATTATGCAACCATCATCCTGACCAATCATAGCATTGCATTCTGAAGTGTATGTATGTGTCTGGTGACCTCTCTGTAGTTGGTTGTGTTTCTGACAGTGAACGACAAAGAAAGACATGCAGAAGAAGAAGAGATGTGAGGCTAAAAGTGCTTCACAATGAGGAGAAACACAACGTAACAGAACAAGAAGCATTGGTAAGAGAAGCAAGAAGCCAGTATGTGATTATTGATGTGTGTATTATTGGCTGTGAGCCATTTTGGAAATGAAGGGGTCGAGGGCTGTGAGTGATGGGTGGGACAGATCAGAAGCCTGGATTGTGTCTCTTTCTGCCTTTTGTGTGTGTGCGTGTGTGTGTGTGTTGGACTCCTTACAGCTGTTTTACAACCATATTTACCTACCAACCAACAAAATACACTCTTCCAGTGAGTTGGCTCAACAGAGCATGAACACACACACATGCAAACATGTTTATACATGCACAAGGGACATGTATATTGGCTTCATTTTACGTCCTACATCTATCCTTGAAAATTCAGTGAAAATTATATAATTAAACTGATGGTAGCCCATAAGCAGGTGTCCTTCCAGAGGAAGAGAGAGAGAGAGAGGAAGCAAGATGAAGCAGAAGGAGACACACCAACTTTCAATAAACACCGTCAACCAGTCACTTCACAGCACAAAATATTTCGTCAGATTTAACTGCTGCTCCAGCTGACTAACCCCCCAACTCCCGCCTCCGCCTCCTGCACCCAACCTCCAAAAGCAGTCCTCCTGATACGACACAACGAGCCTCTTTGTTCCCCTCCATGTCTGCCTTATCTGTTAAGTGTCTCAACCAATTTCCTTAAGGGGCTTTGTAATTAAAAACCATGATATGTCAACGCTGTCAGCCAACGGGCAAGAGTGGGCGTCTGAACCGCAGCCAGAGGTGGAGCAGGACATGTACATGCGTGTGTGTGTGTGTGTGTACTGCAGCTGCATAGACATCATTAGGCTGAAACAGGCAGGTAAATCAAGGGCTCTGATACTGATGGAATTTGGCTGTATAAGGAAGAAAAATGAGCAGATATCTGGGAAGATTTGGAAGCAGTATGTTGTGAAGTGTCACGGTATATCTGTGTGTGCTGAATAGGAATAAGTGAAAAGAAAAGAGACATAAAGAGAAGGCTCTAACAGGAAAGGTGGCAGGGGTTAGATGTAGGCGGCCACACAGGTCTGTATTTTCATCATAATTCCAGCCGAGTGACATACAGAGGAGGTTTCAAGGGCATTAATAGGGTGTATTAATACATACATAGCTGTAGCCTGCAGACCAAGGTTTGTCGAAGGCTGCGGCTGACAATGACCTATGATCTACAGCTGTCTGCTAATTTTTTCCATACCGGTGAGGCTTAGCCTAGGTGTACGTTTGGCAAACCTCAGTCTGGTGACTTCTGGGAGGATTACACTCTGTTACTTACAGAGGAGGATAAGAGTGACTATGAGTTGCTACATCAGGAAACTTTGCCTTGTCCATCGAGGAAAAAAAGCCAGGCAGAGTGCTTTTTAATTTGAGTTAAGCCCTGAATAGAAGCTGGGTTTTGGTTTTAAAATTTTTTATTAGCATTTTTGGCACCTGACTTTAAAGCTGCTACAAGCAATATTTTATTTTCATGTGGAGATGTCAATCTCTTGTTAATTTAACGCTAAGATCCAGATATTTTTCTCAGGAGGAGACTGCGGCGAGCTACAGAGACTAACTACTGGAGTAGTGTGGACCCGAAACTCAACTCAAAATCAAGCTGATGTTGCTTCATGTTTTGGTGGATGTTTGTTGTATATATATTATGTTTTAGCCCTTATTTTAAAAGCAACAAAACTTTTAATTCAAATCAGGCAGTAAAAAGTAATTAAATAGGATTACAAATCTGACCTGACATTCAACTTTACAGGTTTCCAATATTCAGACTTAAAGTATTTATGTATTTTAGAATAGCAGTTCAATTTCCCAGCCATGGTCCTGAGTATAAGGCACTTTTTGTTTCACAATTCAGGCTGACCATTTTCACTTCAGCCTGTGATCTGATACTAAACTTTAATAACATTTCGCCTTGTAGGCTTTTCACTTGTGCTCAACTGTGTATTATCCTTGGAAAATACTGCGTCTAGACAGCATCTCAGTGGTGACAATAGAAAATCTCCTAATGTAATATGTTCAGGAGGATGAGACAATACAAAGTAAAATATGTTATGAGGTGCATGATAGTGTGTGATTTCAGGGCGTTCTACTGGTTCATGTAAATTTTGTTTTGTAGGTGTAATGTTTTCCATAAATCATGTGAATCTAGCTTACAGTAGTCAGGAGAAACACCCACTATGAGTCCTTGTTAAATAGACCTCTGAAGGCTTAATGACTTTAATGTTTAATTCATCAGAGAAAAGTGTCCAAAGTGTCTACTGGATTAAATTACCCTGATGGACTGAGGATGAACAGTCATTGTTCAACAATCGTCATTCTCAAAGCTTATTGGCTACACTTACTTGCCAAAGAGATTTTGATAATGCCAGAAATGAACATTCATGCAGAGACACAGAAAGCCAGAGTGTTGCTGCAGAAGCAAAGGAACCGCTTGGCATAACTTTGGCCATGTAAGTTATGATGAACGGCCCAATTTTCAGGGAGTCGTGTAAAGCCCACACATGGAGCAGTGCTCATTTTACATAATAGCATGATTAAAGGGTAGGGGATGTTGAGTGCTCACAGAAAGTGCATATCCTGTAGAGAACCTTTCTACAAATGCACTGGAGGCAGAGGTACAGTATCTTCTGCAGACTTCAGAGGACCAATCAACTGGACTGTCTCCTGGTGGAAAATGTACATGTTTACCATTACTGCTGATTAACATCTGACACAGAGTAAAAAAGGCAAATTCCCCAAAGAAAAGAGACATAGGAGGAGCACAGGAACTTGGATGAAGTAGAGGTGGTTGACAAGGACTGCAAGGGGACTAGATCGATACCAGGGTCAGCAGTTAACTAGGACAGAGACATTGGAGGTGAAAGAGGGAGTTCGGCTGATGATTGGCGGATTAAAGGGCACTTGGACAGGCCAGTGGGAGCTCAACCTAACTAGGACGGATGCAGGCTGGAGGGGTGGCGCGTCAATGAGACGATCTTGGGTGGACTGGAGCTACTTGCTGCTTAGAGCCCTTCTGCTGTGGTGAAGACACACGTCTTACCGAAGCTCTGTAGCGTCTCCCATCATGAGATGACGCTTTTCCTGCATAAATCTTTCTTACTCCAGAGATGAGCTGAGACAGTTTAACCCCAAAAAAGCTGATGATAAGCGCTGCATGTTTTGTGGTCTGCTGGCTGAAAACACTACGTACTATATTCTGGTCACACACACACACACACACACACACATTGCCTTCAGGATAACACTGCCACCATCAAAGACTTACCGAACACAGGAGAGGTCTGCAGACAAGAGTGTATGTTAGAGAGGGAGAGGGAGAGGAGAGTGGCAGGGAAGAAAAAAAATTGGTGCAGAAAAAGACACGAGAGAGAGAATGACAGAGAGTGGGTAGTGGCATGAGTGTGTGTGTGTGTGTGTGTATGTGTGTTTGTGTGTGTGAAGCATTGGAGAGCCTGAGCGTAAATCTGTGGATGGCGTGGTTTTAACGAGGTCTCCTAACGATCCAAACAACCCCTGCTGACATTTACAGTCCTTGCCAGGGGGGGGAGGCAGGGGGTCTGTGACCTCACATACACACACTCAACCTGACCACAAACGACACACACACACACACACACACACACACACACACACACACACAGGCACAGTCACACACTCTGTCGTTTTCTGTCTCTAAAAATGACGCATATTTGCTTTCTTCTCTGGTTGAAGGGCATGCTGACCATACACACCCACGCTGTCGCTCTCTCCCTATCTCTAGCATACACACAAACACAAACACAAACACAAACACACACACACATATACGTACACACAGACTCTCTGCTATCCTTTAATTTCTATCTTTCTCTCTTTTCATCTTCTTTTATTGCCTCCCTTTAATAATCCGCCTCTGCTCATACAGACATAACATTCACTTAACTGCAGAGCTCCACGTAGGCCTGCTCTGTTACACACACACACACACACACACACACACACACGCACACTCAGATGCAATGGGAAAACTGAATGTGTTGAATTTATATGTCTGCCATTTCACAGAAAACGTTGGCGCTGAGGAGCCAAATATTTCATCTGAGCTCCACAGGGGCTCTGACGGGGGTGTGTGGTGGTCAGTAAATACAGAGGGGCGAAGAATAACACACACACACACACATAACCTCAGCTCTTTGTCATCAGTCTCTCACATCGGTCAACTTGGCTTCTCAAACATTTTCTTTTTTCACAACATTTGGAAATGCCACCAGCCTTTGGAGAAATAAACAACGCCTCGCTCTGAAACAACATTATGGTGGACTTAATGGAAACAAGGAATTACACTACACTACACACACACACTCACTCATACAGACACACACACACTAACCACAGTGTCTCCTTACCTCACACATGCATAAATACAGTCCAGAGAATGAATTAAGATCCAAAGAGCATGTTTCAGCCTTGTTACTTGGACTTTAAAAGCAAATTTCTGCTTGTTCTAAGGCATTTTTAAAAGTATGAAATGGTCTGTTCACAAGGCATTCTGGGAGATAAAGATAAGAGCAATTTCTTCCTTGCAAAAACATACCTACAGTGGCCCACAGGGGTCAGTGGTCACATCCACACATTCATCTAAAACAGCTCATCGAAACCAATTTATAAATATTACGGCAACCCAAATTGTTGCTCATTTACTTTTCAGTTTATATTTACATGCCTGCTTTAAACTTTCAAGGGCATTTTTGTCCTCAGCACCTGCTAATTTCTGACCCTGACACACACATTAATCCGCAAACCCACAACACAGTCACACACACAGCATTACACACAGAAAACACAAACCTAAGTGACAACTTTGCAGCCCAGTGCTGTGGCGGCTAAGAGGAAATCATGCCATCTGCCAGTAGACGACAGTCACTTTATCCCTACTGCTCGTCCATCTGTGGATGCGGGGAAGTCTGCTGGAGGCCAGGGGGCCGCGGGGGAGACGGCAGAGACATGACGCAGGCCAGAGATGCCTACCAGGCACTGTATGTGTGCTTCACAGCTTTCTTTATCTCTGTATCATAGAGAACAATGCAAGAGTTTCACTACTGGGGGATAAAAAAGGATAATGTGGACCCTGAAAGTTAGAGGACAGCACTGATTGAAGAGGCTTCAGATGAGATTTCCAGCATCATACTGAGCTAAAGAAAAACTTTCCGTCTCAACAGGAACCATCCTTAATGGCTGCACATGTTACATGTTATCACCTGACCGTCATCCACTTCAATCACGCCCAAACATGACAAACATTAGCAACCTGAAACAGTATCCTCCTCGGAGAAACGTACCCCCGGCTGTATTTGGCCATGTCTGCGTACTGTGCAGGTACACGGAGATCACAGCCTGAACACCCGCCACCCGGAGGAGTTTAAAAAAACATACTCTGCTTTTTGGATGATGCCAAGCATGATAGGCTGTGATGGCTCCCAGCAGGGAAGTCAATCAGGCGGACAGAATCTCAACACGTCTATTGTAACATTGGGGTTTTACATGAGAGAGGGCAGGGGGGCAGAAAGACGAGAGGCAGGGGCCATTTTTTTTTGGGCTATGGGGAGTAGATAGGAGGAGAGGACACAGGCAGGAGGCTGTCAGATCAGCCTGAAGCGGAGCTGTTTGAGTGAAGTCCATGTCAGATTGAAATCAAAATGTCAAATGTAAATTCTTCAAATTCAGAAACCTAAAACTGAAACATGCAAAGTCTTTTTTTATTGTTCCAGTTGTTTGCTTTCCAGGTGAAAGTTGGACATTTTTGCCATCATGTCTCAAGTCAAGACAAGTCTTCCAGTAGTTAAGTCTAAGTTAAAAGTAACAGCAGTCAAGTTTCAAGTCCTTATATCTACATTTCTGGTTGGACCTCAGTTATTTGGAGAATATGGAGGCTCTGATATTCACCACACATACGTGTATATCTCAGTAAAACTCTACATCCACTTTCTTGCACGCAAACACAGAGTATCTTGACTTGTATAAGACAGCTGGGTCCTCTCCAGAAAGCGCACAGCTCCTCATCTTTCTTAATGCACTGTAGCGTGTAAAGTGTGTCAAAGACTCATTTTAAATAACTCTCACATAAAAAAGAAAAAAAGGGAGGGGGGGGAGAAAAAACAACACTTGGCTAACGCCTCAGAAAAAGATTACTCTGCTGTGTTAGGTTTTTTTTTTTTTCACATTATGGAGAGATTAAAGCAAACACAGTCGACGTTTACTTTGGATTGATCTTTGGGTATTTCTCAGCCTCGAGAACAAAGAGAGAAAATCGCGCTAAGCTCAGCGAACCAAGAAGAGTCCAATTAAATCCTCCTCATAAAAAAAAAAAAAGACTCCACCAAATTCTCATAAACAATAAATGTGCCTTTTGAAATGCCCCTATTTGAAGTGATGAACACACAGAAAACTGGTTCTAAGCAGATGTCATATTAGTATGGAAAATGAAGCAAGGAACAATTGAGGAGGAGAGGCGAATGTGTACGATGAGCTAAACATTGTCTTTCTTGTTTTTCAAAAAGCACCCTTTCAGGCTTCTTTCCATGTTGGTTTACAACCGAGTGTCGAGCCAACTTGAGGAGGATTCTTGAGGAGTTGTGTTTTGTTGTTGTGCTACAGAAAAAGTGCTGCTTCAAGGCAACTGTTTTGTCCAACCAACAATCCAAAACCAGAGGATATCTAATTCGAAATGATATAAAACACAGCAAATTCTCACATTTCAAAAGTTGGAACCAGTCAATATTTGGCATTTTTGCTTGATTAATGACTAAATGATGATTTTACCACTAAGAAAACGACGCAGGTAGACTTCTCTATGAGGCAGCTGATCATTAGTTTTGACAAAAATGTCCAACAACAATGCCTTAACTATATCTCAATGTACTAAACCTTGCTGCTTTGTGTCTTGAAAACTGTCAAACTGCTTCATAATGTTGAAGAAGTTTTCTGGCGTCTCTAACTGAGCACCAAAGTTTCCTTGAGGACATTACCAGTATTGTTTCAGCAGTGGTTTCAGCAGCATGTAAGGCAGTACAAATATGCTAAGGCTTGATGTTTTATCCTACCTGTGGGCTGAGTAGTGGGCAGCCTGGCCGGAGCGACGCAGAGAGGCAGGAGGAAGGAAAGCCAGAGTGAGCACCACAGAGCCGTCATTCCTCTGGACGACGAGGTGAGACGCAGAGCAGCGAGGCCCAACTCAGACAACATCCTCTGTTCGCATGCTGTCCAGCAGAATGGCGGCCTCTGACGCCGCAAGAAACTATCCAAATATTCCCCGCCACTGACCTGAAAAACAAAAAGCACGAGGAAAAAATCAATCAGAGCTGAATGATGAACTTGCTGTGGGAGAACAGGCAATCAGAAAAGAAATCAACAAAGTCTGAAATAAAGACAAGTAAGGCTGTAAAATTGAACAGTACAAAGATGTGCCTTGGGGTCTGCACACATGCTGCCATATTCTGACCTGACATTCCACACAGATTTCAAGGATTAGGGTGGAAATCCCTCTTCGCAGTTATTCTCAGAAACTTTCTCAGAGCACCTGATCGTTAAGATGGGTGGATACTGGATAGAAGCGCTGATATTGGAACAGCTCATAAAACCTTCTGTACCATACCCCCAGCCGAGAATACAAGCTCGTTAACAAATCAATTAACTTTGCTGGAGCAGGATTAGCTGAGGAGGGAGAGAAATCACATTTTCAGACATAAACAGCCTGTCATTCCTTCCACAGGACTTCTTTCTGCTTGAGAAACTCTTCTGCATGGTTTAGCAACCGATTGACACGGATTCACTAATCTTCCTGCAGGATGAGGAATGCCGGAGTCTACATAGTATTAGTTGCCCAACGTGACGAGGGGAGGAGAAGGGAAGGAGGAGGAGGGAAAGGACGGCCACGGCGAGCGACGGCGGAGCGCTCGGCTCTCTGTTTGCTTAAGCAGAGAGAAGCTGGAATGCACCGAGGTTCGAAGAGAAAGCTCTGAGAGAGGGTGCCCAGAAAAGCAAAGCACAACCACCCCCCTCCACACACACACACACACACACACACACACACACACACACACACACACACACACACACATTAGCACTGTTAGCTTAAACTTTAGCGGCTCTGTCCAGCTTCAGAATAGCTTTGGCTGCAAGACGTCCACCCCGACAATAACACACGCACAGGTTTGGCGAACGCACACACAAACATTTCAGAGTGGGCTTCGCTTGCACACAGAGGTGTATTGTACACACACACAGTCCAGAGAAAGGTTGTGTTGTCTTAAGTCTTAACAGTACTGTTTTTCTTTCCCTCAGAGGACCTGTGACCCACTCCTTGCTCAGCACAAAGTGAAGCCCCGGCCGGCTCTGCAAGGCTCTGTTTGCACATTATCGCTCTTCAACTCAGAAAACACCAACTGGGAAAACTTCACAAGACACACATGAATAGATAAAAGCAGCACACACACACACACACACACACACGCCATCCTAATCTAAACACTGCCACCACACCTTTCATGCTTCAACATACAGCAGCCTTTTATGTTCTCTGTATGCACTCTGGAGAGCTCTTCTTCTCCTCTCTCAGCCCATCCTCACCTTCTTACAACACACGACGCCTACATGCTGCTGCGGTTTGTTTATACAGCACGATAAGGCCTTCCCTCTCCAGGCGTGGAGGTAGTTGATTGCAGGCCTCTCTGATTTGAATCTTTTGTTTTCTCTGGCAGGTACACACACACATACACACACACATGTAAAGAAAATCTCAGCTTTTTATGGGCACTTCACTTTGCTTCAGAGTTGGTTCATGTCATCATGCAGATCTGTTTAGACAAGCGGCAGTGACAACCTCTTGAGCCATGTGAGAAGAAATTGGAAAACAAGGCAGGCTTTGGGCTGACTAATTTGGTGACAGGTATTAGTTTAGATTACCTCATGTACAAAGTGAATCCTTGAATTTCAGGAGCAGCCAAGTGCTGCAACATGATTGATAGCATGAAACTGAAACAAATTATTATCCTGTGTAAGAGCAGTAAGTAATGTATGCCCTTTCCTGACAAAATGCTAACCTTATATCCTCTACTTTATGAAATATTGAGTAATGAAACTCAACTGAGATCTTTCTGCACCGAAGTGGACACTCAGAGTTTTGGGAATGAACTCTTCACAGACTGCACAGCCAACTAAAAACACTTTGATTTCCCTTAACAACCTCAAGAAGCAGAGAAGAAGAAGAAGAGGAGGCGGTATGGATCCCAAAGACCCAGCGTGGAGTTCAAAGCCTCCAAAGTGTTTTCATGCTAATATTTTCTTAAAGCATGAAAGGAAAACACAACCACAGCGGTGAATAATACATGAACATTAATCATGCAGAACTATCTTCACATTGTAATAGCTCGGAGGCAGAAAAGTGCTTTTACCGGAGTTCAAATCCCTGTCATCCTTCTCCCCTCTGTGAGGATCAATGCGAGGCGGTCACATGCTAGTCACACCTCGTGTCAGTAATCTTTAATAATTAAGCCAGAGAATCAACAGCCGGGGCCTGATCGACTTTGTCATTTTGGGAAAAGGGTATTAGAGCGTTTTTTTGGGGGGGAGGGGAGGGAGGAGGAGCACAAGTGCAAACAGCAGCCGGGCAGAGGGCAGGAGGGCTGGTGGTGCAGAGAAAGATAGACACAAGAGGGTAATCTTCCATATCATCTACACTCTTTCTTTCACTCCTTTTTTCAAATGTCTTCCTTTTGTTCTTGTACCTTTGCTCCTCACCGTCTGCCTCCCTTTCTCTTGTCCCCTCACTACTCCTCCCTGCCTTTATCACACCACCACCCTCTCTTCAGACAGAGCACTCACTCAAACGCACCCTCAGGTGAGAAGAGATATTGATCAGCTGAGAGGCTGAGAGAGCTCTGCACTTTAAAGCTGTCTGAGGTGCAGCGTGACTCCGGGTGTAACGCGCTGCAGGCTGAGGACTCGGCTCACCTCGGGCTGACACTCGGATGGTGTAAAACGCTTTGCCCTGTGTTCTGGGATGCACGTGTAAAAGACTACAATACCTGTCCACACGTTTCTCCTCTGCACGAAACAGAGCATGTGTTTAATCCCTCTGGGAATATATAAGAAATACTGTAAGACAAAACTGATGAAAAACACATTGATATAAACACAAAGTGCTTTATACCTCTCTTTAACACTATTTTATAAACACTACAGCAGACACCTTGGGAAATTTGAATGTTATAAAGCTTAATAAAGCTGATATAAACTCAGTTTTAACTGTTTCAGACATGTTATAGGACCTTACGAGGAAGTCATGGGAGGAAGAAAATACCATCAAGTATTACAGGGTCACTGTAAACTTTTGAACGCTACAGGCGCACAATAAGCTACAGGAATATAGAACTGTTCAGGAATGAAATGCACTAAGAATGGAGCCCAGTGAAGTTCATAATTGAATATCACAGAGTTCTACAGCAATACCATAAGATATTAAAGGACTAGAAAGGCCACATAAGGTCACTGCTGCAAAGCATGAGGTTTTTGTTACCGGAATATAACAGTGAATTAGTGTTTGTGCATGACAGAGATCAGCTTTTCTTCTCAAATTAGACAAGTTGGAGCCAATTAATGCACGGTTCTCCTCTCTATGAAAGAGTAGATGAAAAAAAAGGCACAAAAACTACACGCAGAGAGATGGTCTCAGGCCAATTTCGGTAATGAAAAGAGGCAATCAGAGTCTCATTTGGAACAGAAATGTGTCTGAGGCTCCTCTCTGATTGAAAACGCAGCAAACTGGCATGCGTTATTTCTCGGGTCAATAGATACAATTAATTTGCAGCATTAGGCCAACTATTATCACCCGCACGCTTGTTTTATGGCTCTGAAATTTAATAGGCTAATGCAATACAAGTCCCAAATCTCATTTCGGCACCCCCTCTCGTAGGATGCTATAATCCGGTAATTTTCTCCGGTGATGACTTGACATGGTGCGAGTCAAAGCTGAGCTGAGTGGCCAAAATCACCATCTGAATCCCATTGAAGCGCATGTGTTTGAAGAAGGGCTGAGTGATCTGCGGCTGAGGGGAGAGAAACCGCACAGTTCGTTCATTCAAAGGGAGGGGGGAAAATCTTTCTGGAGAAACTTCAGAGATGATCAGAGGCATTAGGGCGCGCGACTCTGTGAAAGAGGCTGATGGGTAATTCATGTTTGTGCTCCGAACCAAAGAAGACGTCACTGTTGCAGTGAGGAGAAAAGGCGTGTTCATCCAGACGAGCATAGGATGGCGACGAAAGTCAATATTATACTTTTTGACACTGAAATGATTATTATTTGATTATTGATCGGTGGAAACCAGACTCATCTAAGACGTATCTAATGGGCATCCCCAACCCATCCTGATGGACAGGTGAACGTGCATAATTTCATCATTTAAAAACCTCTTTTATTAGAATTCTAACCCTGGGTTTCACACGTTTTCCCTCATTCCAGGAATTTTCTGGAAACCAAAGTGTCAATATTTTAACTCTGGGCAGGATGTGGTGGGTCACCGCGTTGAGAATGACTTGTTTTTAAGAAAAATTCTTTAAACAAGTTGATTTTCATTGAAAACAAGGAAATATGCTCAACCACCTTCCAGTTCCAGTGAAAAATCATGCACATCTTCCGTGCCAAATATGCAGTTATTTTCGCAGCGTGCGTAATTTCATTAACAGAAACAGAACCTGCGCCACACACAGCGCAACCAACGTTTATGAGCTATAACAGAAACCCCCTGCGCTCTCCTTCCAAACCCAAGTGATAAAAATACGCACAGATTGCGTCCTTATTGCGCTGACACCCGCCGAGACGCGCCGATTACGCACAGAGCGGGGACGGGCAGACGAAGCGTTCCCTCTGCGCCACCTGTGCGACGGCACGGCCGTGGGGCTGGTCCCTGCAGCTCCACGCTTCACACACACTCTTAAGTGCAACACGGCTACTTAACGCTGAGAGACTGGAGAGCTCAACCTGTCCGACGCACATCTACAAGGAAGTGAAGCTATTTCTCTCATGACCCAGAGTCTCACAACAAGAAGATACAGTAATGATAACAATGATAATAGTAATAATAATAATGATAATGATAGGCTAGTTACCCAAAGTATTCCGTTTTGACAGCAAATCTCTGCCTTTCAGATTTCAGATGTCACCAAGCATTCAGAAGAAGACAAACCGCTTTAATTCTCCGGTAAACTTCATAAAAACCACTAAACTTCTCTTAAATCCCCAGGTCCTCGTGCTTCGGGGAGCAGTTTTGGCGTCAGTGGGAAAAAAAAAGTCAGAAATCCCCCTCACGACTTGACAGCGAGAGTCCTCGGCTCGGGCACCGCCGCTGCGAAAGCCAACTTCTTCACTAAATCCTGTTATCCACTGCGCGCTGCTGCCCAAAGTGTCCAAACCTCCAGAATGCGTTCATCCTTTATTGTGCGCGGGGACAGTGTGGAGGAGGCGGACGGGACGCAGTGAACGCGGGCTCCTCGCTCCTCTCCGGCGCGGATGCCAGTCGGTGTGTTTCTTCGCCTCAGATCAACCAACTCGGACTGGTGGCTCTCCTCCGCTGGCTGCCTGTGAAGTAGGAGCTGCACCGTGTTACCGTCAAGTCAGCCAAGCTAAGAGACAACAGGAGTTCCGGGATGGAGTTTCAAATTAAATTCGTATTTGACGAACCGGTGACGCAATGCTTTTGTGAATGGTTTTACTCAAGCGCCAAATATACTTCAAGTGGAATCTGTGCTGGATAAATTTAATATCTATCACACTGTAGGGCATTTTAGGGTCACATTTCATAACGTTATAAGGAAGAGGTTTGACAAAATTAATTCACCAGCTTCTTCAAAGATGCCTATTAACAGCTAAAAGTCAGTTTTATTCATCTACATGAAGTGGTTCTATTGTTTTCAACGGACATAAATTCTTTCATTGCACGGCATAAAGTGAGTTTGAACAGGCTTAAGTAGCTTATTACTATTAATAGAGGTATTTTAAATGTATTAATAATCACATAAACAACATTCATTTTTTGTTTTTTTAAAAAAGGGTGATAATATAAATAAATAAATGTACTACGGTAAATAAGTCGACTACAAGTATCAGTAAATAAGTAGTTGAGTCGAATGGATCACAATTAAGTCATTAAAGGAACCACATTCATCTACCCTATCATTCAGACTAGGCTTTTATTTTGAAGGCTAAACCGTCACATGTGTTTCATAGTGTGTGTGTGTGTTCTTAGGGCTTGACGCTGCTCTCCTCCTCTCAGGTCCCTCCGCGGTCCAGGATGCCTCCTGGCTGCCTGCGCCTCCGCCGGGCTGCGCGCCGCTGGGACAAACAGCAGCAGCGGGGGGAGGGAGATCAGATTTCGGCGCGCCGCCCCTCTGGGCCCGCTGGAGGCAGCAAGTGACGGATGGTCCAAGCGCCTCCCATCGCTCCTTTTACTTCGTTCAGAAAAACTCAATCAAGCGAGACGTTGTTGCAGAATCCAGAGCTGCTGTATGAGCCTTAAAACGAGGCTTTGCAGTCAGTGGTTGCCAGTGTGGGGGTTTGGGGACCTGGAGGGGGTTCTAGGTGGTCTTTGGGAAAAACAGAAATACCTTTGCTCTTCTGTCATTCCGTTAAGTTTAATGCAGTGATCCAATGTTTAGAGATAGCTGTTGTGACCAGAGAATTCACATCTCTCTTTAGCTATCTCCTGGGATGCCATTAGGGGATAAATCCTGAAAGAATCAGGGGGCCCAGAGCTGCACAGGGGCCCTGGAACATGTCCGGGATTAGAGATAATGTTTTGTGAGTGAGTGAGTGAGTGTGTGTGTGTGTGTCAGAGCTGTTTTTGAGCTGTTTTCTTGTGGAGCCCCTGGTTATCTGAACAGCTTGTGAACAGACAGTTAAAAGAAGTTGCCAACAACACTACTAAAAAATCTAAAATGATCTGTGTACGTTCTTGGATACGAAAACTCTTACTGTGAAATAATTTGTTTGGTTATGGTGTCTGTACTAAACAATGTGTAGTGATTGGAGGATGTTACGACTAAAGTTTGTTCTGCTTTTAACACAAATGCAAATGGATCCAAGAGTGTTAGAAAAGTCTGTGTTGCCTACTTTTCACTGAGATATTCCAATGGAGTATAGCACAGTTGATCCAGTTGGTAAAGACGTTGCTATTTTGAACTTATTTAATGTCTTTTACTGTTGTGTTATCTGGATGCACGATATATTGTTTTGATGCTACACAGTCTCCTTCCATTTGTTTTACTGCTGTCACATTTCTATCACCTATTTCACTTCTGTTAATTGCTGTCATGTAATTTTCAGTCAGATTCAGTCATTAGCAGATTGCAAACAGCCTAAACCGATGTTTGACCAGTCAGACCTAAAGTGTGCTGAGTGAACAGTAAATTACCGTTAACCACCCATTTAATCTGCCATATCCTGCAGCCTTTGGGCTAATTACCGCTGTCATTAGAGAGGTGATAGCACCCGAAGCCGCTTTAAACAACACGCCAATTACTGTCATCTCTTAAACTGTGTTTTGAGAAGGCAACTTTATGACGCCATAAAGCGGAGCAGGCCTCTGCTAAGTGACTGTGAGGTGGCTGGAGGAGTGTGCCGCTGTCATCCCTCTGTGTTTGTCCAGGAGAAGAGGGCTCCTCACTGTGATTTGTGACAATCTGCGTCAACACGTCGTAAATGATGGAAAAAGGAGGAGCGGTGCACCTGCACCATCAGGTAGATAGACCTTTATGTATCTCCACTTAACTCCTTCTATATGTTTTATTGAAGCAGTTTACCTGAAGAGATTTTACCTTCTCAAACTGTCCATTTTAATAATTTTAAGAATTCTGGAGAGGTAGACTAAAACTACCTAATATTTCATAACAGTAAATATCTTATTTTCTGACAGAATTCATCCAGGTGGAAATTTCCTGTTTCAAATTAGCGCTCAGTTCCTTTAAATAATGGACTTTGGCTGTTATAATTTGTCCATATGTTTGCCAGACATTTCCATATTCTATCCTGCCAAGTCAGACAGAACTTTCAGAAAAACACAGCCGTAATTATCACTTGAACAGTATTTACGAGCTGGAAAATGATTTAAATGTGACCTGCACGTTGCATGAAAATGCCTCTACAGGCGTCACACATTAGCTACCTACCTTTTTTTGTCTGAGCCTGATCATAATTATACTTCGTAAAAATGTAAAAGAATGGTTCTATGGTTGTATTTCGTAAAAACCTACTCCGCTAATTAAATATTTACTCAACTGAATGGCTCAAAACTGAACGATACTGACAATAAACTTCATTTACCACTTTTACCAAGAGTTAATTGTTTTACAGCATTGACTATTCATTAGATTAAAAGTGGCTTTTTTGACTCTAAACAGCTCAGCTCAAAGTGTTGAAAAAGATCTAAATCATTCTCCAGTTTATAGTTAATTCCTTATTCCTATATACAGGTGATATTGCTCCTGGGGTCTCATGGGAAAGCTAAATGGAGGAAGAACATTATTAAAGTGAGTGAAAAAAGAAGAGGGCCGACTGATGATGAAGGCCGGCCTTGGTGACCCCTTGGACTACAGTGCTCTGTGAGAAACATCGGTGGGAGGGAGGCGAGCTCGGGAACAAAAGCCAGTCGGTCAGGAGGAGAGGTCATACAGATGGTGAGAATGCTCAGTCAGACAGCTCGAGTACTGATGGCCAAACTGACCAGATGACCTCTTCATACACACACACACACACTCCTTAGCTCTCCACAACTGCTCATGTTAGTAGGAAAACAAAACTCCCCCCTGCTCCCCCGCAACACCCTGACTTCTAAATTAACACAAACACACTCAAACACATGTATACAGACACACACTCAAACACACACCCATCCCCTCCACTTACATTCCTCTTCCCCCAGCCCCCCAGGGAACAGATCAGCAGGAGATGAAAGGTGAGGTCTTTTCATTTAAAATGGAGTTAAAAATTAAACAACAACAAGAAAAGCCTCAGAGTTCAGGTTGATTGCTACCCTGCGATGATCCAAAGAGGGAAACATCCAGAAAAATTAGAAAACCTCAATAAATTCTTCATCTTGCGCCCAGCGGTTTATTTGGCCGTTATTATCTGGGTGCATATTTTCACAGATAACCCCAACAAGCTGGTGGCATTTTTCCCTTCGGGCTCAGTGCACACTGCCTGTGTGGGCAGGAGCCAATTGACTCGCACTGGCTTTGTCTGTAAGAGGTGGACAAAAGCAGCAGGACTAATCATTAACACGAGAGATTCTGGCCAAACAAAGATGCAGCACAAAGAGAGAGGGCCTGATCACTGAGGCCACCTCACTCTCAACTAAATGCTGCTCTCTGCTCTTTACTGCTGACCCAGATACACCCTCACCAGTGAGCAACTGTCACAGTTCGTCTCTGGTGCTGTCACTGTATGCCAGTGGTTCCCATCATGGGGGTCGGATCCCCTCCAATAGGTCACGAGATGAATCAGAGGGGTCATAAGTTGATTAATTGGATAGGAAAGAAGAAAAAACACTGAATCTGCATATAGTTTTTTTTCTCTGATCTCTCTAATCTCTGCTTTTGTCTTGTTGTCTCTTGTTTATTTGTGCTATCACTACATAGCCAACATTAACATTAACAGCTGTTTACTTACCAAGAGCTACAGCCATCGTTGGTTGGGCCGGGGCTACCTGGTTAGCATGCTAACTTCAGCAGACTACAAGAGACAGAAATAGAAAACAAGAGTGAACATTGGCGTTGCTTTCCACTGCTGGAGACAGCTCCTGGTGCTTACGGCTCAACTGGTAAGTAAACTGCTCGTAATAGTAGCATTAACTACTTAGTGATAGCAAAAACTTACATATAGCACCTTTTTGTGTGCCCCCTGCTACACTCTCACTAACTGCTATCATAAACAAATGCAAGCAGTGATGAGGGGTTCTGAGTAGACACAAATTTTTAAGAGCCACAAAACAAAACAGCTGGGAAACAGTGCTACACACACTACACAAAAAAGATTAAGCTGATTTTAGAAAATATTACTTCATGCATGGTTGTCACGCTCCACACGGAAACATCTAATTACAACTGTTCTGTAGTGGTCTGTTGTTTATGCCAGTTTCAGGAAATCGTATCTAGTAATTTTAGTTGATTTTTTTTCACTCTGATACCAGCAAATTTCTCTCTGACTTCTTGAATTTGATGTGTGCAGCGACAACCCCAGAACACGGGGAAATGCAGTCTATCAGAGAAAGTGCAGTGATTCCCTTGTAACTGCAAACTGTGATGAGCACCCACACCTCAAAATGGAATGAGATCAATAGGTCTGATGCGCGATGTGATGTGAGGTGAGCAGAGTTGCTCTGCTGAAGCTCCGCAGGGTTCCAGCACACTGTTTGTGTTGTCTCTCCTGGGTGTAATGGCCTCAGTAATGGGAGCTTTTTGGAGAAGAGGGTAAAGAAGTGAGCCAGTCCGCTTGTTTGGCACAGTCGCTTCCATTACACTTCTCCTGAAGACCACCAAGCTGCGAGTCATTTTTGCACTGTTGCTTGACATTTTCCTCGCTGTGAGAGAGGAGGGCTTGTTGGTGAGGTCACAAAACAGTTTGACAGCTTGACTCTGAGCTCCTGGGTGTCTGCTCAGAGAAATACATCTAAAGACTGAAAGAGTAAATCACTCGGGCACAACTGGATCACTGTGCGTCACTCAGAATAACACTGAGGTCCTGTGAGGGAAATGTTTTTACTGGAGAGGCATTGGGATTTACATTTATAGAAAGTGGGGATTCGTTAAGGGCTTTTTGATTGAACATATTGCTTCCTCAAAGAGAAACCCACTGGGCTTTGAAACAAGTCCACAAACATTAACAGCCATTTAAGCTGTTGGGAGCATACTAACAACAGGCGCACTGATCCTTCATCATCATGATAACAATAATAAACATGAACAAAAACTACTTGCTTGGGTTTAGGAGAAGATCGTGATTTGGGTTAAAATAAGTGCTTCCTTGAGGATTTAAGGACCTTCATTGTCATGGTTACAACAATAAATATGTGGTTAAGACTTCATGGATAACAGAAAAAACATTACACACAGGAATCAAACAGCAGTCTCTCATGTGAAAGTCCTGTGTTTTACCAACCCATCCATCCACCCCGTCCTTCTCTTGACCTGGACTTTATACTACATCACATACATTCCTCTTTTCACCATCACTATGGCTGCGAGCAAATGAAAATATAGAAAATATCTCTTTCTATGATAAATATTCAAATGTATAAGTTTGTGTAAAGTATGAACACATATGGAGAGAAGTCAAATATGACTCAGGAAAAGCATTTTTCTGAGGAACAACCAATCAGGAGCTCAAAATTCTGTCGCACTGAAACTTAAATTAGTTCACTTTGAACTTTGAATTTGGCAACTGTGTTGTTCCAATAATAATTTGTTTGAATTTGTTGCAGCACCAACTGGCTTCTTCTCCACAGAACTGGCAGGCCGAGGCTCATGGGCATTTTAAAATTCACCATCACAAACTGATGGAAAAAACATGACAGAGAGACATTCACAGAGACAACGCTGAAATAATAAAAACTGACGTTTGTTCTGACGAAAGATGCTAATAGGGAGGGGTGTTATGTAACATAGGGAAAGAGGGATGTTGGCAGTAATAGGAATCAATTTTGAAGGTGGACGTGTCTTTAAATAACTGCTAAGGCTGACGTATATGTTTATTGCAGAATTTATCAAAAGGCACTTACAGATAAAGTTTGTCCCGGTGAAGGTAAAGTTAAACCGCAGGATTTCTGAGGGAAGTTTTGTGACTTTTTCACTGTACGACAAAGGAGCTTGTTGGGGCTGCTGTAGCAGGTTTAATCTTCCCTTTTAAAAACTTACTTTGCACCATCTGAATTTGAGGATTTGAATCTTACGCAGTAAAAGCCACTGATGTGGTCCTCTGAGTAAATTAAAAGAAGTTCGTTAAAGATTATTTGCTGCTATTCAAAGGTAGTTTGGCACAAAAGCACTGAGATGCTAAATCCTCCCTCTGTTGTCCCAGCACACAGTGGCTGGTTGTTCCATGTCCGGGCCTTGGCACTCTCCGTCCGTCTCCATTTCCAGCTTCGGCTTTACCTCCCTTCTGCTCTGATTATGAGCTGAGGTGTAAAACTGAGAGTCAACAGAGCAAACAAAACAAGCCCTCAGCTGTGTTTGCATTTGCACTCACCCAAAAAACTCCAAGAGTCAAAAAGCAGCTCTCTTATTTTCTACCGGCCTGCCTTCCCTTCCCAGAGAACTGAGAGAAAATCTGTTGTTTACAGGGGATAAACAACAGAAGCGCCACGCCGCCCATATCCATTTATATTTAAACTAAACTCTCAGACAAAATCAAACAAGAGGGAACACTCCACGTGAGGCCAGAGAGCAAGCTCAACGTCTGGCTTTTAGATGGAGCGTAAGTTTCTGTATTTGCATGGCAGTAAGAAAAGAAAGTTTCGAAGGAATGAGAAAGGGGGAAAAAGTAGAATCAGATAAAAGCAGCAACATTTTCGGGTGGATTTCTCTTCCCATGCCCCCCCCCCCGTTTTTTTCATTCCCGCACAGGCTTAAACACTTCAGTCTGATCAAACAAAGCAGCGTTATCTAATCGTTAGACCTGAACGTCAACTGATATCTTGGTTAAATAGGCAGCTGCCAGTGCTTGGCAAGAAGCACAGGGTAGAAAAAAAAAGTTTAAAAAAGTGAACCTCAGCCTGCTGTGTATCAGCTGTAGGGTGGCTCGAAAAGTTGGCCGACTGCCTCGCTGCCAGCCAGACAGTGTGAAAAAAAGCTTTATTGAACTTTATTGAATCAAGGTGGAGATGGTGGAGACGCTGATCTGTGCTTGGATTAGAGCGAAATGTAGTTTTTTTTCGTCTTTCTCACAATTCGCAGTCTGTTCTAAAATAGATCACAACAAGAACTGCAAGAAGTACTGTGAGTTAAACTAAGAGAATGACTTCAGAACCTGAATCAGTCTAACTTTAGCTGTGAAGTGCAGTTACCGAGATTGACAGATTTAAAATTCACATAAAATCTGTCTTTCTTACTTGGTGCTTACTAGTGTCTTTCTAAAAACTATTTCTTGCCTCATATGCCTCTTATCTTCCTTGTTTTTGTTCCTTGTTTCCCTCCTTTTTTACTTCTTTCCATTCCTCTCTCCTCTTTAGCTCCTTCCTTCCTTTAATTCTCAATTCTTTCTTTATTTATTGCCTCTTGTCCTTATTATTTATCACCTATTTTTTCTTCCTTTCCTGTTTTTTTGTTCTTCCTTCATTCCTGCTTCCTTCATCTGTTTTCTTCCTCAGTTTTTCTTTGCTTCCTGCCCTGCTTCTGTCCTTCATTCTTCCCCATTTCTTTGCATTTTCAAGGAATCTGCACATATTAAAACCCACGACACTGGGTTATTTTTTCTCAAAAATGTATCTGTACTGCTTCAGACACTGGAATCTTTTTTCCCACTGTGTTAATGCTGCTTTTATTAAAGTGATTGATTGGAGTTTTTCTTCCATCACTGTTGGGGTGACAGCAGAACTTCATGTTCAGTCCCAGAGGACAGTCCAAGACACACAGCAGACAGCAGACTATACATTTCACTATACAAACATACATTGAACACAGCGGCGAGCAGGCACAGAGCCAAAACAGTATACAAGCTCTTCTGTTGAGGTTACATAAACTCAGCTGTCTCTCTTCTTCTTACTGGGTCAGCTGCTCCCCTCAGAGCCACAGTCTCACATTATCAGAGTGTCTGAGTTATATCTCTGATCACACTACAGCGGCTCTACATTGGTAAGGACACACAGGCATCTGGGTAGCTTGTTCACCTGAGGCTACTGCTGATACAGTGACAGAGAAGTGGAGCAGAGACGAAGAGGCCCAGCCGTGAGAAAGATAAGCTACGGGAAAGCAGCATTAAAGGAGAAGATGAATTTGAATGGTGCACGTATTATGTGGAAACCTCATGTTGGGAAACACATCAGCAGCTCGGTGATGTAATTTCTGGTGAATTTTGTTGTTTGGTGGTGTATTTGTGTATTATGTCATGCTGACATATTTTGGGAACAGCTACAGCTGAGCCTGGAGAAAATTGGTAATCGTCAGGTTTGGTGTCACTCCCTCTGAGTCAAAGAGCGAGGACTTCTTTCTCGAACTGCAATTTCGTGCCAGCGTTTTGCAATAATAGAAAAATGGTAGAAGAGGCACAGGGACCATTTCCACACCAAACCAGTGTGGAAATTGCAACCAAACTAGACCAGAATCCAGTGCAGAAACAGCTTGAATTTTCAAAACATCTGCCTGCTACTATTCTGCACTGTAACAACCAGGCAGGACATACATTTGACTGTCATTGATGTAGCTAGATATCTAGCAACGTTTGAAGATACGTCCCCATTCTTAATCCTGCCTGCAAAACTGTTTGATCAATTTTCTCCAATAAGCAAAATACTACACCTATTTGAGAAACTGATTACAGTGTTTACTGCAAATTTCAGGCATGTTATTCCCAGTAACATGGGGAAAATAATTATTTTTAGCTTTAAAGACCTGACAGATTTGCTTTCTAGCTTGATCACATACAAAATCCAACTCGATTACTTAAAGATTAAACATGTGATGTAAACTCATAGATGAAATGTACAAATGTGTAATGTACCACTCCCGTTTTACTACTTTCTGGTTAGACTGATGGATGAAAAAAGAGAAGTACAAACATCTTGCTGGGCATTTTTTTTCTCAAAGGAGAAAAGTGTCAGGGGTCAGAGATTCTGTCCAGCTGTGACCTCTGACCTATTCACTATTTCAGCCTGTACTAATAATCAATTATCACGCGTGTTTGCAGCTCAGGATTTCCTTCTCTGTGTCTGTCAAGGAAGAAGAGAGGGGGAAAAAAAGACTGCAAAGACAGATGAAAGGCTATTTTCTGCACACTTCTCAACCAAAGGCTATTTTTAGCCTGCTATTTTTTTCATAACTGCTCCCTCAGTTTCTAACAAACATCAAAAAGCCGCTGCTACAACCGAGGGCTTGAAAGACAGATAGAGTGGAGAGATGAGATGGGTTTCAGAGAGCGGGAGAATATGCATGTGAGTGGGTGTGTGTGTGTATGTGTGCACAGGTCAGCGCTAGCATGTCGTCACAGCTGTGGTGATGTAGCCCAGAGGTGATCGAACAGGTGGGGGATGGGCGGGGTTTGTATGTGTGTGTGAATGTGTGTATGTGGTGACATAAGGAAGGTTAAAAATTTAAATTATACTGGCTATTGGCAAACACAGTGATGCCGCTTTCTCCCATGATTCAGTTGTGCTGCAGTGTGGTGCCCTTTCAACTATCGCCAGTTCTTATCTCATGAACACATTAGAGGATATGTTGCCTTCATCTGACAAGAGCGAGCTTTTTTCCCTCTCTCTGTCTCTGCTGCATGTGGCTGTTTTAATGACTGTGTGGGAGGGCGGAGAGGCGGATCTCTGTCCCGCGTTTCTCATTTTTCCGCACAGAACCACCAACCTCGTCCGCTGGATTGCAAGCGGAGCAGCGTGGGAGGAGAGGTGGAGGTGGAGGAGAAACTCACAAGGCCAGTCAGACCTGTTCGGATAGCTCAGGTGAAAGCAGCACACAGAGCACGTTGATGACTGACTTCAGCCAGACTTGATTTACAATCTGCCAATCAAAATAGATCTTATCTCAGATGTTGTGAAGCGACACAAGGCCTTGTTACTTCATTGCTGTCCAAATGCATGCACGATGAGTGTTTTGTTCCGTGCTAATTCCTTAATCGCTGTTTAAACCCAGAATGAAAGACATGAATTGCAACTCAGTATGTACACTCAGTATGAACTGTATCAACTGTTTCAATGCTACAGTTTTAACCTGTGTACTTGACCTTCTTCACTTTTCACTGAACTCAAGCTGAACAAAAACAGTCCAGGTGTCAAATTAGCTTGAAATGCAAATGAAAATCAGACAAAATCTAAAAATATTAGAATCAAATTTTCCTGTATGAAAGTAATTGAAGACCTTCAAGCAGAAAAGCAACTAGGAATTTCACCACACACTAAAATACATCAGTCAGTGCTGAGCACATACACATGCCTTGTGCCCCCACTTGTCAACTGTACTCCGGCACAATGCATAAAAGGTTTTCTTGCCAACTTAGCTGTCGGCAGGAACGGTTCTGCACAACAAGTGGTCCAACCTCAGTTTATGTGGTCATGACTATTCCTTTGCTCCACCAGTATTTCATGGAGGGGTCTGTGCGTGAAGCAGGGTTCAGAGATTGCAGGTGAAAAGATCTTCAGGCCTAGTGTATTTTTCACTTTCACTTCTTTTTGAATTGGTTGTCTGAGTCATTTTGGAAGAAACAGACAATTTACTGCATATTTTCTTTTCAGTATAAGGACTTTATATAACTGATTTCAATGAAATCCTGATGACTGTATTTCATGTCACAGTAGAGGTGTAAAAACTTTTTTCAGTCACCTGCAATATATTATTTGCAAACGTTTGTCCTGTTTCACTGGGTATAAACAAGAACTGGTATGACTCTGCAATACTGCTTGGATATAAAGGCAGTATGATCTAAACATAACTATCTAAGACTTTTTGTGACAGCAATATTTTAGGTACATAATAGTCAGTAGTGTATGCATGTAGAAGCGCTCGGAGGTGGTTTTACCTGCGTTCCTGCCCTCAGCAGTGAACAGGCCTGTGAGGGAGTGTTGCTGGCAGACGGCAGGTATGTCACAGCGTTTATCAATCATCACTTCACTTCAGCTGGCCCCGATCTGTCACATAAAGGCAGAGAGAAACCTGACGTGAGCTGGCTGTGTGTTGTAGGTGGAGGTGTAGCTTTACAATGAGACTGGCTGTGCTTACGAGATGTTACACAACTGATAGTAAACTCTCTCGTCAGTGAGGTATTCGTACAGCTGGCAGGCTGTTTAACAAGTGGCTTTGAAAGTTTTTTGTATAGATTTGTTTAGTTTTACAGTTTCTTAGTGGTTCGATGGTTCTCATCCAAACATCTTTTCAGTTCTTATTTGCATGAAATGTTTTACTTTTAAAAGTCTGATTCAACTGATGTTCTTTAATGAACTTCTGTGTGACAGCTGATGTAGTCAGGAAGCCTTCATAACTCAGCTCATTAAAGTGTAGGTCTGGTAACGCAGAGGCTGTCAGTTCAAGTCCAATCTAAGTCTGTAAATGTATTTTGTCTCTGTAGAGACTTCCATGTTCAGAATTTCAAAATTTTCCTATTTCTTTATTTTTGGGGATTTTTCTTCAACAAGTTTTAGGTTTTATTTTTGTGGTTTTTAGAATTATTCTCTACTAACAAAGTTCCAAAGGCCCTGATAGCTCAGTTGGTTATGAAGCTAGTTTTGAGGTTGTGAGTTCAAATCTTTTAATATATGGTATAATTTTAAATATACAATATATATATATGTTTTTTTGTACAAAATGATTAAGACTGGAACCAATAAACAAGAAATTTCCATGTTGTACTGCAACATCTTTAACCACTACACTATGTTTTGCACAGTGGAATCGAACCAACTTTTAGTCTGTGTACTTGCAGAGAAATGCTGTGTCTTTGGGATGTTCATTGATTGGTCATAGTCTACCCATCTTTCTCTTTATTGCTACCTCTCAGCAAAGCGATAAGCACAACTGTTCTCCAGCCCCCACTGGTGAATGTGCTACAGTGTTGAAATAATACTTTGCACATCTGTTTGCTTGCACATGCTCGCAGCTGCACCTGTGTGCTCTGTCACATGCTATCAGCGCACAAACACTAAACTCCACATGCAGATTATGATCTCTGCTCCCAGGCAGAGAGAATTTGCCAAGAGCAGCTCAGCACCTCTCTACTGCAGAGCCCGCTGAAAAGAGCAGAATGTGCAGACTGCATGTCAGTTGCTTCCCTGAGGCCACTGTATCGGAGGCCCATCAGCGAATTCATATAAAAAGACCAAAAAGACCTGATACAATGCAACTCTCTGGAACTGAGAATAAAAGGTAAATAAGCTCTGTGATACCTGCACTTTCCCCTTTGCAGACACTTTGTGACAGCTGATGAATTTGCCTAATTCTGATTAGCCTCCTGCTGGTTTGTCTCTCTGTTTGTCACTGGAAAGTAAGTCTGATTCAGTGGTTTCTTTAAGTCTGTGAAAGGGACGGGATGGGTGGGAGGGTGGAGGAGAAAAGCCCCTCACCGCTCCAAAGCTATTAGCTCGGTCTCTTTCCACCTGTCACACATTGGTGACTTTATTTCGACTCGACTGAGGCCCCCTAGTAGATATCAGAGAGATCATCTCCGTCTTAAGCTAAATGACTCCAACAAGCGTTGCGGCCCTCCCCTCCTTTTCCCCGTGACCCCCGCGACCCCTCGGCACCACGGACTGCCTGAGGAGCAGAGGTCTGAGCCCGGCCGAGGAGGAGTGGCCATGGGAAGAGGCTGAAATGAGCTCTGTCATGCAGAAAACTGCAGGAGGGGCAGGCGACGAATACACACTCCCACCCCCCACAGATATGCACACACAGCTGGGACAAAGAGTAACACACACACTCACACACACATAAAAAAATAAAAATCAACAGCAATCAAGCACAGCTCTTTCTTTCTTTTTCACACTCTCTCCCCTGTGTTTTCTTTTTCTATTCCTCACATTTTTCCCTTCTCCAACTGTCTCTCCCCTTCTCTCTCACTCACTTCCACACACCACACAAACACACAATAGCAGCTGCAACAAAGCCCACTGCAGGATTAGCCAGTCTTTGTTGGCAAAACACAAATTACAAGTCTTTTAGCGCTGACTCCTCCCTCCCTGCAAGTGAGTGAGTGGTGTGTGTGTGTGTGTGTGTGTGAGAAACAGATAGTAAGTGTGTGTGCAAGCACATGTGTGTGCTCGCTCCTCTTGCTCAATATGATGCATGAAAGAGCGCACAGGATTGCATGCGGGTGTTTTGGTGCTTGTGTGTCATGCTGTGTGCAGGCAAGTGAAACCAAGTGAATGTGTGTGTGTGTGTGGGGGGGGTGTTTTAAAGAGGGGGTTTTGTTATCAGTCCTAGGCCAGAAGAGAAAACAGGCGTAAAGGAGAAGAACCCTCGACAAGACGCCGTCTGAAACACAGAGGAGGAGCAAGTTGTCAATTAGAGACGTCTCTTTTAAAACCGCAGTGCAGCTGAGTTTGTGAAGTAGAGAGTTCAGACCCCTAAATTTCCCCTGATGGTTCTTTACAATCTTTGTGTAGTTACATCTGCAGCTCGCACAGGATGAAGCTCTGAAGGAGACTGAAGACAAAATGAGGAGAAGGTGGCAACGCTGCAGGCTGTATTAGTCACTGTTTGTCATTTGTCTTCATTCACATGATGACAAATTTCCAGTCAAACTCTGCTAAGTTACAATAAAGGCCATTACTGTGCTCACCTTGTTACAGGTTTAGAAACATGGTGCAGTTAGTTAACTAAACTGAACTCACACTATGTCATTTCTTTGCCCTTCTTTTGATATATTCCACATTTTCTCATCAGGTGTTTGACTGGAATGAAAAATGTTTCCAACTCCAGAACACTGTGTTTGTATATAATCCATATTTGATTTATGGTTTTTGCCTGTACTTTTCTTGAGGCATTATTCCTTATCCACATTTCCCGTGTAGGTGTACTTTGTCCTTCAGAGTCTTCTCCAACAGCAAAAAAAAAAACAAGCAGAGGAGTTATTGAGTATTGATCTGTATTGATCATCACAAAAGCTCAGTAATCATGTGGGCTGTGAGCTCAGGAGAAAAACACATGCAATACATCAACGGTGGTTGTTTTTCACATGTACAAGAACAGAGTGTATTGGATACGAAGTGTTGGTGCCGCTCTTTGAAAATCCTCTTACATTCATCAGTTCGTCTCAAACCAGTTTTGGTGAGAGAGGAAAGGTGAGAATGGCGTATTCATTGTATTAACCAGGATGATTATATTTAGGAGCACACTGTACACAGCTGATCTAATTACAAATCCCTCTGAGACATGCGTGAATCACCAGAACAGTCCATGTGTAATTTGTCCTTGAGGTGATATTTAGTTATTGAATTGTTGGTACTGCCTATACAAAGTTGGCAAGAAAAGAAAAGCTATTCTTTCTCAGCCACAAAAGTTCAATCCATAATCCCATGGTCCTTCAGACTTCTCACTTCTCATCTTTGCACACTGGCAGACTGAATTGGCAGCGAGAGCTAAAGACTTGAATTTTAATGCCTAGAAATCATGTTATCAGGTTTTACCGACCAGGACAATCTGTGATTCTTTCATAAACCAAAGGTTGGCTGAAGAGCTGAGTGGCAAAAGGGTAAATGTCAGTTTTTTATGTTTAGAGCCATGTATCAGGTCTTAGAGAAATTATCATCATTCATTCAAATAAATGCATTTGGTGCTATTTTCTATGACCATCTGACAGCAGACATTACTGATTGTGCATGAACCGTTTCATTGAAGCACTGCATGTTTCCTTATGGTTTAACAAACGTCTTGACTTGATGTTATATCTCATTAATTAATTAAGTCTTTTTTAACATTTTATATCCTGTACTGCTTACATCAGCTTGCCACATGATACAAACAATATGATCAGAAAATTGCTTTATAGTGCCACAAGTGGTCAAAAACTCCACATGGAACATTTAATAATGGTAGAGAAGTCACCAAAGTTTTGGTAGTAGTAATCTTCAGAACTCATTTCTTAATTAATCTGATTACAACTACTGTTAATTAAACGCCCGGCTAAAAAACAATGCCACCTCTTACGTCTGGATCCTTTTTATTTTAGTAATTGATGAATTTCACACAGTGACTTTTCCCCAAAAATATGTGCAGAGAATTTTTTAAAATCACACTGGTAGCTGTTAGGTAAACAGCTGTGAGATGTTACCAGCCTTAATCAGTTAAGCACTGAGGTCAGCCATGTCAATATTTTCCCATATCTGCTGAGCGTTGTCTCCTTTATTTACCTTCCCGCTCCCCTTTGGGAATAGCATTCCACTCACATCTTAAGATGGCCCCAGATCACTTAAGCCACTGACCATATGTCATAACTCTGCATGGGATTAGGCACATTCTCCACTTTATGGGTTAACTTGTGGGAAAGTGTGTGCAGCAGAAGACTACCAGTATTACTTGGGGAATATCCTCCACAAATCAGGATCAGCTGAAGCTTTTATTCTGCCCTGTCTTCAAAAAAGAGAAATATTTTATTTGCAGTAGGAGGATGAATAAAATATCATGAAAAAGGGCCAATTAAGACGGCAATAAAGGCTCATCTATTTTATTCTGACACATAACGCATAGTAAAAAATATATTAATTAACTTCTAAGGGCCCCTTCCTCACTCATCACAATGTGAATACATGCATATATAATGCTATTAATGTATAAATAATGCCACAACTGCACAGATTTCCTCTGTGGTCGTGATTCCTTCCATTCATCTCAAGTGACACAGCGTATGTTATTCTTGTTTTGTTTGGTCTCCATCTTTGTTGCGAAGAGCTAATCTCTGTTGTTTCTATGCTTTGTTCGACTGTCAATCAAATAGAGTGGCCAGTAAAGTCATTTCCTTCGAGACTTTCCTCCTGTAAAAAACAACACCATATGTTGTCTCTGCAAGCAGCTTATTATGACCCATAGTTATATTTTACTATTAAGTGACCTCTACCAGCCATGTTAATTAGGAGGGGAGCAATGGAGGAGGTTAGGTGATGTAGAGTGTGGAGTGACAAAGTCCGAGTTAGGAGGAGGGTGGAGTGAACGGCTGTTAATTTCCTGTGTGAAACCAACAGTCAACATCATTTCTTTTATCTGTGATCGTATGATAACCTTAACCACTTGTTTATTATTGTAACCATGATGACAAAGGTTCTCTAAACTTAAGAAAGTACTTATTTAAACCTGCAGTCAGACGTTTTTGTGCCAAAACCATAGCTATTCCTCATGTTTATTACTCTTACCGTGATAACAATGCCATTTTATTGTGTTTGAATTGACAATTCACATACAGTTTAAAGATTTTTATACATCTTGTTCATTTTTTTTGCATTAAGTTTTCTAAGTTTGTGTCCTGCATCTGTCAATAACAAATCACAGACCTTATTAAACCTGATCATGCTTTGGAAGTGGAAATTATTAAGTCATTAAATTTAAAAGTCCATTGAGGGCATGAAGCAAACTCTGCCAGTATCTGAATTTGTTTGAAGCCACAACAGTTATTTACAATAAAATGCGAGTGTATAAGTAAGTCTTGGATTCAGGGAACAAGGACGAGGTATGAAAACAACCCGGCTTTTAACTGTGAACTCAAACTCAAGAACAAAGGGAGACTTAACTGTAACTCCAGCACCGACCTGTGCATTAACCGCTGGGAAGTTTTGCATTTCACAATATTTAAGTCGAAATACCCCAAAGTCCTAATGAGTAGATTTTTCTGTTTTCATGGCAATAAGGACACTCAGTGAAGACAAGTAAATTAGACCAGCAGGGACCACACGTTAAGATTCACTTCCTGTGCCCCAATGATGATCATGCACTCTAATGACTATAGCAGCAGGGAGTAATACAAAGACAAATCCCTCTATAAACCAGTTTTAACGCTGCACTCACGTAACACATAACTTTTTATGTACAACCTTCGAAGCCTGATGGAATCAATTATTATACATTATGCATGTCGCAGATGAAGATGAAAAGGACCATGGCTACAGCTGTGATATGTGATGACAGTTCGTTATGGGGTTGAAGCTTCACACCTGGACACACTGTAACTCTATGAGCACTCTGCAGGGTTTAGACCTCTGGAAAACATCTCTGATTGTTTATAGGAATTGACTGAAGCTTTGAAAATATGCAAATGGAATGGCTATTCCAACATGCATGGTTGTATAAATTTACCTGTTTAATATGCGACAGTTGTGCATGCTAGGATCTATAAATCAGATGTGAATTTGACATGTTAAAAAGCAGTTTCTCATGTGGTAAAATAACGCAGAGTTTTTTCTTCCAAAAAAGAAGAAAAAAAAGAATGTTTTCATGTGATGTCTTGTGATGAAGACAAATTACACAGCATCCACCACTTTTCACTGTGAGTGCTTCGGCACATGCAAGCTAACAAGTAGCTTGCTCATTCGTAAACATGTAAATAAACAACCTACCACAGCCTCCAACAATTCCTGTGACTTCCTGCCAAACAGAATATAACATTTTTGATTGTATCTGTAATTTTGTAAGCAGGGAACGTGTCTGTTAAATGTCTGTTAAACACTGCATTATTTTAAAGTATGACCCTCATTCCTCCTCACTTGTTTACTGGTTTTATCAGAGACCTCAGAGGCAGCAGAATGAAGAATCCAAGATATGTAGTGTTAAGCGGAGGTGGATAACAACTCAGCACTCGGACCGGATATGTGACAGTCTTTAGATTCTTTGTGTGTGTTGAGTACCTGTCTTTCTGCCCCGGGGGATGAGCTGCTACCTTCAAAACACCCACTCAGTCTGCACTCCAGTCACTGCAAAACAAACAAAAAGAACGTTTATGAATGCATGTGATGACACCACATATAACCTCCCAAATTGTGGATCAAATGACCTGATTTATGTTGCAATGTTTCCCTCCATACATCAAGTGCAAACATCAGGAGCTTTAAAGTGTCTGTGATTCTCTTCATTGTGATAAGACTCTGTTCAAATGCATTACTGAAGTGACTGTCTAAACAATAGAGTTAACCAGCCTACAAAACAAAACAGCACAATTATTTCAGAGCTAATTTCAGTTCAACAAACAAGTGAGCTTCATTAGCTGATTATAAAAACTGTCTAATTAAAGCAATCATGATGATAATACTCAAAATCAATTTCTCAGACTCTCAGCGTTCCCGAGGGTAATGGTGTGATTAACGATGGTGGGTAACCTTAATTGGAAATCCATACAAAAACACGTAAGGATATTTATTTTGTATTGTGAGTGAGGTTGGTTGGGATGGCAGTTGGTGGTTACCTTGGAAACAGAAGAGGGTGGTCCTTTAACTGGGTGGATATTGGGCTTTAATGCACTTAGAAAGAAAAGAAAAAAGATGGGACAATGTATAAGTGTAAAGTTCACTGCAGTAGGTGTTTGTTTTAACATGTATGTGTCTGTTGGTGGAAATGTGTCTGTCAGATGAGAACAATGCACTAAAAACATTGTTACTGTATGACTTTGTCATCAGAAGCACAAAAGTAAAAACCTTTGGTGTCTTTATGGATTTTACACAAACTCAAAACTTTGATCACTTTATCAGCATGTACTGACACAACTACAGCAGTTTCACCTTTGCATGTTAAGTATTTTTGTCTGCATCTGTGCAGACAAGATGACTCAAACTTGCAAAATACAGTCTGTTGGATAAAATCAAATACAGTGCAGGGCTGAATACACAGAGCAAACCATTAGTTTTTCTTTTACATCTGACTGTTGTTCTGTCTGGCAGGACAGGTGAGACTTGAGCAAACTCAGAGGACGCATGTTACTGAGGTCATTTATTTATTCATTTCCCAAATTTGCCAACGAAACAAGAATGTGATCAACATTCTCCCATGTCTAATCTGCTGATCTATCCGCCCCCCTTGTCTTCCTCCTTAAGGGGTTCACTGGTGCAACAACAACATGATGCCACTTTGTTTCCAAAAGACAATAGTCATCATTCAAATAGTCACAAAAGTTTGCTTGCCAGGAAAATGTACAAATTGGTCGATTTAACTATAGAACCAATCAGTTCTGGTGAGTACATGGTCTCAAATAGTACGTCGAGTGTTTGGAGTGAGCTGAAATGTTACCTGCTTCTCAAAACCCTTGGGTTTTTAGCAAAACAAAAGGTGACTCATATTTATCATTAAAGTCTAAGTAAAGACACTCACTGTATTTATAGTGTTTGTGGTATATTTAAAGATTTTTTTGTGCATAGGGAGGACACTATCGCTGATTCAAAGCTGGGTCAGAACCAACGCCTCCCCAGTATCATCCATCATCTGCAAACAGCCCAATCTTCCCCGACAAAGTAATAACACCTCAGTGGACCCAGCCTGATAGCCTGGATAAAGGAGGATCCAGCTGGACGGGAGAGCACACTGACCAGGACTGCTGCACTTCAGTTTGCTCGTGGTAACTCTTTCCTCTGTCTTCTGTCTCTGTCTTCTTCAGTCTGAGTGTCTACTTGTCTTTACCTACTCTTGTGTCTGACGGCTTTTCTGTTTCCCTGCCTTTGTCTGCTTGTCTGCCTCTCAAAATCTAAAAAGCAATAAACAATGTTCAAAAGCACTCTTTGAGAGCAAGTTCAAAGTCAGTCAGTCTACCCCCCCCCCCCTTTCCCTCTCCATATATATATATATATATTATCTCTTCTTCCCCAGCTTCTCCTTTTATTGTCTGGCACGAGTGGACGGTTGCCTACTTTCATGCTCCCTCCCACTGTCAGCAATGGTATATTGCAGCCCAGCCGGGCCGCTGCAGTTAAACACCGGTTACTATGTCTGGTTAGCGGTTTTGTTCAGTGTGACAACCTCGTCTGTTTTCCCTGTGTCCAAACATTTTGTGTTATGACAGCTAAAAGCAGGGAGGGTAATTACTGCAGCATAGTAACCTGAGTGTTTCTGTGGGGGCGAAAGGACTGCATCAACACACACATCACTCATAAATAGGTCGCATCCAAAATAGAAGACCGCAAATAACCCACAGTAATAGAAAGAGCTTTGAGAGCACTTTAGCATGAACAACACAAGCTGCAGAGTGCTTTAGATACAGAACAAATTCTGATATAAAAGCCTCCTGTTCCTCTCGATTAGTTTGGCTTATTTAATTCTGTAAACTAATATTTCATACAGTAAGTAACACTTTACAGCAGTCCGTACAGAGCTGAAAATCTCCCTCACACATATTACACCTGTAAAACAACACAATCTAAATATTACAGAGCACTCTGAGAGCGTTTACATCCACCAAGGCTGCGCGATAAAAAGTTTCCACCAAACTTAATCTGTCATATTTTTGAGATATCCAGGAAAATAAAACAAATATAATCCGAACTATAACCTCATTGGAGGTGTATGGAATCTATGATTACATTTAGAATAGATGAGACATAAGGCAACATTTTACAGCCACTGAATATAGAATATATGAATTATATAAAGTCCGGGACACTGACAATAATGTAAAGCTTGAGCAGTTCTGTGAAGAATAAATGGGGGGAAACTGACTTCTGCCAAAGGTGCATCTACTACTAAATACTGACTTATGCAAATAAGTATTTTATATTTGCAATTCATTTAAATTTAGAACTTAGTCAGGTTTCTTTTTACTTTGACATAAAAAAGCCACATTAAATCTACACTTGTAAAACAGTAAAGCATGAAAACTTCCATGGGTGGTGATGAAATACTGATGATGCAAAAACAGACAAACCAAATACTAACACATTATTTTGCACCTACTCTGTATTCACTTGCAGACTATGGACTTTTGATATATGACCATGCCCGTTAATACACTTAAATAGGGTTGTTGTAGAGTATTCCACCACATTTTTTAATCTACTTCAAACTAATAATTTTAAATCAAATCTTCAGTGAGCTGTTATTTCATATAAACTACCTCTGTTGGTCTTGTGGGTTGCATTTTTTTCCACCTCCCCTGTGCCCTCCAATCACTGGGCCTTGCATTCTCACGATAGCTTGTTTTGACAGGAGTTCCACGCTCCAGACAGACCGAATATTACTTGACTCCAGACCTCCCCCTTTAAAGGCGCTGAGCCTTGCCTCAGAAACCCGATTAAAGCCTTGGACAATAATCTTCCTCAATTTCCACCCCCTCATCTTCACTCTTGCCTCCCCACTGCCCCCTCCTAGCCCCTCGGTCTCAGCCAGAGCTTCTCGGTTTTGGTCAAAAAAGCGCTGTGAGATCCCTGGCGCCGGGGTCCGTGTGTTTTCACAACTGCTTGGCTAAGCGCTAGGAGCAGCTTGTTAGCTCTGCTCTGTCCACCACTGAACGCTTAAGACAAAAAGGATCTTTGAGGAGAGGGTGTTAGTGTCAGTCAGTCCATCCCCCCTTAAACCCCACAAGTATTATGTTTCTATCCTGGTGGATTTACTGAACCGATTGACTACCGCTGTTCAAAGATAGACCCTGGTCTGACTCTGAAGCTGCACACCATCTTTAACCTGTCTTTCCTCTCCCGTACCTTTATTTAGCCATCATTCATGCAGGCACGGACACTGAGCACACACACCTCTTTTCAGAAACATTGTGCTTGATATTCATCCACTTAACACACATTCACAAATGAGCTGCGTCTTGACTCCAAATTATACACACTAACAACCAGGGTTTTGAGAAGTGTGTAACTAATGATTTTTATTGTCAATTCATCTTTTTTTAATTGCCCCTTGTAATTTCCGAGAGCCTCCCAGTGAGTGATGACAGATTGTTTTGTCCAAAAACTGAAATCTACATAGTATAAAACCCACACACATTGAATTTACAATTATATAAAACAGAAAAAAAGGTTGATAATCCTCACATTCAGTGCTGGGCCAAAAAATTTGTTCCTGGCATTTTGGCCCACCACAATCCATCACATATCACCCATCTTCGCGCTCCCCTGAATATGTATACCAACTGTGCCGCTCCCTAAAAACACTAAAGCCGTGTAGGAGGGAATCAAGGACGATTAAGAGCGAGGAAACATGATAAATACCTTCAAAATGTGGCGTTGCAAAATTGTAGACTCCACTGTGATGAATTCCCTGCGATGCATCCTGTGTGTGAGGGAGAAAAAGTAGGCATGCTAAATGATTGATCGGATGATCAGTGATTTCCAGACAAAAAGAGTGATGCATAAACTGTAAACTTACCAAGTCTAAAATGGTTATAGAGGTTTAAGGCTTGAAGAAAACATGAGCTGCTACTGAATGTTACAACGAATATTTTCAGAATCATTTTAATAATTTCATATCACCATATTAGGCTACAACAGCAGCTTTCTTATTAACAAAATAATTACATTCTTCCAACAAGACCACAGGGAAATTTACGAAAGCTAGATTGCTAGCCGCTAGCGCGTGTTTAGTAATTAGCCTTAGCCAGTGGCTTAGCCAGTTTTCACAATGAAATATAACATTTTCATCATTAATCATTTCATCTCACCTTATTAGGCAAATAAAGCAGCTTTCTTATTGACAAAAATAATCATGTTCTTCCAACACCACGTATCAGAACCATATTAAAAGATATTTTATGCTAGCCATGGAAAACATATCAGAGCTAGTTTGCTAACCGCTAATAAATATTACTATTGTGTTAGCTAGTGTGCACAGTCTGTTAGCTAGCCACTCGCGAGCTAGCAAACGACACCTGCATTCATAGACGTAGCAAGCTAGGCAAACTGAAATAGAGCAAACTGCAAATTTTAATGTAATGTTATCAATATGATTTTACTAACATCAGCTAGTTTTTTGCTCAGTGTTAGGGCTAGCTTGCTAGCCGCTAGCAAATACTTACAAATTAGCTAGTGTGCACAATGAAACATACAGAGGTCCTACTGTACATTACAATGAATATTTCCATAAGCATTTTAGACATTTCATCTCAACCTTGTTGGTTAGGTAGGTTTCTTATTAACTGTATTATGACGTTCCTCCAATAAGACCATGTATCAGCGCCACATTAAAATATATTTTTGCTCACCAGGGAAAACATAGCAGAGCTGGCTCGCTAGCTGGAAACAACGTTTGCTTTTTTTTTTTTTTTTTTTAATCTAATGCGTACAGTGCGCGTGACATGTCATGTGACCTCCCTACCTCCTCTACGTAACATTGACGTTAGAACTAGCTAGCGAGCGACCTAGCAAACTACACCTGCGTTCATAAAAGCAGCAAGCTAGCCAACTTGAAGTAGAGCAACGCGTGCAGACTTTTATTTTATTGTGATATTATCAACATAAGTTTGTAAACTTCGACCAGTTTGTTCACCACTAGCGCATTTTTATCAGTTGTATCAAGGAAATCGTGATGTGTTCCTGTACTTCAGAGTAGCATAGCCTTATGCTAGTCATCACCATCACTCTACGTATCGGACGCCGGCCGCCAGCCCATTGTCAGTCTCTGCTTACCGCACGTTCCACTCTTCCTCCACTGCCGTCCCCTTCAACATCATCATCACCACCGCAGGCCACAGGTGCTGAAGAAGATCCTGGAGCAAACGTATCAGTAAGTTCTGCATATTTGCTAGCACCTGCTGTTGAACCTAAAACCCCTAACTTTACTAGATAAAGTGGTTCCTGGTTCATTTCCACTCGCCTCCAGGTTACTCAAAAAATGTTGTATAACTTGTGAAGTTGGCAGAGTGGCAGTTTGACTCATTTATAGATACAGATTCATATCTTGTGTCATTTGTACTTAGTAAAATGGCACAATGTACTCATTTCTTGCATATTATCTGCCAAAACAGTGCACTCTCCATGTTAGTAAACTGTGTATACTATGTTATATTTTGTAAGAAATAGAGCCACAGCTCTGGCATCTGCTCAGTTTGGTACAGCCACAAGCAGCTACCGTTAAAGTGCTAACAAGCTTTAATCAAAAGCACCTTGGCAGTAGTAGAGGTGCATTACTCACCGTTTTCTGTCAGATGTTCTCCTTGTGGTCACAGTAATGCTTGTCTAACCTGCTCACAATATGTGTGCCCCAAGCGCTTCACAATTTAGATCACTGTGTTGTGGGTTACTGTGCAGGCAAGGGTGCAGGTTAGTGGAGTAAAGATGACAAAGGCAGGGAGTGGCTGCAGAAAAGTACAATTTATATTGCAAGGCCACAACATACAATAGAAGTTATGAGGTGACATCACTTTTTAATGTGATATAACCCTCCTTAAAACCACTGTGGTAAAACAAACCCACTATAGCTGTTACACTGGGAGGAAAACAAAGTAATATCTAAAGGCCATCTGATTTAATCTGTGCACTATGGCAGTCTGTTCAAAGTTTTCTTTTGAAGCCTGATCCAAATCAAAAGAACTTGAGAGGATATTTTAAAATATTACTTTCATTACGTCATTGATTCAGGTGACCATATGTTTGGTCGGTTTATGTTACGCGGCACCATAGAAAACCCCTAAAAGCGTGTACCTAAAGTCTGTGTGGCTCAGTTTATGCAGATGAATGTTTTGTTTAATAAATACTAATGCATGGATGGCAGCTATTATGTGTTTATAGTATGTTTTTGTCATTTATCAAGGAGTGACGTGTACCTATGGTGATGTTATGTCCACATTAAAAGCAGGAGACTCCACTGCACTCATGCATGAAATAGAACCCCTGTTTTATTATTTTAAACACAATTTTTGAGACTTCATAAGAACATGCCAGGCCTGTTTTTTGCCACTTTGCTTTGCTCCCTTTGTTCTGTGCTGTTTTCATACTCTTGGATTTAGTTATCAGATTTTGGATTTGGATTGCTCTTTTCAGTTGGATTGTCTGCTTGGCTATTTTCCTACCCATTCTGACCCAATATTTCATGACAGCACTTGCCATGCAAAGCGTTACTCTTAGTGAGAAACAGCTGACACTGATACTTGGAGCTCAGGAGCTCCTCCACTGTCAGTATTCAGACTGCAGAAGCAGTCAACAAGTTCTCCAACATCACATCTCAGGCATGCAAAGGTTTTATCACGGTTTTCTCATTCATTTGTACAGAAGTAAATTCATTTCCAAGCATAGTTGTTTCTCTACAGGGCTGCCGCTACATGGCTTTATACAAGACAAAACATTACGAACATGATCCTAATGTTGGCTTTGAGCCATATATTGAGTTGGAGCCAGTGTGCCGGGCCACATTTTGGCTGATTTGTCTCTTAGATTAATAATGGTTGTTTAACCAGACTCCTCTTCTTCACCTGAACCTCCTCTTCAGGACTGAAGTGGATTTAAGAGGTGAAATCAATAACACTGTGAGCACATGTCAGCTGGGTCACCTGCAGCATGTGTGTGTGTATGCGCATGTAGTGTCTCTGATTCATGCAAACACACAGAATCTCATGTCTACCTGTGCACACTCACCCTCAAACACACATCAATCCTCCGATCCACCTTCCTTCCCAGCATTCAAGGTGTGCCAGAACGATCAGTAGAGAAGAATTACAGCAACCTGCATGGGAGACAGCAGAAGAAGAAGAAGCTCATTGTGCAGCCACGCCTTTGGGCGAAGGGACAGAGTGAAATAACCACAAATATCAATCATGCCCCAGCTCAGCTGCTTGCTGCTGGGCCTGCACCGACATTCCCTGGCAGGTGTGAAATACCAGCGGTGAGAAATAATTAACAGAGCAGTGAAGCGTGGTAACCTCTGATGGGTTTTCTGCGCATGAAGCAGTGATGTTTTCAAGACTCTCTGTCCACTGGCTCGTTAGTTTAGTTTAGCTGACTTTAGTTTAGTCAGGAATTCCTAAAATAAGCACTTAATAATCTCCTCTCCTTCAGGCAAAAATATTTTTGTTTTGAGAGGCAGAAATCATGGCACCTGAAGTGTTCATTGACAAATTGCTAAGGCTTAAAGCTAATCCCTTACATGGATGACCACAGCTACTGTTTGTATTTGCTGTCCATGTTTCCATATACAACTACTCCATCCAGTAAGGAAGAGCAAGAGACGAGGTTGAGAGCTCTGGTAAAAAGCTAGCGAGTGAGTGAAGTTTTCTTACAAACAAATGTGTTATCACAAGAGGTTTGTTTGTTATTTTACATGCAAATCTCACAAGCCTATAACCCCAACCTTAGTTAAATGGGTCATTTTATAGGATTAACTTGAAAAGCTTACGTGTAGACATGACATGCGGGAAATGTCTTCAAAAGTGGCGTTTTATTTTTCCGCCATTTCATGATATCACATAGATGAAACCCATCACATATCCCAGGCCTTTAATTGCATCTGTAAATCCAGCTATCCCAAAACCCCTCTACACCCACTGTGAGCACTGCTCAGACCCACACTAGACAGAAAACACTTACATAAAAGGCTTGCTGTTAAGAGAGTTGACATTGGTAATTACATATTTTGCAAGTCCCTGCCTGTTGCACTTAAAAGCGATGGGACGCCAAGTCTTTCTGCAGCGGCTGTTTCTTTTTTTAAACCCCAGACAATATAAGACTACAGAAAAAAGAGTGAAACTGCATGCCGCCGCCACTAATTCACACACCCAGACAACACCCAGTAACCCACACATACCCTCGTCTCTAGGCTGCACACGCCTGCGACAACTAATTTCTCTGGGAGTATTTCAAGAAGCCAAATTTGTTGCTTGCACATGCATGTGGGTTGGCAGCAGCAGAGGCTCTTCAAACATCTAGCTCCACCAGTGAGCTATTATTGAATCCAAAGATCTGAGGTTGATCAAGAGCCTTCAGGTCATCAGAAATGAATTGAACCGCTGTTTGTATTTGTTGTCAGCAGGCAGATGATGCTCATAAATGTGGCACCCTTTGATTCTGTGCTCAGATTATTCACTGTGGGTAATTAGTGATCACTTTCATGACTCAAACAAATGTAATTGCCAAAACAAAGAAGTGAGGGAAGGGAAACTGTTTAATTCATGAGAATATATTGGCATTTATGGAAGACAAACGATATGGAGCAAATATTGCTCTGGAGGAACTGTGCATTCCTGGAGCTCGGCAGCTTCAGATCTTCCCTGTCTTTGTCGGCCTGGAGGTGTAGACTCTTGCAGTTGCTAATTACTCTGCGCTTTCGTTGCCACCCTTAATTAGAGGAAGTAATGTTTGTATATGACTCCAGCAGCTGAGGATCTCCCAGTCAGCCGCTGCTGTTCCTGGCGAGGAGGCATATTGCTTCCAAGCTCAGAGTTAATAATGCAGGTGCCAGCAGCCAATTTCAGAGGCATGTGCTGAACTGATGACCTGCTGTTCAAAAGAAATGCGGCGAGGTCACAGAGAGAGTGAGATGAAAAATTAAGAGTGTTTCTGGGTCTTATATTGGAATACACAGAAAGATTTCTGGATTTCTGTCAGTTTGACCTGACGTGATGTTTGTCAACTGTTCTTCACTGAACATCCTCACAGGATATTTTGATGGGTTGCTTCTGTGTAAACACAAATGTTCTCACTTTGTTACCACAACAGAGAGAGGGTTTGCTGCAATTCATTTTGGGGAGATGGTGTGGAAAATAGAGAGTGAATGTGTAAAAAAATAGGAATAAATGTGAAGAATACAGGCTGCAGTGTTGAAAGAAATTGTGCATACAGTACTGTATGTGACAAAAGACAGAAAAAACTGAGACAAAGCATTAAACCTATGGAGCCGTCATAGAAACTGTGCCCCTGGATTTGTAAAATGAGAGTACAGGTTTACATGTGGCTCTTTTTTTGTCAGTGGACTCCAGGGGGCTCTGTAGAAACCTGTCCAGGCTCACAGCAGTTGTGCAGATATTTATGATCATGACTCTGTCCTGCAGGTGAAATCAAAGGCAAGTAATATTTAACTGCTAATTTCTGCCGCTGGTGATGAGCTTAAGTTGCTTTAACATCATGATAAATGTCTCATTTATTATCATAAATCTTGTATCTCCCATAAATCATAGCTGAATTTTGTTATTTGTTGTGAAAATTTTACTTTGAATTTCTTTCTTTCCTTTCTCACACATAAAACTGCATTTTTGAGTTATTAAAAGTCATAAAATTTCTATTCAGAAACTGCACAGATTCACGGCTTGATGTCTTATAAATGAATTCTTTCACACTCACACATTTTATCAGTTTCATGTAGTCGTAGGAGCACACACAGAAATGTGATCCATTCTCTGCTCCAGCTCTACACAGAGCGAACAGTTTTAAGAACATCCAAACTGATAATGGTCCAGTTGAAAGATGAAGTAAATCAATCCATGGAAGCTTGCACCACATGAAACGCATGTCATCTGTGAAGTAATTGCATCTGTATGTGCACCGAGGGCTGGCTCTGAAGAAGCCACATGAAGAGAGATCATTACTCTGAGGCAGTTTGGTGTCAATGCTGTGATTTATATGGGCTAATATATGGAAAGTAGCCGCTCTTTTTAATAGCCCAAAACCAGATTCATAATGTAGTAGTGCTGAAAAGGAAGTTACTATTCTGTGCTGTGAAATGGCCAGAACTGTAGGAAATACTGATACAAACAAAGTTTACAGAGAAGAAATAGCACACGTTAGAGAAAGATGTGGAAAGCAAGAAAAAGATGTTTACATTACAAACACGGAGACTCGGGAGCGCTCGAGAAAAATCACTGACTTTGAACTCGTGCTTTCAAACACAGTTTTTATCACTTCACATTTTGACGTGCAGCCCTGACATATCAATTGTGCAGAAAATGAATACATGGCAGCTCCCACATAAGCTCTTTCACTCTTTTTCTCTTGTACTTGTTACATTCATATTTCTGAGCACAACGGGAAACACGCTGCCATTACCTGAGAGGAAAGACATGAAAAGACTGAGGGATAAAAAAGCTCAAACTAGGACAGTGAGGCACGACTACTCCAAAGGAACGAAACCAACCCTTATTTTTTTGACCTGCATTAAACAAAGGCCTGAACATGTTGGAGAGGCGACGTACGATTTTTCAGCCAAAACTTGAGCCAATTTTTAAAATAGATGACTTGAAACTTCCAGTAAGCAACCAATTTGTCTGCAGCTGGTGCTGTCACTGTGTCGTTTACAGTATGGATCAGTAATGAGTCCAGCTCTTAGGCTGCATCAGATAATATACAGCACCTGTGTTGCAGAACAATGTGGGAGCTCTGAGCGTGTTTTTCTCCTGAGAAGCTTTAGATTGTGAACAAAGTCTGAGTGAGTGAAGGTTTCCTGAAGGTTTAAACTCTACAAGGTTTCATCAGAGAAGACAGACTCTCTGTAGCTTTTGTGCAAACTCAGCTTTGATAAATTCCACAGTTGCAACGCTCTGTAGACATCCTTATTATATAACAGTTGCAATATGCTGGAAATCTTTCTAAGGCTGAAGATATTTTTGTGCTCTGTTAACTTAAAGAAGAATGTCACTGTCTCATTTCCTATCATTGTTGATCATGCTGAACGTCACTGTTAGCGTGTCTGTCTAAGTGATGGCTAAGATGGTGATTTCAGTTGTATAACTGAAACATCCCAGTGTTTTGAGTAACTTCTACTGTGCATAGCACTTAACATATCTATCTTTATATGTAGAAATAAACACAGATGAGATCATGGTTCCTCTTGGGTCCTGTGTTTACGCTCAGTGGGAGCATGCAGTGGGGGGGTAAGTTCCTGTAAACTTAAACTATCAGAAGTTTTGTCATGCTTAATCATAAATGATGAGAAAACATTTTTAACAAGGCTGATGCAGTCACATCCCTGACATGTAGACAGGTAGCTCAGCAGACAGACAGGTAGGGAGAAATGTCAGCAGGCAAGCACACAGTAAGACAGCTGAGCAGAGAGACAGGGAGACAGTTATTACTCTTACAGCGCTAGTGATCAACAGTAATTATCTTTTCTGACCAGGGAGGGCTGTCTCTTAATGCCTCCCTCGCCACTGACAGCTCATTAATCTCCAGCAGCTGAGCCGAAAGAGGCGAGCTGCCAAACACCACAACACAAACCTGTTCCGACAACCTAGATACATACCTGAGAGATGACAAAAATAAAATCACTCACCCCTGTTACCCTAAAGAGGCTCGGCTGCATAGGATCTTGTTTACATATATAGCTCTATGGGATCAGACACGTCTCAGAGGAAGTGATAGGACTGAATCAATCCCTTACAGTCTGTCTGCTGTCAGCTTTTGACAAGAGAAAGTATTTTAAGATGTTGTGGGAGTAAGAACACAGCGATGACTACATTATAGCTGAAATCATTTCAGTTTAACTGAAATGACAAATGTATGGAGAAAGTTGATCCTCTTGTTTTTTAGATATCAGTGGGCCCAAAGTGCTTTTGGCTCAATGCAAAATATCACAAGTGGAAGGAAGTAGGCGGACGTGAGGAGTTTTATTACAGATGAAACGAGACAAATGAAAACACCACTACCAACACAAACAGACAACATAATACTGTATTTTTTAGACATGATAACTTGAAAAATGATGCTGGATTCTTTCCAATTTACACTTTGAAAAAAAAAGGCCCCCTCTATTCATTGCACAGGCCTATATCCAACTATAAAAAGACACTTCGGAAAAGACTAAACCAGCTCCTTTGCAGCCACACTCTGAGCTCATTCTTTACCCGTAAGAAGCAATCCCAGAAAGTGAACCAAGACCAGATGCTGTTGATACAATACAAGTTCATTTTCAGGCTTAACAACTCATATTGTGTAAAGGAACAATAAAACAATGCCTCTTTGGCTGGGTGGCATGCCATAAACAAGCAGGCACACGAGTCTGCTTACTGGGAAGGAGAGTTTCCAGTCATTGTTAAGCATCTGTCAGAGAACAGCACACAGGCTGTCCAGACTTTAACATGTAGCTGCAACAATATATCTTTTTAAGAATTAATAAAGTTTGATTTCTCTTTTTGGCATCATTTCTTGCGGATTTACACATTTATACTGTTATCTTTGTTTTTTTTAGATAATTTTTCTAGTCTTGAAACTTTGCCTGAGCTGAAGCATTTCATCAGACACCAACCAATTAGGATGTTTGGCTTTCTTTCAACTGTTGCCATCTCCAAGTTACCGCTCACTTGGCCAAGCTTTAATGATAAACAAAAAAAAACTTACTTACTTTATTTACTGTCATTGTAACATTTTTAAAAATCTGATTAAGTGTTAGAATACAGGCTTATAGCATGCTGACTTTCTAAACACTGAAACATGCTAATTTTGGCAGTAAATCCAAATGCAGTGTCTCAGGATGAGATTTTAGACATTGATGTAACACAGAGAACTAACTATATTTTTGTGTTTGTTTGGACTTACCCTGGTGCCATCTTATTTTCAGCATTAAAACAGCTTTAATTCTGCATTACCGTATGGTCAATTAAAAATATGACCTTTTCCATTTTAAGGAATAGTTAGACATTTTGGGAAATACACTTATCTGCTTTCTTATTGAGAGTTAAATGAGAATATTGATACCATTTATATGCCTGTAAAGCAAAACTATGGTCAGCAGCCACTTAAACTGGAAAAGGGGGGGAAGCCAGACTACTAGCTGTTTTCACCTGTTTCACAGCTTTGTGCAGAACCAGGCTAACTGGCTGCAGGCTCCAGCTCATTATTTAGTGTACAGACCTGAAAACATGTCTGTGGTGATTTAAAAACAGACTGAAACAGATTGTGTAAAAGTATTTGTTTCCTGTTGACTGACTGACATTAACTCAGTACCCTGCTGTCAAACTGAGAAAACTTTCCCACTAGAAACTTGAATACTTTATTTCCCTTGGTAGTCCTGAATTCTAACTTTTACCAGAACATATTTAATGTGGTTTATCATAGTCAGTACCTCTACTTTTGATTGGAGCACACACCAGTGGACTGGCTGAAACAGCAGCTTAGAGTTACAAGATTTTTTACCTGACAGCTGCTTGTCTTTGGAGGCAGGTCCTCAGTGTTCTGACAGCCTCACTTATCACTTTACTGCAGAAGCGAGAAGCGAGCTCCAGTTTACTGCTGACCCCCCCTCCGTCTGTGTCAGTGCCCGGAGTGGGCTGGGATTGGCAGGCCCTCGCTGTATAATGACGGTAATTCATTTCTATTAAACAGGTCTGTTATTATTGTTAAATCGTTCGAGTGGCATCTACACAATTAACACACGCTGCCAGACAGCAGGCTGAGCGAGACAAATTAAAATCCAGTCAACTCGGCGGCCACCGCAGGCAGTGTCACCGCCTTCATGCAGCTAGGAGAATCACCTACCGACGGTTTTGTGGGGTTAAGCAATAATAGGACAGGCTGAAGTTGTTGTTCCTTGAGGCAGAGGACTGAGAGACAAACAGGCCTAAACTGGTCTCTGCAAACAACCGCCCTGTGGTGAAGATGCCCACGGCACAGCTGCCGTTCCCCAAAATGGGAGAGTAAAAAAGCTGCATTGGTTCTTGCGTGAAAGTATATAGTTGTTATTCAGGATGTTAACCATGTGTTTTCTATGAGTGTATGTATGCGTGTGTGTGTTGGGGTATTTGGGCAGCATGTTATTCTGGTTTGCTGAGCTATAACTGGACAGCAATTCAGAGAGCTCCTTACCGTAACCTCCGACCAAAACACTGGCACGACTTTACTGGATTCATCCCCACTGTTACTGCCGCCCCGCTGTAGAATTAGAAGGACCAGGCTGGTCACTGAATAATGGCAACCAGATTCAATACACACGACGGGTGCACTGCAAAAACTAGAAAATTGAAAAAGATGATGATTTGATCACAAGTTGATTTTATTTTATTTTTTTGTCTTGAGCATCCTGGTCTGTCAAAGGTTCACTCTTCCACCATGAAAGACTTTTATTAAGCACAAATTGAAGTTTGTGTCCAGGTTTTGATAACAGAAAATGATGTTGAATGTTCAACAATTAAATCAATGGCACGTTAAGGTTGCTGTCATGGTAAAATAAGAAAAACTTTTCTTGAAAATGAAGTTACTGAGACAGGATCTAGTGTGTTGATATCAGGGTTGATTTGTCGACCAGAATGTGACCAGAGATATTTGATTGGATAGAAAACAATACAAGATAATGGCAACAAAATTCAATAACCAATAATAATTTGTAATTCAACCAAGAACAAGCTGAATTCAACGACTGTGTCAGTTCACTGTAAATTACAAAGCACTCATAATTGGAAATGATCTGGATAATAGGCTGGAAATCTCTCCTTCCCACTGAAAACCTTATCATGAACTCTTGCATCCAGGTCACTGCATCTGTAGGTAAATGTTCCCTCCTCATTAACACCCCATCACCCTGCTCCTTCACTTTTCTCACTTGCATTGAAAAACCTACAGTAGCAGCGTTTCTTGTTGAGTGAGCTGATGTGGGGGAAACATCTCTCTTGCTTTTCCTGTTGTTTGCATTTTAAAACACTGTATTCATTTCACAAAATGTCATGAGACCAGGCTGTTCCATTTTCAGGACATTCAGAGAGTTTGAAAGTTCAACAGCTGCTAGAATCCTTTCCTGAAGCTTCCCCTCACCCACTCACAACATAATCAAATATTCTACAGTAAGCATTTGCCTAATGATGGCTTCAAAATATTGATTTAAAGCAGGAATGCCCAGTCTAGCCAGTCATGCTCTATGCACCCAGCCCTCCTGCAGGGATGCTGGACCACATCTGCTGTCGTCTTGATTTCTGTGTTCCTCCCACCCTGTTTTTAACCTCGGAGGCAACACACAGCCAGGCAAAGCAAAGCTCTGCAGGCTTCTCATTAAAGCTTCACTTCAGCATCACCAAATATTTGCATAACAGAATCTTCTGCTCAATTTAAAGTCTGTGGTATTTCGACCAAAGCGCCCTGTGGTTAAGTTCTGGTTTGGTGCTCCTCTTTCTCATGAACGCAGAGCGAGAGATGAATAATGCGCATCGCAAGCTTCAGTGCACTACAGCCACTGATGGTGGTGGGATTAATGCTTTTCCCTGTGAAAAACTGAGAAAGAAAACTTGTCTGGAACATGTTGAAAGTGTTCATAAATCACCCCCACCCTCAGCCTAACCCCCAGCCCCTGAGAGTGTGTGATGTGTGTGCGTGTGTGTGGACTCGATACAGACGCAGCCGTGATGACATCGTCGCCGCTGAAGAACAAGTCGGCCTGTATGACAGAACAGCCGGACCACCCACACAGACCTACATAAGTGAGCCTTCTGATACTGCAGGCCGAGACGCTGAGACCTGTCTGCTGAATCAATGAGGAAATTTTTATTGTAGCTGTTTAACTGCACGAACAAAGAAGTAGCATCGCCACAAAAATGTCGAACACGGGAAATGGTGGCATTTTTTTGTCCTCGGAAGGATTCACAGTGATTCTGCAACAATGACAGGGTGAAGTTTAATGTGTCTTTAAATCACACTGCTTTGTAATTTCAAAACTTTCTGTTGACATTTGTTTTGTGGTAAACACTGGCACACAACAAACTTGTATTTTTTATGCTGAGGATGAGAGACTGGTGAAAAGCCTCTTTTTCCATCTGCAACTCCGAAAGGCTGTAAATTGTAGTCTTTGACGCCCTCAATGACAGATGAGCATAGTTTTCAAAACATTTTAAAGGAGGAATTTTATAGCTTGTATGATGCATGAAATTAAATCTTTAACTTAACTTTAGCAGTCTGACTTAAGGCTGTGTTAACTACATTGATTAATACCATTCGCCAAAAACTCGACAGCCACAGCTCTCCTCAGTTTACCACCTCATTAAGACTGTAAATGAGGTCAGTCACAGTTTTCCAATCAGAATACCTAAGGCTCAGTTTTAAGTACAGGTTCCTCATGTCTGCTGGGTGAGACATATGGCAAGCTCCTCTATCAGGCTATGATTCCTCAGAGCGGTTTAGAAGAGGCGTGAACAGGAAGTTTGTCATTGCAGTTCTGGCATTGTTCCTCACGCTTTGAGGTTTTGTTTTTTAAGTCATGAAGCAGGAAAAAATATAAGAGGCTCTCCATAATTTCCTTAATTTCAGACAGGCATAAAATCTCATGGGCCACCCTCGATCTCATTTGATGTCACTTCTGTCTGCACGCTCAGGGTGAGCAGTTAGGATGTGCTGCTTCTGGTGCAACAATCCATACTGTGCTTCAGGATCTCAGTGTAAGTGACCCATTTCACTAATCTCTCCTTGCATTCTTGCCAATCCATGAAGTCACCATCAAAACATACAAAAACCTTTAGAATGTGTGTACGTTCTCCACATGATACAAAGGTGGTGTGATAAACTCACAACATTTCACAACATTCATTTGCACAATGCATTGACTCAGGTCATGTCTGGGACAAGTTCAAATCAGATTGTCAGATTACTGAACATACCCCAGAAACCTCATCTCTGTTCTGCAGAGAGAAAGCCAACTCCACTGTTATTTATCAGATACTGGCCTTTAGTTACCTAACCTCAATTTTTCCTTCACTGTAACCATACCATAGTTGCCATGTGCTGATACAGCAGAATGCAATAATTTATAAAACACTGGACATAAAAAACATTGGCATTGAACACATTGTCTGGCAGTAGGCTGGTTTGTGCAAAGCCCACTACCTGAGTGTTGCTGAGTCATTTTAGTTTTTTATACAAGTGTCCTCTGTAACCCCAATGAAATGAGGTTGAAGTGAAGTTTCTGTGTCTGTTATTTTTGTCCTTTTTTTGTTGCCTTACTCAGCTAGAAAACAAATGGGCAAAAGGTGAGGGGACAATCAGAAAAAGATCACAGTTGAAAGAAAACATTTTTCCATTTTTTCAGAGGCATGTGTCCTTGCACACAAACTGCATCATGTAACATGCTGCTCTGCTTCCAGTGCGTCTGCTCCTCTGGCGTCAGTGTGTAAACTATGTTCGACACATTGGACACGATTTCAGATTCAATATCTGACAGTGGGCAGCGGCACTTCTGACACATTCAGTTGTAGTACCACCATGATAAATGCTTGGCAGTGCTTGGGGAACACTTCCCACAGTGTATTGTGATGGACGCATGGCTTCATCGGAGCCTGGACCTGTTGCATTTGACATTTCGTCCCTCAGCTCTTCTCATTTATCCAAACACCAACATGAGACTGGAACGATTAACTGCTCGAGATGAGACGAGCCTCAGTAATTGTCTGCGGCGTGATCGGTCACACCTCTGCAGTCAGCTGTGTGTTGTGTCTTTGCCTCTGAGACTTTGGTCATACAAGTAATTAAATCCCTACAATGGGCCAGGCCTGCAAGCTAGATAGAAACCACAGACTCCCCCCCTCGCTCCCTCCCTCCATCCATCCCTCTGTCAGCCTTCCCCTCTTCTTCTCCAAGCTCAACTCGCAGGCTCCGGCATTCCTTTGGCCTGACTGCATCAAACTGCGCTGAATTGTAATTAATTAGTGGTTGGAAAAAAATAGAGACTCGGCTGGCTTAGAGAAAATTATATAGTGTGCTTCCAGAGAGTAAAAACTTAGAGGGAGTGAAAGACCTCTGCTGCTGAAGAACAGGAAAACACACTAACTTTGGTCTCTTCAAGGCCACTATAGCAGCAGCATCTGTACATACTCATGGAGAGATGGCGCTAAGCTGGATGAAAAAGAGGAAAGAACACATTAGAGGGGAACACTGTAAATTCCCTTTCAAAACATGTATTTTAAGTTCACTGGTAACTCAAAGGATGTTAACCATAGCTAGAACTATAATCTGGAATGAAATCTATCATTTGTTTTGGACTGAATTTGCAAAAGTTAATTTTTGTGACCCAGTTTCTGACAGTTTCATCTTATTAAATTAATTCTGCACTGTTTCTAAGAAACTCAAAAGATTTATTGTGTTTAATTAAGTAAGTTCATGCTTCATTTGTGCTTTGATTAAAGCTTCATGCTGAAATGCACCAACACTTTTTTAAAGTCCATTTCTTGAATATAAAATTTGCCAAAAATGTTTGAGATATGTGGTGATTTTTTTCCTCCTACTGGAGTGATGCCTTTTTTTTTTTTGTGAATATCTGTTGGTGAATCAAACACATTATTATTGTGTCTTTTTGAGCAGGACACCCAATTGAAATTCAGTACAGGAGAAGTGCACCCGTTTCCTCTTATGAATTTATCCAGTTCATACTGAGTAGAATATGACTGACATTTTACGTTTTGTTGCCCAGAATCAAAATCATCAGTAAGAAGGATGAGTAGCATTGCTTTTGAATTACGTGTCCAAAATTTGAATAGGCGGGGACTCTTTGTTCCAAAACAGATTAGAGTTTTGAAAGCCGCAAATTTCAACATGCTGAAGTAATGTTTGAGTCACTGGTATTGATCCACACCCCTTTCAACTCCCAAAGGTAAATTAATGAGCAGTTCGTTCTATACAACTTACCTGTTTCCTTTTAACTGAATGCACAGCACCTGTCTCATTCATTTTTTTCCAGAAACTAATAACCAAACCCAGCAGGTAGGACCCTGTAGAGATGAGCTGGAGATTAGCACTGTGTTATGGGCAAATGCGGGCCCGAACCTCTATTACTATTTGAAATTGATCCATTTCCTTTACCTGGGATTCATCGGTCTCCTTTGGCATGAGAGAGCTGATTAGATTTGCCCCCCAAAAGTGCTTCATCCCTGCACTCCAGGCAGACTAATTTATAAGACTTGGTGAGTTGATAAAGAAAAGTTTTCTGAAAAACTTTGGTTTTTGTTGTGTCGAAAGCTCAGTCAACACATTTTAAGTTAACTGACACAGCCAAGTTGTGGTTAGAAGATGGCAGAGATTAGCAGGGGAAATGTAGGTCATTGTCCACATCATGTACTAAAGCTATATTATGTACAATATATTACCATATTGACCTGCTTTCAGCTTTTTCAAATCAACACTGACTGGAACATATGACTGGAAATGTTATTTTGCTGTAAGCTCAGATTTATGTGTCTTTAATATCACCACAATTACATATAAAAGTAAAAAAAAAAAAAATCTTATGATTTACCAAGAGCTAATGCTAAAAACTAAAGCTAGTCTTCTCACCCAGGACTTCCTGGGTGTGGTGTGATCAGTTTTATTTTCCAAAAACCAAATAGGCTTTCATCTGTCATCAGATTTTGATTCAAATGTTAATGAATCCTGATTCCTGCAGAAAAACGTGTGAAATAATCGCCCACCCACTTCAAACCCGTGACAAGAGCACAGAGAGAGAAAATCCAGAATACAGAAATCTCTCATATGAAATAAACAAAATTATTCTAACTTGACCTGAAATTTGTATTTTCATGTAGGATCCCATCACTTAAGAAGAAAATAAGTTTTCAGGGCTTATAACAACAACAAGTTAGAGTTAATGATACAAACCATGTAAAGTGAGAATTTTTCAGACATCACATTACATGTGTTTCAAAGTAATGGAGATAGAATTCATTAGATAGTCATTATAACACCCATGTCTAAGTCTCTTGATGTCAAACACTTGTCTTTCTCTTTCCCTCCCAACTCTGGACACGCACTTCAAGACTCCTTAACCCAATCAGGCATCAAAGCTGCCATGCTTCTTCTCAATCCCAGCTACTTGGAGAAAGCTGCTGACAAAGACTCTGATGCGGCATTTCCTCTTCAATCAGTTTAAATGATGCGGGACCCAAATTACAGCTGAGTCCGCTCAAAGTCATGAAAAATGTATCTCTGTATCTCCATCCGACTCTAATTTAGCTTTGCTGGGTAAAATATTTTATGTCACAGTTGTTTAATTCAGTCTCTGAAAGTTGTCAGGCAGCCAAAATGAATGACAGCTTTGATATTTGAAGAGATGAAAGATTTATATTTCATATTTTTTTGTCGAGATGACAGGGCATTTTAATACCTTTTATTCTCTGTAAAAGAGGAAGAGAAAAGGAATGCAGTTGACAAATGTCTTGAGCTTGATTTGGATGCAGAGATTTAGCCTGTAGATATTCAGGCACCCCAGAAACTTTATCATTAAGGTATTTAGACAGAGGAGTTAAAGAGGAGTTGCTTTAAGCCATGCCTAAGGGCATGTGAATGGGCCGCATAAGGTTACTCAAACCAGTCCAAGTAATTAACAGTCAGCCTTTTTGTCACAAGCCTCTAAACTTTCCAAACTGGCCCCATTTACTCAGTTCAGAAAAATCTAGAGCATGTAAAATTCAAGTAAATCTAAAAATTAAAAGTAAGATATCACCAAATTTAGCTTATAAACACACCTTATTTGTCCTTTATTTGTCCTTTACAACCCAAGACTTAGTTAGCATTCATTTGAGCTGGTGTTTTATCCATATAATGAATGAAAGTCCAATATTTATTAATATTTTTTGCTCTCAGTAACTCTAAAATATAAATATATAAATATATAAAAATATACATTTCTTTGCCAGCCAGTCGCTTACACTCTCTGACTGCCGTTTGTAGCTAGTTTGGTAGCGTATAGTCAGCCATCACATTGTATTTTTCTTCTCAAGATATTGATTGTTACTGGTTTGTCAATGAAAAACTACAATATTTACTTTGAAATTCTTTATCAGAGGTAAATGACCATCCCTGGAGGATAAACAACTGAAGAACCATTAATCCAAACTTCCCTGTAGCATGATTGTAACTTGGTACTTTCCACCTCTGTCTATGAGCAGTGAAGGTCACAACTGGGTGAGTGTATCTGGGAGTGTTGAGGGTAAAGAGAGCACAAGAGAGCCCTGTTACCATGCAAACTGAATACGGACCATTCAATGTGGGTCACACAGGCGACAAACACAGGTATTTATTCAGCAGTTTATTTATCCAGTTTAATTTGTTTCAAATGTGGGACTGAAACCTTGTCTTACCTCTTGTAAAAACGCTGAGCGATGATAACGTTATGAGTTGCTGGGGTCATGGCTGCTCTGACTCCTTGTGGGGTCAAAGCTGTTCATTCTCTATGAGTGAATGAGGGCTATAGGCTCTATGGTCAGCAGCAGAGTATCCACCACAGGCCACACACACAAAGTTATATTTATCCCCCCATGCCTCCAGCTAGTTTTCCTTTCGTCGTAAGGTCTCTGAGGCTCTTTTCAAAGTGCCTGTAAATGCTCCCAGTGTAGCCCTGTTGCCTAATAACACAGGATTTCTTTTTATTCTGAAAGTCGCCCCTGTCTTCCTGAATCATAGCCTCCTCCTCTCACAAACAGTATTCCTGTTTTATGTGCTCTAATATATCAAACCTTTCAACCTTTTTTGCCTCCGGTTGCATTTTTTCACAATTGCTTCACTTGACCTTCTGATATCAGGTCCGCTCCTTTCAGAGAAATGGGAAATTTCGATGCGTATATATAGGATTTATTAGACAGATCAGTTGTGTAATCCGCAGCCAGTGTGTTATGGCTGGTATGTATGAAGTTGATATGTATATGCATGTATGTGTGCAGACCTGTGTGTATTTGTTTGTATCTGTTAAAACATACTGTATAAAAACATATAGACCTAACTATAAGGATGCATGGTGAGAGAAATTGGTTTAAACTTATCTGCTAAGTCTAGTTTGCTCTCAGACCACTTGAATTACAATATGCTGAGAGGTGATGATGGAATTTAAGCCCAGTGATGCCAAAGAAATTACTGCTTACCACAACTTTTAAAGTTTTTTATCTATGACAGAAATTAAAAACAAAATGTAGATAAAACAAAACATTAGATTCTTGCATTAAAAGGCACATTTGTCTAAAAATGATTCTAACTCCACCAATTCCAGTCTCAACAAGATGTGTTTCTTTCTATTGGTCGCACTCTTTGTGATCTTTTGATAAAAGTCAAAGCTGATTGGACTCAAGAAAATAAGCAAAATGGCTGAAAATCTAAAGTGAAAACAAGGATCGAAGGAGTGAGGCTGCTGAGTGACAGAGCAAACGCAAGTGTTGGTTCATTCGGCCTTGCAGTGTGTGTTGTGCTCTGTTTCTGGAGGATGGTGTTTATGTTAAGCAGAGAGCCTTTTCTCCAGCAGTGATTAATGTGGTGCCCTGAATGCCACGGCTTCCACATCAGACAGATAACGGTTTTCTGCCTCCTGTCAAAGTCCCGGCCCAGGGAAGAACTGAAGAGTAAAAAAAAAAAAGAAAAGGAATCTGGGTTTTCACACAAACACTTGCAGGTATGTGAGGCTGGCTTCTGTCCACAGGGACTCAATTGCACAGACACGCGCACACACATATTCAAAGACATATGTGCTCATGCACATATAACATAAATATAAATTGCCTTTAGTACATGTGTGGTCAAACTACACAGAAATGCGACTACAAATGCAGACACGTATACATGCTCATACAGTGTTCTCTGTCTTTCTCTCTGTGTCACACACACACATTCCAGCACACACACACACACAGAGAAAGTCACGGCTTTCATTTTCCATTGTGCGACGGGTGACCCTAAATATTTACACTGCTTGGCAGAGACAGTGCCCGGGGATTTGGGTCTTGGTGAGCAGTGAACTCCCATTACGCAGAGACAGGGGTCCAATAGTAGCTGTGAATATGTCACATGTTTACACACTGTACCAGCCGAGCGGAGTTAACCACAGTTCATAGCGTCTGCTTCGTTGTCAATCATATAAAACTACACTTTAAAATGCCCGTCTTTGATTGTATAAACACACTTGTTTACATGGTGATGTCTGTTGTATCAGTGACTAATGCTGGACCCAGTCTTTCCAGTCCAGACTGAGAGACTGAGCCAAACCACGTGTCAGCGTCACAACATGAACCTTGTTGAAAAGTATTAAATCCCTCCTGGCATCATATTAGACTTGACTTACAACTCATCTCTTACTGACTTTAAATTGATTTATAAGCGGTCTTTCAAAGATTCCTGCAGCACTGTGTGAACATTTCCACATTTTCTCTGGTAGACTGTTAACAGAGGTGTGTTGGTTGCAGCATGTCTGCTACTGGACCCGTGCCGTATGTTGCAGCCTTTGACTTCTTTGACTTTAAAGCGTTTTTTAAAGTATTTATTCCTAAATCTATGCAGTTCAACTACTGTGTATTTAAAGTTATGGTTAAGGTTACTGAACAATCTTGGCGTGGTGTGAAAATAAAAATGCTGTTTGTCAGTCTTAAACAGGATGTGAACCCTGCTTTCTGGCATAAAAGTTAGATGAGCTACAAGACTATTCACCACTTCAACTTTAAAACCCTTACTTTTTTGCCTAGCTATGTACCGGACACGTGACTTCCAGTGTTGGCATTGGACATTGGCATTGGACGTAAATCATGCTGCAGAATCATTCAGTGTGAATGTAATTTCTTGGAAGACTAGGCCAAACAGAACTAAGTGTCCAGAGTTTGGACATAAAAAGTCAACACCAGGATAGCAGTCTCTTAAAAGTAAGCAGACAAAATTCAAAACTACAACCTCTCTTGTCATTAATAATCCATGCAGATCTCTTTTTTTTTTTAACCTTGAAGGACAGCAGGGTACAACATGACTCCATTACCAAACGTGATGTCGGTTTCACCTCCACATTCTGCTGACTTTTAGCAAACTGTGTTTCGGTGGAAAGTAACCAGCCAGATGTCTGATGATGGCAGTCTGCCACAGGACATGGTGTATGACAGAGGCTAAGAGGACAGGAGCTTTGCCAGGACACTTTTCACCCTCTCAGGATGTTGAAGCCAGGCCTCAACAATGTCTCAGCCATGCTAAAAGTCCGTATGCATATGCAAGCCCGTGGTCTGCATCCTTTTTACAGTGCTCCAAAGTTATTCCTGCGTGACGCAAGAGCCCTTCTCCTAAGCCGAGGAATGCTGAACCCAATAACAAAATGACTCCTCGGTGCCTCTTTTTCACTGATATAATTTGCTTGAGTTTTATTGGTGTTGGCCTGTCTGGGCTTCTGTGCTTGTGGAGAGCTATTAACTTTAACAGGGCTCAGTCAGGCTACTTAGTCTAGCGGAGAGTGAGACACACAGACTAGCAGAAATGTCATTAGACAGCAAGACAGAGAGACAGGCAGTTAAAGCATCTTACTGTACAGCATAAATCACTTCACAGTCCCTTTAAAAATATACAAGGTGGCTCTTTCCACTGGTATCTATGACCTGTAAATGTTGGCATATTTCACAGTTGTGGCTGAGGGTTGCTAACGCAGGCAAAGCTGAAATTAAACCCTCGCTTGTAACACACTCTGTTAGCACTTTTCTCTGCCCAGGAGAAATAATTATCAAAATCTGAATGAATTACAGCAGGAATGAACACTCTACATGCCCTGTGAGGTTTCCACTCTCATTCAACATGCATATAAATGGACTGATTCAATATTTGCCAAATCTGTCTCCATATATCCATGTGAGAGTAACAACATTTGACTTGTTTGGAGTTACATTCAGAGGCAAAATAGGGGAAAAAAGGATCCTGGCATTCTTCAGATTTTTACATTTTGCAAGAAAATGGCAAGAAAATATGTTTCTGCTTTTGCAGTTTCCAATAGATGCCATTTGTCCATCATTGTTGTGTCCACATTCCTCTGCGCAGCAAGTGCGATTCATGAGGAGTGAGATGAACCTACACATTGTCAGAAAAAGGACACCAGGTGATCAAAGTGCTGAGGTGTCAAACAGGTGCTACAACAAAACCATGAGCTAACAAAGAGGTTTGGGATGACACCACCGCTGATTGGTTCTCTGATGATTTTGATCATTTGCTGATGAGTTCTCCCCCTGCGCCTCGTTGTGGAAAGGTTTCCCTCTCGTCGTCTGTGTGGAGTGCTGTGTGTGCCGACCTGTTGGTTCTCAGCCAGCTGCTGAGTGAATGAGGACTAACTCACCCTGCATTTGGCCCATTGTTCCCTCCCCAGGCTTTGGATTGGAGAGCTTTTTGTTGGCAGCTACTGGCGCTGCCGCCCGGTCAAAGGCATCTCTCCTGGGTTGTTGTCGACCATCTGTTTGCCCCCGGCACTCAAGCGGGCCGTCACCTTCGGCACTGCAGCTATGTGGCATGAGCAGCGGCCCTGTGTGGTGTGAAAGAATGATGTACGGAGTTACCCCTGTAGGACTGAATTAATAAAAATTTGAATTGACTCATATACTCTCTTCCTGGCCAACATTTAACATGTGTTGCAGGCTGCTGGCCCAAAATGTTAATGCACTGAAAAAATGTCAGTTTTCAATGTTAGCTCTGTATAATCTTAAATTAATTGCAATATATGTGTTTTTTGTTTTTTTTTAATTTAATTTCAGGAAATCCCAGAAAACGACGAAGTGACGCAGCTGAGGCCAACGGTTGGAGGGAAATCGCCAGATGCTCCACTTCCTGGTAAATGTCAACATCTTTCACACTTTTTGACCTAACTTTGTATGCAGGCTTTATGCCAAAAGAACTTTTGGGAATGTTGGAAATACTGTCATTGAGCAAGGATGTGATAAGTCTAGGGAATCTGCTAGCATGGCTATTTAAGTTCAAAAATATGCCCACCCCCTCTGAAGCTTACTAACTGCTAGTTTATCTTGTTTGTCTCATCTGCACACAAACAGAAATGGACATTAAACAGTAATTTGGAGTTATTTGCTGTAAGTAGCTATTGATTAACAGTTTATCAATCTGCCCAGCCCTCTGTGCTCTGTCTCTGAGACTTCAGGAAACTTCCTGAAGCACGAAACTTCCTCTAAAAATTTCTCAGATGCAAGAAAGCTCCAGAGCCACAGGAGACATAATACGACTGTTTTCACAGGAAGAGGAGTAACTGAATTCAGTGTGTAAAATCAGCAGAGTTGCCATTTGATATCTTCCATAAATAGCACCAACTAAACCCACTTGCAATCTTAACTTTCTGAACCTGATACAACCTGATAAACAGTAAGCTGACTTATACAACAGCTTGATCCACAAACTGTCGTCAGTTGACTGAGAAAACAACTTGGTCCCACATCAGCCATCCTATTCTCAAATTCTAAGTGAATCCTGGACTCAGACCCCGTCTGTGCTGGGTGCCCACCACGAGGTTCGTTTAGTGGGTGGGGTGCGCGATGAGCTGAGGGTGGGGGTGTTCGTGCTAGCCCGGCACAATAGCTAATCCATGGGCTAAACACTCAAAGCCCTGATCTGTGGGCTCTGATCCCGGCTGTGTGAACAGTAGTCACGACTTGGGGGATGCTGGATAAACAAGCCAGTAAAGCCCCTCGCTACCACTCACAGCCACATCGCTCCACAGTTTAAACCTCTTCATTTGGTCACTGATATTCAAACTGAGGAATGATATTATTTACAGAGTCTGTCCTCCCTCTGTTGTTTTCCTATCTCATTAACTTTATCTACCTCTCCAGGATGCAGATGCTTTTGTCTCTGTAATCAACAGAACACTGATTGTTCTGTAAGATAGTGTGAAAAATGCTTTTTAATGAAAAATCTTTAGGGTTCTTGTGTGAATTATGGGTAGGGGCCCAAAATGAGGTATTGACCTACTTCCAGTCAGGCCCCACACAGCATGACAAATGTTTTATGATTCTCTGCCTAAGGCGAGAGGCACTGCTGTAGTTTATTTAAAAATCATTTTAGTTTAAAAAAACAATTCATTACCAGAGGTTTTGTTATTTTCATAAATGATGGCCCAAACTGTTTGGTTTTTTTGTCGGGTAGAGCTGCAAAATCTTTCCTCAACAGACAGCAATGTAGATTCATCCTCTTCCCAAATCAAGTTCTGATTCTTCTGCCTTTTGTTCCTGTTTGGTTCCAGTTTCATGGTTCTTTAAGCTCTGAGGCCAGTGAATCTCAGAGTAATGTACCAATCATTTATGCCGCAGGTGTCTCGACTTTACCTGATGCAGATTATCCAAGCTGTACAAATTTAATGCTGTTTTGCTAATTAATGTTAAGACACTTACCAAAAGCCCAAAATGAAACTTTTGGCTGCTGTGTTGTTAATGTGCTCAGTGTATCACTCAAGAAATTTTAATCAAACACAACTGAGTCTAGAATCTTCACATGTAAAATGATCAATTTCAGCTGGTCCCAGTTAAATTTGTGCATTAACATAGAAAATTATTCAAGATGATCGTACTATCAAGCCTCAACTCTAGGCATAAAACATCACAGTCTGGCAGGGTTGGTAAACCAGGAGTGTGCTGCATGAATTTCTTGGTATTGAAATTCAAATTTTCCAAACACTTCCTTTTTATTGCCAAGTGAAGCGACAGAGTAGCACCCTAATTCGTTTTGGTTTCACTCTATCAATCATTTTGTAGGTTTTGTGTTTTTCAAATGTCGTTTTGGATCATATCTCATCATCTCTCACTCTGATGGCAGCCTGAGAATGTGTAAGAGCCCCCGTTGTATGAAAGGTTGGACCCCAGCTGGCTCCGTGAAGCCCCTCAGTCACCCAGCAGCCCCCCCACTCTCATGAAGTCCTCTCAGGTTGTTTGCTCAGGCTGTCGCTCTGAAGACAGCCCACTCAGTTTGGATGTTCTTTTCCCAGGCGAGAGCTGCCGGCTACATGTTTGCTTTCCCTCCACTCTCAAAGGCCACATTCACCTCAGGCCCCGAGGAGAAAGAGAGCACGGTATATGAAAGTATGCAGGCCGTGGTGGGCAGTGCTACTTTGAAACTAAGTGCCCGTTTGGTATGTGCAGGCAGGCGAGGGTTGTCTTGGTGCTTTTATTTATTTATTTTTTTGTGAAGGGCACTTTGCATTCCTCGCGAATCAAAATGTAGTTGGGAGGTTTGACGAGTTTGTGTCATGAAGGAGTTTAGCAAAGAGAAACTGGATTTTAAAAAATAATACAGAGAAGCAATAAAAAATGAATGACTAATTTTCACTTGTTTAAATATTCACATGAAAAGATCATCTCTGAGGTTCGTCTGTTTTGTTCATTAGCCGGCAACATCAAAAGAACGAGCTCAAGTCCTGTATTTTACCCCACCCTCGGAGTCATTGTAGACCCTTAAGATGAAAAGTGGAATGAAAGATCTGCTCTCTCTCTCTCACATCCCTGTCTGTCTCAAATGGGAGCAGCAGAGCAGGCAGCATGGGACTCTTCTGCAGTGATTAATTAGCCAAATGCATTAACACCTTTAACACACAAACCTAGCAAATGTAATTAGTGCAGAGAATTAGCAAAAGTCGGTCAGATTATCTTGTCATAGCTTGTTATGAAAGTTAGAGTTTAGGGTAAGCTATTAATCCCCTTTGACTAAATCCCCACCCACTGTAGTAAAACCAGACTGATGAAATGCTCTCAAACTGTGCGCCAGAGTCATGTACAGTCACTCCACTGGTTTTAATTTCTAGGAAAATGACAACAGTGCCTTCAGAAACTGGAGCCGTGCTTGTGTGTGCATGTGTGCTGCAACATTTGTGCAAAGCTGAATGTGCTTGAGGAAATAAAGTGTATCCTGATTTTGAGGAGCTGTTTGAGACCTCAAAGGCACTCATTTTAAGAGAACTGAGAAGTGTGTGTTTCAGTGTCCCACAATGGTCTAACTGTTTATTATTTGCGATGTAATGAGTAAAAGACTGACATGGATCAGGCATGAGCTGCCTCAGAAAACTAAAGAGAAAACAGCCCCACTAACACCAAGAAAGACATCACAATAAATGCCTTACATTCATTATTGTAATTGGTTAAACTAGGTCTGTAATCATTCTCCAGATCCACAGTTCAGTTCCGACCTCTATCCACTTGTAGTGAATGCAGCATTTTTTATGGTTATGTTTGGACAGTGACTTCAGATACCACCTGTTTATTAATAGTTTACCCAAAACCACACGACTACATGTAAAACTGTCACTCAGTATGTTGTAGTGTAGATACAGTGAGTGTGTGTTGTGGGCAGCTACAGTGCTACAGTAAACACATGGCTTTGTTTTCTCCTTTGACCAAATGTTTTATTTCTCTGGAAAAGTTATCGTGTCAGAGAACCTTGTGTCAGTCTCTTTGTCTTTACCTGTTAGAAGAGTTTATATAAACACATGATTCATTTCCTCCTCTGTTATCAAGACACATAAGTCCCAGAGGTCAGTTAAACAAAATGACTAATATTTGTGTGCTTCAGATTTACACACGGACACACACCACAGCTGGTGTACACATAGCGTGTGTGACTGCTGCCAGCCACAACACACACAACACTGTTGGTGTCGTCCTCTAAAAGCCGCCTCTGTCTCTGCCTCTGTTGGAAATCCACAGCTCTTTGAGGAGGTTTTGTAAATCAGTGACAGCAGCAGCAGAATCTGTCAGAGAGCAAACTCAGTTTCTGACTTTTGGGTGAATAAACAGTGAAACTGTGAATCAGCCACAGACACATTTTTATAAATATTAAACATTATTACTTAATTTGTTTTGTCAGTCCCTCTTGGACCTCGAGTCTTTTTCCATTATTGTGACCCAAAAGTTACTGAAACTAAATTTGAACACTCTTCTGTAACTTGTTTTCTTTTTCTTGGATTCAGTCTGTAAGGTGTGGTGCCTTCTATCGGGACTTTATTTTGTAAAAGTGCTTCAAGATTGGATGATTTGATAGATTTGTAAAATTGGTAAGCATGCTTTAAATTCAACTGATTCTCTAGAAAAAGAAAACAAAAATGCATGGTCTTGCAAATATGTAAATCTTAACTTATCTCCTGCAACTGCACGGTCATGAATTCCTTGATCTGCTCACTGACTAGTTAGTGGACAGCTGACGACATTTTCCTCACACAGGTGTTTTCAGTTGGCTGATTAGTCTGCTCATCAGGTTGAGGTTGGTGTAGCTGTGCTTTAAATAGCCTGAGCTCACCAGACTCTATGTACAACTGACCTTTTTCACAGCAAACATTTTAATTTGTGATTAGAAAAGCGCAGATGCAACCACTAACATTACTGATGGTTCTTTTCCATTTCTGTGTCCTGCTAAGACACAACAGTCACTAAGTTTATAAGCACAAAATAGTTAAAGACAACATTCCTACTAAACTGTTTATGTGGCTTTACATGCAGCTGTGCATACTCACGTTAATGTAAAACACTCCCATGATATTTGATATTTGTGACACCACCACTCAGCATAACCCCGCCCCTAACACTGTAACTGGTATAAATATTAGCACTGTGTTAGCATCAGTGCCTCTCCCGCTCGACTGCAAGTTATTGTAGGTTTTGCTAGCTAGCTATGCTGTCGTCTTGCAAATGCATCTTCCCTGAATGCCAGAGTTTGCAGGACAGCTCGGTCGTTGCCATATTTAAATTTTCAAAGGCATTAAGAGGAGGTGGATTCATTTTGTGAAGAGTCAAACTGATGGAGAACTGAGGAACACCACCAACACCTGTCTCTGCACTGACCTTTTCGCTCGGGTTAGTTTTACAAACTTTCATCGGACTTTTGAATTTTTGAAACACGTGCAACACAACAAACAGCACACAGTCTGTACGCCTCTGCTCAGTCCACTGAAGAGGTCTAATTAGTTGATGTAGTGCTGTACCCATCTCCTGGATGTCCCTGCACCCACCAATCAGTAACCTCTATTAATCTGAGTGCCTGTAACCATGCCTGATGATTTAGCCATCCAGACTGGCACTGTGCTCCCAAGGCAAAGCGTCACACCAACAACAATCACCAGGGATGATATTAATTAGCAAGGCGATTTCACAGTTAATACAGCTACCTCATTAGGCTCTTAAAATAACTTGCACCATATGTTTTGTCTGCTGTAGCACTGACACAGTGGCTATTAATTTGCTTTGATCTCAGATCGTCCCGCCGCTAGCTCTCCCACTTGATGATGAGGGTTGATAGTTGATGATGATGGTTGCTTCTGACGTACTGCCGAATTCTGAGCCTTGGTCAACTGTTACTCACTGCCGTCAGTGTGTGGTTTAGAGCTAACTGTGTGGTAGCGATACGTGTTCGACTTGAGTGTACTGCTGCTCATCATGTTTCCTCAGTATGTGCTCCCAGCTGCAGGGCGTGACAAATGCGTAATTCATCATGATGAAAGCGAGCTGAACTCCCATCAAATGAGTGTCGGTACAGTCTCCCTTTCCACCTCTGGCCCCAGCTACAGAGATGGACCATCATAGCCAGCTCCACAGAAGTGATTAAATATTCATCAAGACTGAATTAAACAGTGAAGCACACTGTCCATTTAACCACTGTTTTCCTCTTCCACAGAATATCAGGGAGAGGAGGAGGCCTTCAAAACATGGGCACAAGAAAGAGCATTCTGAAACCCAAAGTTTAAGTCTTGGTAAAAGTCATAATGAAAAAATTCACTGTGGAGTTTAATGAACAAGATACTGACTCTCTTACTTCATTTCAGGCCTTCTCTGCGTTTTAACCAAACTCTTGATTTAGCTACAGTGGTTTCACTGAGGTAATGTCCTTGTTTCGAAATATCATATCCGTGCCTCACACAGTCACACTGTGTTTGACTTTTCCATCCATTTTTTCCTGATGGAAACTTAAGCTGCTGCAGGAATTAAACTTACAAAGCTTCAGTTACAGGACAAGAATGTATGTAGCCCCTGACTTTCACTGGTCAAAGTAAAGTACTTAATACAAATTATCCTTTATGAGGTTTTTCATTTTTCTCTTTACACAGTTTTAAAATAACTAAGTTTAAGGATTTTATGTTGGAGTATTTCGCTTTGGCCTGGATATGTCCTGTGGTTGGGAAAGAGCCCTTTGGCGTTGTTCAAGTGGTGCTGGTGGAAAATACAATGATACTTCCCTCTGACTCGTACTCACGAAGACAGGTACCTTCCTCTTTTGTTTATTGTTCCTCAAAATATGCAGATTGTTTTCATAAAGTGACGAAAAGGAGACGGAAGAGACCACCACAGCTGATATTGCGTATCTTGAGATCATCTATGCTCCCATGTATCTCCTGAAAGGGCTTCAGCTTCAAAGGAAGCGGTTGTCTTATGAACTATGATTGATTATATATGGAGAATTGAGATGTTTTGGAAGCATGCTCACAAATGTCAAATCGCTCCAGATTTATGGCAAGGGCCAATTACATCAGTGTGTGATGGCTACTAGGGTTATATTAGGTCTTAATAGATGTGCCAGTCATTCTCATGAGACACACAGTGTAGACAGATACACTGACAACACACACTCTCATGAAGAATCCCCATTATGATATGGGTTTCCCTTTTGTACCCAGATTCAATTTGCTGAAACCTATAATCAAAGTCAAAGGCTGCTATTTGTTTTCGAGCTTTCGGCGAGCTCATCCTGTTTTAATATTTAGCTCCAGAGAGGGAGGGATTATGCACTTTATAAAGAGAGCTTGAATGTAGTTCGCACCATCATACTTTCATTCTTCCCCGATGAAGAATCCCGGAAATTCGACCGTGGTCCTTGGGCCCCCTCGCTCCCTCACCCCTCTCCGTCCCCCTCTACTCGTCACATAATTGCAGGGTTCTACAAATGGCTCCACTTTGAGTCCATATTGAGAAATGTGTTTTTCAAGAACTGTCAGTGTTATTGATTTGTGTTGAGACACAGCGGACAGCGCAAATAATACCAATAAAGCAGCGATTCGGAGAATCACCCGAGGAGGTGGGGGTGGGAGTCATGCAGCCTGAGATGCTTCCCTGCTCATGTTTATGGTGTTGTGTTGACGACGTGTGACACAGGGGCGGATGAAGCTTATCTAAAATGCGTTTTGATCTGTACAGTGAGAATGGTTTTCAAAAGGAACGTCAAACGATGCAATCATGTCGTCATCGGCTTTTGAGGAGTGACAGCTGAGGGTGAGGTCAACACAGCAGAGATCTTAAGTGTCATAAAATCCAGCCACACAGTGTTTGTGGGACATTCAGAACAGTATTCATTAAGGCCACAAGAATGTTGAAGAGCTGTGACGAAGATGCATGATGTATTTCAGTCATTAATATTGTATAACTCTCTCATTTTGATGAATAAGTATAATAAGCGTCATTGGGTTTCTGCCTCACCTGCACCCACTCATAATGCACTAATCATTTATTAATGCTTTAGAGATCAGTAACAAGTCCTCTGTTAAAGCACCTTTTGGGTGTGATGTTGGTATATAGCCTCTTCAACTGCCATTTCAGTGCACATCTGTATATAGCATCTCAAGACTTGATGTTCTATCTTAACTTTGAAGTCAACATTGATGAGAACTCCTTACAGTGCCTCAAACTGGAAATTTGAACATCCACAACTCCACAAACAACTGGGCAGACTATATCTGAAGAGGAAGATCGTGTAATGTGATCATAGTCATTAGACCTGTTCTTATATAAATATTGATTAGTGCAGCATTGATTTTGAAGGAATTCCCAATGCTCTTAACTCTTTTCTAAGATATTCCAAAGGTGTTGGACATCAGAGTGTCACACTGATGAGTTAAAGACCTCTTTAGAAAGTGGAACCCTGTATATCTGTGGTGCTTCCTTCTCCTTCTTGCTGCTCAGTTAAAGTCTCAAGAGGGAAATGTAAAACCACACTGACTGTAACGTTTCATGCAGGAGCAGAAGTGTAAACAATACACACATCAGCAAAGAGATTGTTCCCTTCTCCACAGCCTGTTCAGAGAGGACTCAAAGCTTTTCTTTTCCCTCCTCTTTCACTACATTTTTTTGGGGGTGTGATACATCAGCGTGTAAGATATCAAACGTGACGTATCATTTTGCAGCACGTCAGAGAGGAGAACACAAATGTCTACCAGACAGACACCGACACGGCCTGTTTTGCCCTCCTGGTCCCCCCCCCCCACAAGAAGAAAAATGGGAGCGTTTCCGTAGCGACGGTGGGGCAAAAATGATTGTTTTCTCAGATGTTCTGTGGCCCCGCCGTTCCCCACGGTGTCGGTGACAGAGGCATTCTGGGATAGGCTGTGTCCGCGCTTGGCAGGCCTAGAAGGCGTCAGTGCTGTTTCTCCCGGGACGTCCTGGCACCGCGTCCCCAAGCCGCAACGCTGCAGCCGCCTAATTAAAACCACACCACTTCTCTTCTACTGCTCCTCACAAAGTCACATCCCCTGCCTCACACACACATGCTCACTAAAACCCATTTTAAATGCTATTTTCAAATAATTCTTACTAAGTGTTGTTTAATCTGCTCCGTGCCAGATGGGTGGAGTTTGTGCATGCAGTTTTGTTAGATAAGTTGTCAATCACAGCAAACAGTGTAGAATTAAGTTTCAAACACTCTCTGTGGTTGCTGAACAACTTTCTGGCGCTCATAGTGTTGTCATATGTGGTAGAACCCACCCATCTGGCTTTAAAGTAGGTTAAATCAAACTACTATAAACGAAGTATATGCACACATGCACTCATGGCCCAGGTCTGACTCAGAGTCCACACACTGGTGAACTTTTCCTCTGCCCAGACACACACAAAGACATGGGGAATTGCTTGTATGTGCCACGGGGCTACTATAGATTAAACATCTTACATCCAAATGTTTTTCTACTCTGCTGCAAGAGGCTCATTTAGCCTGCTTCTCTGCTGTCATTAGCTGAAATGTCATCAATCACCACGGCTCGTTGGGCTAAAAAAAATTAGGTTGTCACAGTTCACTGGACCTGGATGAAATACCATTTGCAAGTCATGTGTGTGGACTTGTTTAGCCTATATTTGGTGCCAGATGGGGCTGAGTCTGATACACACTGAAGGCAGTTTTATACAAAGCGCCAACAATTTTGACAATCTCAGGAAAGCGTCCGACCAATATAGTGAAGCATTAACTCTGACTGACAGCTCACTTGACATTTCAAATTGATCCTGACCATGCAACCTGGTGATCCAAAACATACTCTCATCCAGACACAGAGAGGTGTTGCGAACACTTTCTCACCAAGTCTGCTCACAGGTTGGCTGAGAGTCTTCTTGTGCTTCACTGTGCCACTGCCACGAGCTGAAGTGTGCCATCAATCCACACAGGGCTTTATTCGGCCAAGAAATGAGATACCCAGAATCCACTGGCTCGGCTGCATGTATCATTCAGAGTTTAAACCTCCACGCAATCTTATAAGCTTGGATTTAACAGACAGTGCAGAAAGCAGAGAGGAAAAGCAGCTTTCCTCATCAGGGGACTATGTAGCTGTTCCCAAACACATAAATCACTGTTCCCACACTTAGTTTACATTTAAATTCCCCGAACTTTTCCAAACGTTCCCAAACTTCATATCAAGTTTTCTTAGCTTGTCATATTCCGTAAGCTTGCTTCTTCTCATGGCTGTGTAAATCTGTGTCATATTTAAGTTGTGTTCTGTTTGTGAGTCTACAGATAAACAGACAATGTAAATACCAACTAGCAAAACCTAGAATATTCATCTTTCGGCAAACATAATGAATTACTTTGTGTTACTGATGGTTCTGTTTGTGGTTTGTTTGAGCTCCAGCATCCTTGATGGTCCTGTTCCATAAAAACTACAAAATCTCAGTGGGTGTCATGGGAGGTGCACAGTAATTAGTTGCGTCTTAATCAGCTCAAACTGCAGAAAACTAACAAATCCATTTCATCCTGGAATAAATCCTTCCCTATCCAGCAGTGACTTAGATAAAAACAGACTGACTGAATATGCATGAAAACTAAATATGACACAGAAAGTTAAAAAAGTAAAAGAAAAAAAGAAACTTTCTCACACGGAACAGAAAATAATACGCCTTCCAGGGAGCCGGTGTCAGACAGATGAGTGATGGAGCTGATCCAGAGTGTTTCCATACAATAGCATGAATAGCATGACAAATGATTCTCCATGAATATTCATTGTTTTTGTGCATCAGCGGATATTTTATTTCATGTATAGACTCCACGGTGTGCCAGTAAATGTAGCTTGTGAAATGCAGCACAATGAGTCCTTTTTCTTCTCTTCTTTTTTATTTTAAAGAGGTGTGGCCATTGAGGTGGGCTAAAATAAACAATTCAGACCCCGTCTTGTTGTACACTTCACTGAAATGCAACCAGAAGTTAAGGATTTAAACTGGGAGGTGCTGTTAAACTAGGACCATGTTTACTCATTTCATTATGTTGTCTTCAGATCGGCTCAACACACCTAATATTTTTAGTCATGTCTTCATATTAGGTTTCCTATTGATGCTGAATTGATTTTTTAAAATTGGTTTTATAAAAGCTGGAGCCACATCAGTTTACATTTTGTCCAATTACGTGTGCCACTTTGACATGATAGGCTCTATTTTGTGCCAGTGTTAGTGTGGTTGTTATTTTTATTGTTAGTGCTGATTTGTCTCCAAATGAAAGCCACATTTTCCACACTCTTTTTGTCTTGTGGCACAAAAAGATTCAATTACTTGTCCCGTTTTCACTGGTGTTCTCTAGTTTTGCTTGTGCTCTAATGTAAGAAGTATATATATATATATATATATATATATATATATATATATATATATATATATGTGTGTGTGTGTATATATATATATAATATAAAATAAATTGCATTAAAGCCTGACAGAGGCTGACATTCTTCTCAACACTGGTTTCAGTTGTTGATAATTATGTTAAAATCTAAAATCTCATTATATATAACTCTATGTGGCATCATTTTAAAAATAGCTTCAAGCTTGTTTGTGTTGTGAGCAGCTGATTTTGTCGTGTTTACACTGTGAAGGAATTGTAACAGGATGATTACGCTCACCTCTCTGCCACTGTACGATTTAAGATTTAACTCTCATAGATTTCTTTCTGCCTCTTATTTTCTCATATGAGCCGTGTGCACTGACACACACATTTGCACAGCCCCTCACACACTCTCTCTGTCTTTGATATAAAAGGGAGAATCTGTAATTTGTTAGATTGAGTTACATCTGAATTACGGTTTCTTGGCCCTTTTCGAAAGAGTTGCTCTCTTCTGCAAATTGGATTAGCTGTGTTCTCGGCTTTGTCTTCAGTGCTGTGCACTTGAGATGTCGTTGGCATGACAGAAAGCAATATCTAGTGTGTTCTACTGTGAAGCTTTGTTTACACTGGAGACAATATGTTCCACAGAGAGTGAAAAACTGTTTCAAGCCTCACTCCTGAATTCATTTAGCCCTATAAATTTAAAGCAGGGAACTTACATACATTGTTGAAAAGCTTGAGTTGAACGTGGAAAATACTGTAACGTACAACTTTTACAAGGCATTTAAGTCAAAATCTGTTTCACTGAAAAATACCTGCAAATCAAAAGGTTTCCTGTTTTTCTGTCACCCACCATCCTGTATACTTGCACTGAAGAAACAAAGATTGACATTTTATAAAATGTTATTTGTTGATTTGAACCACCAGCCTTGATGACTAAATAACATCAGACTGAGCCAAGTCAAAAAGGCAAGACACGAGAAACCACAGTTATTATGAAGTCAAACACCCATGCTAACAGTATCACTACATAGTGGAATTTAGCCATTATTTAGGTTGGCTAGTTAGTCATGCTAATCTTTGAGCTATTTAGCTCATGAGCTGCCTGGCTAGCTCGGTGGTTCTCTAATGTTATTCAAGCCACAGTTCGGGGTGAACCGATACTCAGCAGAGTTCAAGGTCTTCACTTTGTTAATTTTCCATACTGAGGCCTCTCTCAGTCGGTCCTCTTCTCTGTGGACTTGTGAAATGTCATCAGTCACAGCTCAAGTTCTGTTCCAGTTCAGAGTCCACAGTCCTGCCAAGAACAGATTAAATTTATCAGGCTCAAAGCTGTTATAATTGTTGTCCTAGGACTGCTACTGTGTCACTTTATTAAGTTTTGATATTTCTTTTCAGATGAGAAAATAACCATTTCGATTTCAGATACACTGTGTGGTCAGTTTATCTAACTGATGCCTAAATTTTCTCTGATGTTTTCAGAGATGTGAGGACCAGCCTGTGACGGGGGCAGTCATCTCCGCAGCCAGCAGCCTGACTCCTGAGGTTAGTATTTCAGTATTTAGAAGAATCACATCTTGACACGAACAAAAAACAAGTATGCTTTAATTTCAAGTCAGCAAATGCAACCTTAAAAGTAGGGGCAGGGTTTTTGTAAAAAAGCATCAGCTGCTGCAGTTGCAGCAGGTTAAGCTCCACAGTGGAACTATGACAACAAAAGTGATTCAAAATCAAGCAGGATGTTGCAGGAAAACAATCTGTGATATGACAACCTGCTGAATATATGAAGGTTAAATAAACAACAGGCTGGTCCAAAAAAGGAGGGAAAAGTGTTATTTCCCTCCCCCTCCTTCGCCTCCATAATCCATAACTCAGAATTTATTTTTCTCAAAGTTTGCATAAGTGCATCCCACACACACTGCACAACAGCAAGGGCCTCTTCTGGACCTTCCACCGTGAAGCCCCCGGTACTCAGCTCTGTTCCTCAGCTCATGTATCATCCAGAGAAACACAAGATGACAGTGAGTCATACTTAAAATACCTGTGTAGGTGCCGGAGCATCACATCCCAGATCGTTCTCTTCTGCTCCAAGAAAGGATAGAGGAGAAAAGTTTTCTGCTACTTTACTGTCCCCCACACACCCCCTCCACACTGCAGTGTTATGTCTCAGTTTCAGATATACCATTTGTTGCCTTTGGAGAAACAAGAAGTTGGAGAAGGAAACAACAGGAACTCCCACAGGGAGCTGTATTTACACCTCTGCAACAATTCCATAAAGCTTCAAATGATCTGGAAAATGAGGAAATAAATACTTTACTGATTTAGCTCCTGAGGTAACACATGCTCATCTGTGTAATTTAGTCAAGTGTTTTGACTGTGCCTCATAAAAGAAGATAGTAATGCTGCACGCTATCACCACACTCCCTTAAGGATTCTAGAAAATCCCTGCATTCCTCAGTGGTGATTTTTTATTTTTTTTACTGTTGTTGATTGTGACGTTTCCTAGATTTAGAGCAAATTTATGCCTGACTGTTTTGTTCACCACCACCAACACTGCAGCAGCTGTGAAGAATTACCACTAGGAAACAATAAAAGATTCCTCTCTCCTTAGAATATGTCAGGAATGTCTTTAATTTGACGTGTCTCAGTCTTGTTTGGTTCCCTTCAAACCTCACGTCTCATTGTGTCATATTGTTCCACTGAAATTATATCACGGTCTGGCTCATAATGCAGAACACATGAAGATGTTGATTGCTGCTGTAGTAGACACACATTTGGAGGAGAAAAAGAATACTCAAGTAAAAATAATAATGTCATTACATTTCTCGTGCAAGTTTACAGTCCCAGGACAGCCAATGATGGCAGTATCTGTCAGTGAGTTTTATTTCCATGGCTGAAGTCGTTTGTTTCATATTTTTCTTGTGGTGAATATCTCATCTTGGAGTGAAACTTCATCTGAACGTTGAAAATAAAATAGGAAAGTCTCACATTGTTGACAAAGGAAACAGACACGACCTTCAGAAAGGAAAGTGCCTGTTTCATACAAATGGCAGATTATTGTGCCACCATGTCTGCTTTGTCAGTTAAATAATGCGCAAGTTTTCAACACAGTTCAATTCGTTTGAGGTAGAATGACTCAGCCCAGAATGTGTAAGCAAGTAAAAGTTTGGTAATAAATTACACCTCCCTTTTTTTTTTATTGCTCTATCATTACTGGTGTGTGTCTCGTGGATGTTTTTTAAGTGATGTTTCCGGTTTATTTGGAGTAAACAGAACAGGCTTTTTAACTATAACAGGAATTTGTGGGCTACCACTTCAGCCACAGGCCAACCTGCCACATTTGTGACCAGTAACACCAGGAACTCGGGCTCATTATACTCTTACAGGAAACCCATTTCACAAAATGCACTTGATTCACTCATCTATGAGACCAGATCCTGTAATGAGCATTAAAATAAAACACACACATACACTTTAAAAAGTCTGAGTGAAAAAATAAAATTTGAAAAACTGAACAACCAAACCCTGTCACATCTAGTTTTTATCTAAATGTTACATATTTAGAAGAAGAACCCCAGCACACTTCAAACCTGCTTTTTCCTCATTTATTTGCAGAGAGATGTACTTTTGGACGAGTGTTATTAAGAGCCACTTTGAGTGACACAAGTTTTCACAGTTGAAATGGTTGAAGTATCAAAAGGTCCAAAGAAACTTCTCCAATATCTCCTGCAGAATATTCCATTTCTCTGCTGTCCATCTTTATGCTCGGTAAGTTTCTGACAGTTTCTGACACTCACATCAATCAAAAAACTACATCTGACGAGGTTTATATCCCAAGTTCCCAAAGTTTTTTTGAGGCCTGTGACTTTTATGCCTCTACAGCCTGCTGTTTGCATGTATTTTTTAATTAGCTATAATATTTTTTGTTAATAAATCAATAACGACTTAATAACTGGAGAGCACATTTGTAGTTGAACATCCTTCGTGGCTCACCATTGCGTCTGTCAGCTCTTGTGAAGCGTCTCTCCCTTGTTGAACATCTCTGCTAATAAATTATCTGCAGGCAGTTTAATCCTGTAGCTGATGTTCAGGGGTCACATAGCACACAGGCACGCCGGTCAACTGGAGTGTCCTAATCCCCCATATCCCCCATATGGCATCATGGAGAGGAGGCCAAGACCTTAGATAAGACACAGAGCGAGAGAGAGCTCTTAGTATGCCGAGAGGACTTTAATGTCTCTCAAACTCTTTGGCACAGTCTCACTCTGTCTCTTGCTTCAGCTCTGTCTCTGCCTTTATGGTGCATGCTTCCTAGCTAGAAACGTACACACCAACAAGCTCAGGAGCTGTTGTGAATTCATCCTCTTCTCCTCAATGTTGACGTCTATTTGAAGTGGTTTATTCTTGACCTTGGTCATGGTGAGGCTGAGTGATCCTGACAAAAAAAGCTAGAAAGAGGACCTTGAGTTTTTTTTGTCAAACCACAATTTCCAAGGTAAAGAAGTGATCTTTCAACTGATTTTATATCATATGTTTATATACTTTGTCTCACTGAAAGGTAGATGAGTAGTAACAAGAGTAGTAACCCTCCACCATCAGTCCCTGAGTGTTGTGTCTGACAGATCTTGAAACTTCTCTGGAACTAAAGTTGCTCTCATTATTTTTGTCCAGTTTCTCTCCTTTTTCACCTGCGTATACAGGTAACTTTCAGTTTCTCACTTTCACATCTTTCTGTTTGTTGGTTGATGTCTTTCTCATCTGGTCTCACTTCATCTCACTTACCCCTGCCTTACTCATACATAGACACATGCTTCCCTCGTCTCCATTTTTTTTTCTCCTGCCGCTCTCTTTAAGTCTGCGAGGCTTCGCCTGGTGAAGAGAGGGGGTGATAGTGGAAGAATGATGAGGAGAGATGGGTCTGTTTGAAGCATCACAGCGGAAATCCAGAGTCCTCACAGTGTGTGTGAAGCATATGGAGAGCACATGGCTGGATACTATCTCTCTCTATCCCTCTCTCTCCCTGCATCTCTCCCACTTGCAGGGGTTTGGGTTGAAGAGCTGTGCTCTGATGATGGTCCAAAACAATCTTCCTCTCCACTCTGGACATTAGTTATGAGGATTAGTTGTTTCCTTCTGCAGCGCTGGCCCATCAAAGGCATCCCAAAATGGTCCTGTCTATTTTTAGGCTGTGATTCCCCTTTTGTCTTCAGGCTGAAAGGATGTACGGTAGTTACCTGCTCCGCCAAGATCCTGACTGGTGGTTTTGATATCGAAGGTGAGGCAGTAAAATGGAAAGAAAAACAGATGGATTAAATAGCCAGCTGTGGAAAAAACTGCCCCAGAGACTCAGAGGGTTTCAGTTACAAAATCTGTCATTTGAAAATTGCAACTAACTGATTGCTGGCAAATGATTTTGAGTTCATTTCTGGGCCTGAGGCTATATGTTCATGCAGCACTTTGATCCAGAGATTGATGCTGTATCTCATCAGCCACCGGTCAGACTTCCATGACGTTTGCTGTGGACGATCATGTTTGAGAAGGAACCATTTTAGTTTTGTTCTTTTCTACCAAAATCTGGCCGAAGTTTCTTATTTTACACAAGAAATGTGAACAAGAAAAGATTATGGAGTATCCAAAACAGAAAGGATTCAAGCACTCGGGAGCATGCAAAGGAAATAACTGTGTCCTCCATTATATGAGGGCAGGTATTCAGACGCTACATGGACACGTCAGCACGGACACAACAAATTGGTGGGTTTGTGGATGTCCACACAGAACCTCACATACACCCTGCGATGATTAAATTTACATCAGGCAGCTCCTCATATACTCGAGGATGCTGAGAGTATAACACTGGCCTAAGGCTCATGCTCTAAATATAGTATAGTGTTCCTCCAGCCCAGCTCATATCGTGGAGTGAACACTGCAGCCACTGATACGATACTTGACAAACTTTTGTAACCACTTTCATACTAGAGATACCAAAGAAAGAAAAGTCTCCGTGACATCCTCAGCAAACATAGTAAAGCTTGCTGCATCGACAGGGGAGCAGAAGAATGTGGGCAGGAGACAGAAAAGGCGGAGAAGCCTTCTGGTCAACGTGCTGATAAGAAATTATTTACATTATCTCCTGTGCTGGATAAAAGTATGGTTGGTAGAGGTTGTACTGGCACTGGACTATATATCATTTATGTGTCCATACAACATAAATGTTGTGAAGGCTTTACATGCCCTTCTTAGCCTTAACATTAGTAATGAAGTGTTGCATATAGTACAGTTAAAGAGCATCATTAAATAAATATGATACATTCTTCTGATTGAATTTTTCTGAAAAATGTCAATTATTTGCCATAATTTTAGCTACAAGTTATATGAGCACTGGCTTTCCATTTCTGTCCCACCACTGAATTATCAGAAAGGTTTGCTGAATTTATAATACCCATCATTTATGCAAAAATATTGCATTTGGAAATAGTTTGAGTTATTGGGAGACAATTACAGCTGTCTCATTTCTCTGAAAGTGGAACGCTGCACTCGCTCTGCCAAGAACCCTTCTGACTTGCACATCATTGCATGGCTGCATGAAGTCCCAACTGTAAACTACAATTACATCGCATTCCAGGTCAGTTTGTGGTTGTCCAACACATTTATATTGCTTCAATTAACTTCCCCAGGCTTTAGGCTACAGGGATAAATTCACCCAAATGGACCTCTGGGCTGCTCGTGGTTTCAGAGCTATTTCATTTATTTATCGTCTCAGCATTGTTTGTGGGTCTGTGGCTTGAGCATTCCCGGAGTTGTCACTTGGACGGCCAACACAACATTCTGATGAAAAACATGGTCCACATCACCAAGGAAAGCGTTTGTCGTACTTTTGCCAGCTAACATGAAGAAATGTTTTACTTAACTTAATTACGATGTACTTTCTCTGATTATTGCAGTCCCACAGTGATGTGACAAGAGACCTGCTTGTACTCAACTATCTGTCGTCAAGAAAACTATTATTTCATGTCAGTTTGTCTGAAAACACATCATGTTATCTGGAGGGTGCAGAATATGACAGAGTAGTAATTTAACTCAGAGTGAAACACCTTGTTAGTGCCACACAGTACATGAACACTGCAGGGTGTAGTGGCAGCCTTAAAATCAGATTAACTGGACTTTCTTGCGAGGTTGCAAGTTAGAATCCCTTCATTTGCAGGCACATTACATGGCCAAAAGTAAAGTAAGTGAGAAAGCAAGTGTACACCCCAACATTTGACCCATGTGTGACTGTTGAGCATCTAATATCAAAACCACGGGCAATAATCTGCTGCTATAACAGCTTCCACTCTTTTGGGCTCTGGGTTTACACAAGAGTTTGAAACCTGGCTGCAGGGATTTGGGTGTAAAGGCCTGGCTCACAGTTTTAGGTCATCCCAAAGATGGGGTTGAGGTCATGGCTCTGTGTAGACCAGCCAAACTGGAGGACACCATTTCTTGCAAAGATGTAGTTGATGGCATACAGCTTTAGGATGTTTAAAACTTAACATTGTGTGAGTTCACGTTTGGTATTTGAAGGCAGCCCTCAGATATGCCTGTGGTTATGTACATGTCATATATGACGAAGTAGGGGAAGCAAATGTAATTTTGTTGATACAACTTGGAAGCATTCTCATGCTAAGTAGGTGGAATGTATAACGATAATCATACAGTTTGTGGATTTGCTGCTATATTTACGGCTGGGGTAGACATACTTCCAGGATTCATGACGCCAATGTGGAAATATTTGAGCCTATAAAAAAAAAAAAAATCCCATAAGTTGTACTTGGAATTCTTGCTAAGAGGCTGACACAGGCATTTTCAGCTCACATGTATTTTATGATGGTTCTTGACTGGATTTAAAACCAAGATGTTGCATTTTAAATGGTATGCACCACCATGATGCTCTATATGTGCTGTTACATAAATGCAAAGCCGTAAAAAAGCGTGCTCAGCAGCCCTTTTCCTTATATATTTGAAGGTTAAGCAAAGATCCTATTAGTGCCATATTTTAAATTCATATAGATGAGATTCACAGTAAACTCTCCTGCCTCTTCCTCCAGATGCTTATGAAAGATTCTCATTCCCATATGACCTGACCCACTTTAACTTACTGAACCTGATGTTGGCAGATTTCAGAAATTCCCTGTCAGACGTAGTTTTCACTGAGCTCTCTGTAACATCATGAACCCAACTGAGCATGTTTCAACTACAGTATAAATTTAAGCAGGAAAACCCACTAAAATTGCAGTGATAGAATTCATATAGGTGAGAGTGTCAATATCCTCTCGAGTCTGAGCATTTGATTCTCCAGCAGCTCATAAAGCATTTTCACTTTAATCTGCCTAACTGGCCTTAAAAATATGCTATTTTATCCACTTCTTCTGGAGGTGGGTTTACCTTGAATACCAGGCTTTACTGGGTGCAGCTGCTCTGCTTGGATCCCTCTCAGTATAACAGAGAGCATCAGGCTTTAGGAATGCCAGAAGATCCCAGGGCAGGGGGATCTCTGACCTTGCACCTTCCTATCTTTGGCCGTAGTCCTGATTTACTGGAGCAGCCTAAACCCCCTCACCTCAGAGGCTTGCAAAAGGTCTGTACAGAGTTTTCTGGAATGTCCTGTTATCAGTTGCAGTTGCTCACAAATGTCATGATGGATGGCAAATCTATCTTTCATTTGACCATTTGACTAATCTGATTGAAAACACGTTTGTTTGGGCCCAAAGTAAACTTTTTTCCTTTTTTTCTCCATGAAATACTTGTTGGTTAAACAAATATTGTGACTAACATTATTGATGCAATCATTTTTATTTTTTAATTTTGCTTTCACAGGTTTTTAATGTCTATCTTTTTGTTCCCCTTGAAAATAAAGATAATTAATCTCAAGCATTTATTCTTCTAAATTTGCATAAAAGTCAGTAACATTCAGGCTACAGAGGCAAACAAACAAAAAGTCTATAGCCATTTTCATGAGGCTGTACTAATTCACTGCTTTGAGCTAACTGCTAACACGAGTATACTAATATGTTCACAATGACAATGCTAACATGCTCATGTTTAGCAGGTTTGTTTTCCATTTATACCAACTTATTTTAAAGTGTTAGCAAGCTAACATTTACAAATGAGCATTAAACATAAAGTACAGCTGAGGCTAACACTATTGTCATTAATATATTTTTAAAACATCAGTAAACATCGGTTTACAATTGAACGATTAACTTCTTTCTATTTTGAAAATGTGAAGTGACTTCACAGTGTCAGTTGCCGCTGTCTGTGCCTTGCTCATGGGCACTTTGGCCACAGCTGGCTGGCAAGCAAAAACTGTCGTTAATTTCCTGATCCTCATTTTCCCATACTTACACGGAGTCCCTCAATGAAGTATCATGTTAGCCAAGGGACAGGCTGCGTCTGTGAAATTGCTACGCTGTCTCTCTCCATTTCCCCCCGCAATCACTGACAATAGAACAATATCCAATTATCTGCAGAACAACACCGCCTCACCGCCAGCTGTACATTAGGTCTCAGTTTCTGGGAATAAGTCCTAATATCTCGCTGGCACCAAAGGGCCTCCTCCACAGCTGCTCAGCTCAGCTTCCAATGCACGAACAGGAAGAGACACTCTGAGGGACCTATCTGTCTGTCTGTCTATCTATCTGAACACTCTATTCAGGGAACTTAATCTCTCACAGATAAAAGATTTACATTACTTTATATATATATATTTTAATGGTCAGAACAGGACAGTTTTACAGGTGTAACTAATATCACTGATGATGGCTCTGCTCCGGTTCAGTGTCTTGGTAATCCATGCTTTAAAGAGGCTGCACACCTGAGGCTTCAGTGTCTTTTCTATGTGTTTGTCTGTAAGTTTGCAGCAGCAGGACAGAACCACGTTATTTATCCTTTATTGTTGCAAGATTAAAATGATTAATACACTTCAACAGCAGCGCTGTGTCTGCAGAGCTGTAGTCGGTGGTGTATGGTGATCCAGTCAGGAGTCCTCATTAACAGCAGGTGTTTGTAATCATCCCAGCAGGTCAGCTGCTTATAGGGACAGAGCCAAACCTTCAGACTGTTTACTTACAGCCTACTATTAATTCTTCTGTTTTGTTTTGTGTGTGTTGTCTTCTCTTGACTAACCCTTACACTTTTAAATATGTGTTCACACCAGCCATAAGTACTGTCAAATAACATCCACTATTAAAGAAGACAAGTTCAGTTCCTCGTGAAGACACCTGTTGATACAACACAGTCTTACACAGCAGACCTGATTAACAGCAGGAGTTTCTAATTATAGATAAACTGCTCTCCCAACACTTAACCTGCACATCCCAACTCAACACAAAGATATAATCCATAATTTCAAACTCTGTCATCAAATAACAGTAAATACTGTCAACTAATTTTCAGTATAGGTCAGTGGTTCCTGATCTGGGGGTCATCAGACAATTAACGAGGTCGATAATAAGAAAATTTAAGTTCTGCTACACAAAATGTATCCTGTTCTGTCCTATTTCTCAGGATTTTCTCTAATCTACACCTTCCCCCTTGTGAAATACTGGGCAACTTAATTTATATAGAACATTTGAAACACAGAGCCAATTCACAGGGCTTCACAAAGGCAGAGAAACAACATTAGAAAACAAAAGCAAATATATACATTGAAAAAAAGACACAGGAGAGTGGCACAGTTTGTCATTTAGATTTTAACATGTCAGGAAATTGGCTTCGAATGTACTGCATGCATGTGACTGCTTCACAATAAAAGCCATGCTGTGACTCCACCACCAACAATAAAAACTAGTATATTAATAGTATATAAAAACTAGTGTATGGTAATCAAATAACCATGGATGCTGTTGTCCATCATATCTGGATCCACTATCACTTAAAACAAACTGAGATCTGCCCCTCGTTTCAACCTCAGAGCTCAATATTCAGAGTATGAATCTGATATGCTTCCCTGCATCAGACTAAGCACTTGAGCAGGATAAGTGAACTGCAGTTTCCTCATACTTGTGTAATTTCCCCGACAAGTGCTCTTAGGTAAATTTGAACCAAAGCAGTGGCGGTGTCTGCCTGAGTGAAATGTGTCGCTGCTCATTTCCAGCTGTGGAGAGGAGGGAGAGAGGGAGGGAGTTGGATGAGAAGAGAGAGGAGATGAGAAGTGAGTTTGGGGTTTCCTACTGTAGATCACAGGGTCAGAGGAGGGGGAGGGGAGCCTTCGAGGATATTTCATCTCAGAGTAATGTTAGATGTCTATCTGCTCCTGCCGTCATACATAATGTAACAACCTTTTTTTGCCTATTCTGCAGATACTGAATCACAAAAACACTGTGATGTGTATGTAAGCAGCCGCATTCCAGTGAAATAAAGCCAGCACTGGTGAAATGTATTCTCAGTATGTATATGAAGAACAGCAGCTCGCCCTAACTAGGATACACATGTGCATTTTTAAAAGATACACATTATGCCATGTTCAATGGGGGATAAACTTATTGCTGCATGGTGGGTACAGTATTTTGTTGGAAGATATTTCATCATGCAATTTTGTCGTCCAGGGTGCAGGGTACATGGAGCGAGGGAGCGGGATATTTTTTCCTCACTGGCATCTCCATATGAAACTAATTCTAAGAGGGATTGTCTTTGTGCTTTTTCTCGCCTCTCTCTCTGTCTCCCATCCCATTTTTTTTTCTATCTTCGCCGCTCACAGTCTCTCTCCTGAAGTGGAAAATCTGAAGTAATTGGTTTCTGAATTAAAGAAAGCAAGCAGGGATGAAAACAGGTTCTAATTCATTTTACTCTCTCTGGGAGAAGCGGGTGGCAGGAGACATTGGGGAATTCTGGCAAACGAGCATTCTCCCTCAATTTCCCCGCCAGCAATCAGCAGCATCACTTAGGATCTAGGTGTTTCTATTAATAGAGCTCTGGGTCAGCTTTGGCATGCAGAGGCTTATTTTGATTAACCTCGCGCCTCTGCAGCAGTGGCAAACTCTGTGGCTTAATGCACTTCAGAGAAGGGGGGTTTCAGACAAGGCAATAGATGGGTTCGCTGAAAAGGGTTTAAAATAATACAAAATCGGTTAGCTGTCAGGGGAACGGGGCGGCAGAGAACTGTAATTGTGGGGAGGGGGAGAGGGAGAGAGAGCTTCCACTCAAACTACAAGAATTAAGGAGATTTCTAAGTCGTTGTCAGAGTCTGACACAAAGGCACGATGTGGTGTATTACCTGAAAATGAGGCATTACACCCGGCCTTGACAATGAGCCATTACATCCATTCAGCATGATATGCCTCGGGGGATCGGGTAGCCACTGTCCTCAGCATACTTAGGAGTTAATCTACAGCTGGAAGTCTCTGCAGTCTGAGCCTGTTGAGATTATGACTCACTGAGAGTGCAGAAGTTTAAAGTTATAGAGAAGATGTTAAGTTAGAGGAGCCTGCCTCCCTGCTGATTTGCATGGAAAAGGTTATATCACATTTTCTGACTTATATTAAGGATTTACAGAGTTAAAAAAAACAACAACACAAACACACTGTTTATTAAACAAAAAGTCCTCATACCAAAACACCAAAATACTAAATTGGTTAGCTGTCAGGGGAACAGGGCGGCAGAGAACCATAAAAGAAGAGGGAGACAAGAATTAAAGAGATTTCCATCTCTGTGTCTGAGTCTGACACAAAGGCTCACTGTGGTGTATTACCTGAAAATGAGGCATTACACCGGCTCTGACAATGAACCATCCAAGATGATCCATATGACCCAGTCATCATGACCCTCTGCTGACTTTTTAAGTGTGAAAATTCTTTTTTTTTTTAAATCTTGAACAGTAATGAGGAAAACCAGAGGTGCAGCTGAAAAGTGAAAAAAGTGAGATGCTTTGCTCGTGGTTAGGAAAACATCACTGTCACGGTTAAATAAAAAAGAAACGACTGTTGGTAGGAGATGATAGGATAGAAGTATCCACACTGTCCAAGTCACTCACTTTGTTTGCCCAACCATCCACCCTGATCTTCTCTCCAAGAATTTTTGGCAGTAAAGAACACCATCAGAGAGATATCTCCTAAATATGTTTTTTTGGGGGAATGAACTCTGGCGATAGTCATTATTTGCATGACTGCAAGAGACTGGCTGTCACTGAAATATAATTGTTTTAAGTATTTAAATACAGCATGCTGCCAATGCTGTCATATTTGTGTTGAGAGAAGTCTCTTAATAACAGCTTCTGGAGCTCTCAGGCTCTGCCATCAGGTCACACACTAACCTCAGGAGAACTTGTTTCAGTGTCACTCCTCTGTTCTTTGATCCTGTGCTGGATACCAGGTGGTGTGCATACACTCAGACAAATGCCTCATTTTGGTTGAGATAGCTGACTGTTGTATAGGAAGGACTTTTTTGAAAAGATAGTGATGCCTCTTTTTCATCAGTCAGACAAAACAACCTGCTCTTTTGGAGACGGCTGTGCTGCAGTTTGCCTCTTGATTTCAGCTCCACAGTATTTTAGAAAGTGCTGTTACTCTCCATTGAATTGGTATTACAGATAGATTCAATATTCCTATACTGTTAATAGATATATAGGTTTAGCTTTTCCACAGTATTTGTTTTCCTCATCTCAAGAAAACAAATACTTGACATCCAATGTTGGTTACAACACTTGCCTGTGGCAGGACTCTTGGATTTATTTTTATAGGATTATATATTGTATACACAGGAACTGGTGACTGAGTGTTTAATATTTATCTCCTGTGTGAACAGCTCTATCTGTGGACTCTGTTAGTTGGTTTATTTATGGCAGCGGAGGTAGTGACTCACTGGGCATCAAAGGTTTCAGCAAACTTAATGCAAATAGATGTTGATGCAACAGCCTGTGGCACTGTCGAGAATCTGTATAAATACAGAAGCAAGAGGGAAACTGAGATGAAATCTACAGCTGTCTATTGCATTCACCTGCATCATGTTGGGAAACTTGGGAAGGTGGTTAGGAGGGTTAAAGAAAAACCCAAAACTGACACGATCACACCCAAAAATGTAAATGTCAGTGTAAAATGTAAACCAGAAAGGAGGCAGGGGCGTTTCAGACCCAGGTTGCAGCTCAGTGTTTGATCCTCTGGAGGGTTCAGATCAATCAGAGCTATCAGTGGCATCACAGCACTCTGAACTGATGGTGATGGATGTGGTGTGGGGAGCTCACGCACTGTGGACTGCTAACTTTGTGTGTGTGAGGTTGGTTTACGCTCCTAGCATGTGTGTGTGTGTGTGTGTCTGGTATCATCATCCCTGCTCTTTACTCTCAGCAGATAACCCCTGATTTGTATGGGGGGGTTAATCCAGGGATGACGAGGGGGACGTTCCTCAAAGTGCTGCATATGCAACCTCCCAGTCTGTGGGGATTTGGCTGTCCAACAGTTACAAACACAATGAGACAACTGTCCCTTTCACGCCTGACCCCCAAAGCCTTGCCCCCCAGGATCACAGCACACTGATCAGCAAACCCCATTCACTCAACTGCTGGATCACAACATAAAGGGGATCAATTCTTTTGAACGAATGAATCCCTTTCATGGGATTTGACAGAGATCTGCTCGTGAGGTTTCATTTTTTCAGTTTGGAACCATTTTTGAACATTTTCCATTTAATGTGTTTTCTTGCACCAGAAGGTACAAATAAGTTTCTTATTTAGAAAACATGCACATTTTCCAAAAGGAACCATCTTCGCGTGCTTTTGCCCACTCTACCATCTGACTCTACGTGCATGTAAATCTGTAAAGCAACAGCTTAAAGCACTGTTGTTTTGCAGATATTAAGAGGAAAATGTCCTGAAGGTTAAAACATAAACAAACCCAAGACATGACTCTCAGTAAGCCTTATTTAACCTTGGGAGAACATGACAGAATGGGGTCTGACATTGAAAACAGGAGGGAAACTCTGACAGTGAAATGTAATGTGGGGGGGCAGGGGCTCCTCTCATTATGAGTAGGCTCTGCTCCGTAGCATGTAAATAGACTAATTAATGGAACGATTCTGTAAGCACCTCATGTAAACAGTGTAATTGAAATACTCTTATTTAGAACATGTTTAATACCCTGCTCAGTTCATACAAACTGCAGTCACATGTGTCGAGGTTTTTACCATTAATTTCTACAGAATACACACTTGTGTTTGTGTGTGTGTGGTTCTTCTTCTGTAACACACCAGAAACACACACACGTTAGTTTGACAGTGATTGTCTCTGATCTCCTGAGCCATCGGGCAGAGCCTTAGATACACAATGTTTAAATGAACACGAACACACAGAGAATGAACCTAAATCTGAATGCTAACACAGGAAGGCGCAGAGGAGATGAAGTAGTTAGATCTGCAATTGTTCTTTAAAAAAAAAAAACTAAAATACAAATGCAATATGAAACAGTACATTTCTGTCATAAATGTGCATATAGAAAATGAATGAAAGCCAAATCTGTTTAAATGGGCCCGCTTGTTATTAGTGGTAATCCAGTCAAATAAGATAATAAGAATTTTTAAAGCATATTTTATAATGCAGGTGCTATGCAGCCATTGTATCCAGCTCCTGGGTTGGTTGCATTCTCTCTTTGAAAACATAATAACTTCCTTTTGGACTTCTCCTTCAGACAATCATGATGATGGATTGGATTGAATTCCCGCGTGTCTCTCTTAACAAAACAGGTCAGACGCTATTACATGCATCTCTGATCTAACAGTCCTTGTTGATGAAGGAGAAAAGTCATATATTTTATTTTTAAGCAGCAGAAACGGCTCCTAGGTTACAAAGAAAAACAGTTGCGGCGTGTTGTGAAAGAGTTGGAAAGGAACTGACCTCGAAGGCCCACACACACAGACATTCACACAAAATCACACACAATTAACATCACACACACGCTTACACAACGTTTGGCTGTTTCTCATATCCTAAAATTTACAGTGTGTTTGTCTGAATCTGTATTTATGTCTTTCATCACCTTGTAAAAAGCACTCCGAGCATATTTTGTTAAAAGCACTTTCTAAATAAAATTGTCTTCGCTGGAAGTGGGTCAGAAGCACTTTGTTCATCCTCAGCCTCTCGTGTTGTCTGACACTCTCGTTCACTATCACCACATGGCAGCCTGATTGATGGAACATGCTCCGCAGATTAGAGCTGAATTGTTTGGATACAGTTTGCCTGATAGAGCACTTATGCAAGGCTCCACTTGTGTTTTCCTACGTGTCTGCTGACAAGTCAGGGATTGAAGCAGAGTGGTGAGGGACGCCATGTTGGGCAAGGCTGACTGGTACAACAACATGGCTCTGTTATCAAAGACAACAATGTCAAGTTAAAAAAAGATGATTTTGTTTTCTTAGGCACTTTAATAGTTGGTTTATACAAAGTATAATAAAGAGAGACAGGACAGCAGAGTGTCTCCACTCCATATACTTTTACACTTTGCTTGAAGTACGCTGTACTGTAAATGTTACTTTTTGTTTATACATCAAGTCCACTTTCATTTACTGTAGTTCTGCCACCATCTTGTATTTACAGTGTGCTGTAATTCTGTTTCCCTTTTACTTTGTAGCTCTGCAACTTCGTAGTTCTTGGTTGTAATTCTATGTTTCTATGTGGTAATTTTACTTCTACTACTACTGGGAAAACATACCCCTTCATTTACTCAATCACAAAACTGTTCCGCTCATTGTCACAATAATAAGGAAATGTATCCAGTGAAGGTAAAGGTAATTATATTATCAGTTTTTCTAATTTAGTTGTCAGTTCTTCTTCATGAACACAACTGGTTTCACGCTTTTTTGATGCACCATAAATGATTTTGCACTGAGCCACATTAAACCACAGATCTGTAATTTAAACTTTCCTTTGAAAGTTTCCTGCTCAGATAAAATACCCATAAGATTTCTCTAGCTTTTAAACCTGCAATATATCTCATTAAATAATATCTAATGATAAATTGTTAGTGCTCTGGTCTCTGGATTCATGTTAGCAAATCTGCATTAGACTCAACCGCTAAGATAACACGTTGAGAGATGAGACTCTGAATAAGATATCACTGTAGTGGGATCCACAGGCGCTCCACGTGACGCCACCCAGGCCTCAGAGACTTGGAGCAGGAGAGAACTGTAGGCCCTCTGGCTGTCCCTGAAGCTCCTCAGTAAAATTCCCCACTGCACTGTCGTGAAGAAATAAAGTCTGAGCCAACAAGGAAGTTAACTCTTTTTAAGAAGATGTAGGTCAAATTGTTCTTAGCAACATTTTAAAGCTAAAATATAATTTATTTTTCACCTTTATACAGTGATTTACATCAGTGAAATGATTAGCTGATTGACTGGCTATTAATTTAGCATATTGTACCCCCAACTACTATACATTTTGAGGTATGTCCTCTTTAAATGTAAGGATTTGAAACTTTTCTTTCTTACAACTATAACTTGTTTGAGGATTTTAATGTTTTGACCTTTTAATTCATTTATAGCAATTAGCGATAAGCTAATACCTGAATCATTGCACAGGGATGAAACATGCTACATGTTAAATGTCAGCAAGTTAACCTGCATGTTATTATGTTAACTTACATTATTTTAATGTTTTAATGCTGTGCACATTAGCATGCTAACATTAGCATTCAGCTGAAAGCACAGCAGAGTATGCTAACTGAGGCTCATAAAGTACAGCTTAAATACCAGAAAATAATAAAATACCAGACACAAGAGACACTACAAACAGAGTAAGAGGCTCGAAAATAATCTCACTTAAAATGTGACAGAGCCCTGGCAGTGTAGTTGCATAGGAAATGTCTCCCCAAAGGTCCCACAACGGAAAAGTTGTCGAATGCCTTTAGCTGGGACAGATTTACCAAAACCACCAGGGACAGAGTGGCAGCACTGGGCCAGATCTGATTCCTTTGGCAAGAACCTTGTCTATGTTGTGTGTCAGTGTGTTACTGTACTATGTAAATTGTCAGTATGTCCTTGGACCCATGGCACAGTCACAAAATCCTTTGGATTTCTAGTTTTTCTGAGGCTACATTCACACTACCAGTTTCCCTGCTCATGCTAGAGTCAGATTTTTCTATATCTGATGTTGATTTGAACTGATCTTTGTGTTGGAAAGACAAAATGTCCAGAGTAGAGGCTTCACATCCATTTAGTATGCATATCCCATGAGCATATTTTGATTAAGATATTCACTGTGTGTTATGACTTAATTGAGGCATCTCCCCAAACACCAGTCAAGCAGCTATTTGGCTGTCTTTCACGTGTTGTGCCTCATTTTCCTCCATGCAAGATTTCACTCTGCCAAGATGATGTGGTGCCAGAATGATTACTTATTGTCATGGCAGTGATTATGTTTAACTACAAAATGCATGTAAATTCCAGTCCATGTTTCCATGCGCCCCAGATTGCAAGACAAATGCTCAAATTTGTCCAGAGTGTCTAAGCTGCTTCTCAATGGCTGATGGTAGATTGAGGAGCCACAATCTGATGACTGCTGAAACTGAATACCAGCAGAAAGTGTTAGGTGAATGCTGATCTGATCTCGAGGTCTATCAGATTATTCAGGCAGTGTTTTCAAAGGGGGTTCCTCAGGGCAATATAGATGGTAAAGCAGGCTTGTTGATCCTTGAGAAACTCCTTATCTGGTCTTTGTTGGCCCTGCGTACACTGATCACACCCATTGTTGTGCTTGTCCCATTGAGACCAGAGTGAATGAGCCTGCTGTGGAACAGCTTTCTGCTCCCCTCGAAATGAAGACGTTCCCACCGACCCGACACACAGAGTGAGACGTCAGTCTGACAGTAGACTTCTACAGCATGCAGCTTTATTTTCATTCACCATGTTGTTTGTGCGGTCATATAATGTTGAATTAGATTTCATGAAGTACGTCATTTTCAAAAATCTTTTTCATTAGTTTTCTCAGATTAGAGACAATAACACACAAAATGATAGAGCTCCTACAGTCTATAACACTCCACATATTTTGAAAAATCTTTTATTTTAACAACTGTTTAACCAATTTTCCTGTCCAGTCATTAAACCCTATATTTTCTAAATGAACCATGACACAGAGAGACATCATCAGCCTATTCTGCTTTATATTCTGTGGCTGCTGTATCCCTGACCTTGAGTCTAAGCTGTATTTTATTCACATTTTTTTCTCTTCATATATTTTTAACTGTAAAAGCCTATTTTACCAGTTAAGCTGTCCAGCTGTATAATGTTGAATTTTCTAAATTAAGACATTCCCTCCCAAAAAAAGCTCACCAAGTGTGCCACAAAGAATCGCCAACCATACAGCTCATACTTCCTGGCAGCCTTCTTCTTCATGGTAACTCAAACACAATATTTACTTTACTCTCATTTGCTTTTAATGACCGTTTTTTCCATCCCCCTTTTCATCCTGCTTTATAATTATTTGTAATTGTAAACTTTTTTCTACTGGCTGAGAAAAAGTGTGGGCAGAATCTCATTACTGTATATATACATTTTTCATGAAATTCAGAGAAGGCTATGTGTGGGATATTTATAGAAAAGGCGAGAATGTACCTTTATTCAAATTATTAATTAGTGCTTAAATGTAATGATCTCAGCCGTGATCCATATTATATATACAGTGCATGAGTTTAGAGCCATGACCCAGGAGTAGAACTGTGAGATTACACCTGTTACTAATTTTTAATTGTAATATATATATGTGTATATATATATATATATATATATATATACACATATATATATATATCCTTTTTATCAGTGTTGTGTCTTAAAAGAGAAACTATATTCTTCACAGACAGGGAATTTCAACCATGTCTGTAGCCTCATAACTGCAACACTTCGTGCAGCCCTCCTGCTTTATATGCCAGTGGTTTGGGTGTGGTGACTTTAAGTGTTTGTGGCGGTGTGTATACATTGGCCAAAGGAGGTGTGACTCAAGTGCCCCCTACTGGTGGAGGTGGGTCCCAGTGTTAGAGCTGTGCCCCGAGGTGTCTGAAGTGTAATGGGTTTGTGGGCACTCATGCAGAGGAAGAAAGGTAACGTGAGAGAAAATGATCTTTATGTTATTGATTGTCAACACGGTTCTGCATTCTCGTTTTCATTGTCTCTTCATTTTCTACATGTACCACGGGGCAGCCTGATTGCCTATATGTTCACTCACAGATGGAGAAATGAAAGTTTGGCTCTTTTATTGTCTTCACTCACTTCAAAACAGTGTTACAACCCTGTGTCTCTCCCACAATCAGGACTGTATAGCCATTATCCTGAGTCACAAACCCCACTAAATATTTTGTAAAGGTTTTAAAAAGTTGTAATTCGTTAAAAACATTTTGAAAACTGTGTTTATCTAAAAGCAGTAGTGATTTTTGATGATGTACCATGTATTTCTTTATTTTTCTTGGACTAGAGGACAAGTTCAGGCCACAGGTTCCAGGTCAATCACCACAAAAGCAACAATCACTCACATTCACCTGTGGTAGGGAAACTACAGGTGAAAGGAGAGGCTGCAGAACTCCACACAGAAACCTCACTGTTTGTCTGCCAGCTACTGATAAATGTCAAAATTATATCTCATATTGATATAGTATATGGCATTGTTAGCAGCACTGCTGAATGTGTACAGAAGGCCACTTTGTCTTTGAGAGTGCAGCTCTGTGCAGTGTGTATGAGAGAGGCGGATCAGCTCATGGCTCCCCTTTGCTTATCTTTCCCATGATACCGCGTCTCACGCTGCGTGGGCTGGACTCGTCCCTCCTCCTGGCCGAGCCTGGCTATTCTCCCGCCTCAATAGCTCTGTTTGACTCCCCCAGCGGAGTCCCGAGTTGTCTGAGGGCCCACAGCAGAGTCCCTCCTCTCTCTGGGACCCTCAGTCCTGCCCATCACCCCCCACCATCAGGCCAGTGAAAAACCCAGCGCCACAGGCTGAGCGGCGGAGAAGAGGGGTCGCTCCACGCCCTGCGCTAAAGAGCTCCGAGACAAAGACAAAAAAAAAGAAAGAAAGAGGGAAGAAAGAGAGAAGGAAAGAAAAGAAAACTGTGCTACTGGGTTGACCCAACGCTAGCCTGTTTGTCTGACAGCACAATTTATGGCAGAGCTTGAGATACTGCTGGAGCCAAGCTAACAGTTTACACACAGAGAACAGTTTCCAAAGACAGGCCATCAGACAGTGGAAGGCAGAGAAAGTGCTGGAAGGGAGGGTGAGGATGAAAGGAAGGGAGGTGGAGAGATATCGAGGCAGAAGACAAAAAAAAAGAAAAAGAGAAAGCAGAAGACGAAGGCACATACAGTAAAAGCAGGAGATGAAAAGTGACAGGAGTGGAGAAAATGGAAGAAGCAGAGGGAAAGAAAAGTGAAAATAAAGAGACGACAAGTGACACAGAGAGAGAAAGTAATGAAGATGAAGACAAAGACCGGGAACAAAAGAGAAGTAAATAAAATCCAATTCTTAAACAAGTTAAACAACCACAATGAAGTGAGTTTGACAGCAAAGACGATGATTTTCAAAGATTAAAAATGGTTTTATGGTGAATTATTTTAGGGCTCAGTGGGTACGTTTGTACATAGCTTTGGACAAAATCATCTGCCAAGTGAATAAATCTAAATGTATGTTTCTGTCCATCAGATATTATGCACATTTTCATTTTGGGTATTGAAAAGATGCCAGAAAAATAGTCTGGAAAAAGTTTATACGCTCTGCTTGTCATGTGAAAACAGGAGCAGATGTGATAAAGACAGATAGAAGCACATTTTGGGAATACACTATAAAAAAAGAAGAAAATCTTTAAGAATGGGTCATGGATATTTAAAACAGCTGGGCTCTGTAGATTTTAGCAAACATTATCCAATCAGGAAATATTGAATTTGTTCATGACTATTTTCAGCCACAGTGCCCATGTCTTTGGTAGATAGAAACGAAACTGATGGTAGACAGTAGATGTTGTGGAAGAGACAAACACAAAAGGAGATTTCATGAGAGAGACGATGAAAGCATACAAGGAGGAAGGATGACAGGTATAATGAGAGAGTGATTGAGAGTGGCAGACCGGGAGTGAGAGGAAGACAGATGGAAACAGAGAGAGAGAGATGAGTCTGTCTGAATGGGGAGATTGGATGCACGCAGAGAGTGAGATATCAAATGAATTACAGTATACTTGGCTTGCTTGTGGTTGCCATGGACACCTCACAGCGGAGAGACAGGTGTCCCAGGGAGTTTCTCGGTGTCTTCTGAGAGAATTGTCAAATGACGTCGTAACTGGCTGTAACCGTGGTGACAGCTCTGACATCAGACACGTCTCACAAGTGGGGCTGTTGTTGTCTGCAGGTAGACGGGCGGCCAAGTCGACTGCCGCGCGCACGCACTCCTTTCACCAACACCTCTGCGAGAAATTCTCACTTTCCATTCATCCTCCACCCTGCCAGAGGTCTATTCCAGGAGCAGGGGACGATGAATTTTCTCTGTGTGAAATATTTATGCCATGCTTTTGGCAATTTCCAATTCACTCACTGCATAGGATTTCCTATATTCAACACTAGCTACAATGCAAACTAGACTTCAGGGAGGCGAGAATGTATTAATCTTAGAGTTTCAAAGGCAAAAAATGTGCAAAATTCTTTTGGGGATGTAAAGACTGGGAAAACATCTCTCTCAGCACGGATAAATATTTGGATTAATCCTGGTTTTCTCATGCAAAGTGGGGCCTTAGCGATACCTTCAGCAGAGCGCCGGCTCCTGGATGAGTTAAGTAAGCCCCAACGGCTTAAAGAGATCAATTGGAATCCTCCCCCCTCCTCCATTTTCTCTCTCTGCCCATTCAAAGAGTGGCCAACAGCATGAGATGGAGGCACACTCATGTGTGAAATAGACTCTTCATGAGGACGCTGGTCTTTGGCCGTCTCGTTTTGGGACCTTCGTCTTAATCCCCCTCCAGATTCTCAGAGGAGGGAAGGCGAGGACAAGGCCTTTTCTTTAGGAACAGAGGGCGAGGGGCGGGGCAGGGGCAGGGGGAGAGGCCGATGAGTCCATTGACAACAGTTGCATATCTGTGGAGATTTAAGTGATGATTTCATAAGCGATGGTCGACTGAGCAGCAATGGCCACCCCACTTTTTTGTTTCAAAAAAACCTGCAGCTCTGCAGTTTCTTCCTCTATGCTGATGTGTTGTGTTTGTGAAACTAACTGGTGAAGCTTTCCTTTAATGCAAACAATGGGCTTGACCCCAACTGATATATACACATTCACGCATACATGCACACATGAGCACAAGTGCATGAACAGAGGCACTCAAACTCACATTTCACGAAACATAATCAGAATATGTTTGGTGAAATATTTGCACGATTACAAATACATATGCTGTTTGTTGGCCATCCAACACTTTAGTTCAAAGTATGTTTTAATACCTACTCGCCTGACTGTCTTGAGTTTTGTTGTGGATATTCCTAATCCCCAGAAGATGATTCATTAGGATTTTAGTGACCCCTTGATATATATTTTTTCCCCTCAGGTAAAAATTTCCCCTTGACCAAAGCAGTCCACGACAAAATACTGTGCATCAAAACCTGTGTGACTGTCAGACTTCAGTGAAACTTAATTTGAATATTCATTATCCTCAGAGGATAAACACTAAAGGTGAAAGTTCAGTGGGTTAACGTTGGAAATGTACTCCTGATCTCATACTCTGTTTCTCTCTGTCATTTCCACTTTCCCAAGCTCTCAAATCCCTCTATTCCTCTGAACACATCTTATAATTTAAGATTTCCTCATTCATCATCTCAAGAGAATAAACTATTGTGATTCCATGATCTTCACAACCTTTAAGATAAACTTTCATGTATCATCATTTTTTGTCTAAATCCTTTAAATCACGGGCGTGTGATGAATGTTGCATCCTCTAGTCAGGCTCACACAAACACACCAGCACATAATCACCTACACAGAGTCAGGACACATAAACAGCCTAATACATACAAACTGATTGGAGTTTGCGTTTATTCTTTTATCTGATAATGAGGAGTTTCTTGGGTCCTGGGCTCTGCAAATGAAACCAGACAACAGACAAATGTGTGTGGTTGTAGTAACAGATGCCTCCACCGCCGCTGTGCCCTCTTTAGCCTCCAGTATAATGAAGCTCTCTCTCCCTCTTTCTGACTGGCCCATAGATTCAGCTCCCACTAAGTAATTATCCATGCTCTGCAAAGTCCTCAGAGCTCAGTCCGTGCTAATGTCTAAGGATTCATTATAGTGTAAAATAGATAAAAATTCAATTATTTTCTCCTGGGTACATGCATTAGTCTGGATTGTCCTTCTTCTGTTGAGGCTATTCTCATTGGCTGGTATCAACACCACATCACAACCTGATGGCTAATGCAGCGCTTCTGGTTAAATAGATAGAAATTAATTGAAAGTTCGCAGTTCATTTCCTTCAAACATTCTCTAAAAGAGGGAAAAGTTCCACTGATCTCTGTAAATGTCTTTGACAGTCTCTGTTCGCAAAGTCAGAACATCATAATGAATGTTCTGTGCATGGTTGAAGAGATAATAATTACAAGTGGAAAAACTACATTTAGAATAATGTTCATGCCTGACTGTCACAGTGTTACAGAGCTGCAGGAGGACCATTAGTTTACACTTGTCATTATATGAATCCATTCTGTTTGTGTCAGTTTGGATTATGCTCATTTTAATCTGCATTTTTTATTGTCACCAAGGAGGTCAACAGGTCTTTAAATAATTTATTGAATTCCAGCAACAGTAATTTTTTAATATACTGATGCATTTCTAAGTGATCAAATTATCATTGAATTTAACAGTAGGTTTTTAACTGGAGTGCATCAATTGAGCTGATTATCTGTCTAAAATGAATTACAGCATTTCTGTGGCTGCTCTTTGGCTGAAGAGATTTTTATGTTATTTTCCAAGGTTCTCGGAGTCAGTCACTTTAAAAACAACGTAAGACGACCTGCAGAAAACAGCTGCAACAACAACAACCTGTGTCATGCCAACATATGTTGTAGTAGTAGCTCGAGGTAATGCCAGTTACACAGCAACATCTATGCTAAGTTTGCTAACAGTAGCTAACATGGTCATATCAGGATCAAGTAAAACTGTAGCAGCAAAACCCACTGGTGTTTTTAATATTAATGCTAAAGGTCAAACTTTTCAAACCACAGATAAAGACAGAGACCAGATGAAATCTAAGAGTTACAGGTGTTTATTTGGCAGCAGACCGAAGTGTGAATCCACAGGTCTTATCCTCAACACCAGAGGAAAAATACAGATTAAAATCTCAGACAGGGTGTTCATGAGGACTTACATGCTTCCTTTCTCCCTTCTCTCCTCACACACTCTCTCCATCATCTTAATATCTATGTCTTGCTAATGACACCATTGCCGCCCCATTTTCTCTTTCATGCCATTTACTCGTGTCACGAAATGTCAGATCCTACAAGGCGTATCTCACAATTCCACATCTGCAGCATGTTAATATTCAGTGCTCTGCTAAATATTGTGTTCTTTTGGTCCCCCTGAACTTAAAATATCAGGTACAAGGCGACAGTTTGGGGTAAAAGTCAGAATTCTCAGGATCTGAACATTTTGAATTGTTTTGTATTTGTTTACACACCAGTACTTAAATGCAATCAGTTACTAATTAATGAGTTTGACAAACAGGTAGATGAAACATGCACATGCTGCAGGTTACAGTGTGACTCTCTGACTTTGTTTGTGTCCTCACACCTCCAGCAGGAGTTCCTTGTGCACCAACACCAACATTTAGAACTCACTAATTTGTTTCCTCGTTTATCGCTTAATTAACTTCCAGCATTTGAGCTGTGAGTCTTGACGATCAATATAAATCACTGCTACAGACGGGAACCCGCTAATGAGATCAGATTAAGGAACGGAATTACACCCGCTGCTGCCACGAATGATTAGAAATCACTAAGTACCCCTCTATGCTATTAAAAGGCCATTTAAACAGCGTCCATATACCCTATTTCTGTCTGTGACAATGCAGTAATTACAATCTGTCGGACACAGACGAATCGCTCCCTCCCACTCTCTCCTCCTGCCCTCTTCCCTTTCTGGTCTCACATTCTCTGTGCTCACATTTAAACTTCTGCAGTTCACTATAACACAGTGTGTAAGCTTCACATGTACGACAGCAGCAGCTGGGGTTCGTAAGCTGTACAATGCTAATTATGTTTCTATTAGCCCCTGAAACCTGCAGTGTGTTACAGATGGCTTTGAGCTTGTTTTACAGTACCAGAGCCAGAGGTAGACAGCACAGTCACTACATTTACACAATAATTAGCTGCATTCACGGAGCATTCATGGAGAAAAGGTTTCACACACACATTCTCCAGGGGCGTCCGTCTCACACACGTCTGACAGAACAGCTGTCCACACAGGCCGCAGAGCAGCTCACGTTTAACTCACGCTATACGCCCCTAAACGCAACACCGCAATTTTATACATGTAACTACTACACTACACTGTTGTCTTTTCCTAAGTTCTTCTGAATTATCCCTGTCATCTGTCCCTCATCTCATGACGTTTTCCATTGAGGTCAAGCTTAGAAAAGGATGTTTTTCTAGGTGTAATTATTGTTTTTGTCAATGGAGTCTGGTAGAGATTCTGTTTAAACAAAAAAATAAGAAGGTCTATCTCTACAGCAATCCTATCCAGAATGTTGCCAGACACTTAAAATAACAATCTAAACCCATCAGTGGATAGTGGATATATACTGATGAGGACAAAGCTCATTGGATTACACTGCAGCAGCTGTTTGTGGTGGCCGGGTACACTGTTCTTGATCAATACTGCACCAATTCCAAAGATTTGTGCCCTTATCAATCATTTAGAATAGAATAGAATAGAATAGACTTAGAAGAAAATAGACTTTTATTGTCATTGTGCAGTTGGGTTCAACAAAATTGTGGGTGCTCCACACAACGACGACTTGGGAAGTCCCAGGTTAAAGTTTGTAATATATGTTTTATCATACAACAAGTCCTCTACACTAAATGAAAAATACTTTCTTTGTAATTGCCTATAGCGTATTGGGAATTTGTAATTAGGAAGCTGCAGCTTAATTCAAGCTCTGGTGCTCGCAGTTTTTGCAAATCCAGTTGTCTTTATCATCCTTCTGGCACAGGAATAAATTCAAAACATAAAATTAAGTCAAACCAGAACAGAAATTCCTACAGAGTCCAACCAACCTGCTGTTTATGTGTGGCAGTCATGTAAACATGTTGATATCACTTCAGTAAGGTGTGAAGTGAAGTGTGAGACGACTGTGACTCTGTTTGGATTTGATGTGTGAAAATATAAACACAGTGTGAAATGCATTGCCTCCAGTGTTTTGAACAGACTTTATTGGCATTCTGATCCAGGACAAGACAAAATCAACATTTATAAACAGCAGAGGACGCTGGGTAAATGTGCCAGTTCAAGTGTTTACAAAACTCAAACACACAAATAAATGTTAGAGGTTACATTACTCTGGTTATTATCAAATGTAGTGACTGTTGGCTGTGTGTCATCAGTGGTTAGTTCCCGGTGTGATTCGTTTCAGACGACGTGTGACTTTCTTTTCATTTTATAAGGTGATGTTGTGGTCTAATAGGAGGAGATGTGTGTTGGGTGGATGGTTAGAGACTTAGTAAGCAAAAAGTGAAGTTGCACATGCAGCAGGAGAGCACTGCTTGAGATCAGGAACCTGACATTTTCACCATCCATTTTACTGTTTCAACCCAAACCACTATCTGTCCCTAACCCTGACCAAGTGGTTTTTGCGTCCAAACCCAACCACCAGACTCCAATATCAGTACCATTGCTATTACAATTATGTTTTATGTTGCATTACACTATGTCAAGTGTCATGTGTTATTTTCCGACTTTATCCTAGTCTACATGACAGTAAGGACCTTCAGACGCTGATTTACACTCAGCTCGTGAGTGGGAGAAATGAGAGATAATGAGAGATACAGAATGTGTTGAGCAGGAAGCCCAGCAGTCCTAAACACCCTCACACACATTATCAAGCTGTTTTTCTCACCATCACACCACTGAGGTCAGTCTGACCTTGCGTCTAAGTCGGCCTCCTGTTCCGGCTCCAGGTAAAGACAGCTGTTGTGGACTGAAGTCAGGAAATGGGGGAGAGCGTTCTCACAAAGATACCAAAGTTGACTCTGGGAGGAAACGTCTTCATTGACATCAAAACTGGAAAAACTGGTGGTGATTAAACTGACTATGAAGTAACTGTTTGCGAAGGACAAACAAATACAGCCTGTGGTGATTTGCAGACTGGGCCTTAGCTACAATTTAGGATCCTGGGGTCATGCTCTCGGAAGACTGAAATGTTTGTCTTTATCTTCTAAAAAATGAGTAATACAGATCTGTCTGGTGTGCTTTCCAGAGACAGGTGGTCACCAGTTTTTCTGTACCACCACAGATAGCAGGCAGGAAAAAAAAAAAATGTAGGTGCAAAGAGTTTGCAGAAACAACTCAGGTTAAGTTGAATTTATTTGTGAGTTGCCCTCTAACAATCGAGATCCTCACAGACAGTTCTGTAGCACAACAAAGACATCCAGCTCGTTGTCTCTGTGTGAAAAGTCCTGATCTATCACAGAGCTTCCTGTCAGAGTGTTAGAGGGTAGAGGGAGAGAAACATGGCTTGACTGTAAAGACTAAAGAAACCCTGCAGTATCTCAGCTCCTCTCTGGCGTCCGAGCCCAGAGACAGCTCGATCCCTGGCATCCGGACTCTCTACCTGGCTTTATAAGGCCTTGAGCGATGCCAGAATTGGGCTATTCCTGGAGACGGTCCTCAGCTCTCCGTACCCAGAGAGCTTTGTTTGGACTGAGGCAGAGGAGGAGATGTATGGTCGCCACTGCTACCCCCGTCTCCTATTAAATCTTTATTATCTATGCAGTCCAGTGCAGGGGGTGGGAAGAGGACACTCTTTTAATTTTTATTTCTTTTCCTGTGCGATGGGGACAAAGAGGATGAACAGTACAGTACGTTCTCCAGCTCTGGCTTAGATAGCAGCTGTAAATAATTTTGATGGTTTGTTTAAACCTGTGTGGAGTACCACATGGGCACAGTTTGCTAATGCTGCTCAGTCTAGATATATAACCACTACAAAAGGTCACTAATTTCAGATTGGTTAAAGAGGGTCAGTTTAAAATAATACTCTGCAAACAAAAGAATGGATGGACAGCAGCAGGTGGAAAGAACTGGAGAAGAAATGTGTTTTTCTTCTTTCTATTTCTAATTGAACAATAATAATAAAAGAAACCCTCAAAAATCATAAGAGGTTATCTCAAGACACTTTATTATTTACAGAGACCCAACAAATCCCACCGTGAGCAGCACTAGGCCACAGTGGTGAGGAAAGCAGAACCAGGCTCACGGTGGGCGACCATCTGCCTCGACCGGTTGGGTTTAGAGAAAGAAAGAGAGGGAGGGAGAGGCGTCCTCATCTCTGCCTTTACTGCTTCATCTTCTTCAAAAAATTTTCCAGTGGACGTCTGTCTTTGACTGGGGTGACTGCAGGAAAGTGTTTGCAGTTTTACAAGTAGCCATGAGGTATCAGGAAGATACAACAAAATCACTTTGGGAAATCAGTAGTTTCACTTCACACTCATCTGCATATGTTCTCTGAAATAAATGCCCCCTCTCTCCAAAAGAGTCTGCACATCCATCAGTGATTTAGATTACTTTCTATATTGTTCTGATATAAACAAAATTACATGATTTGAGTCAAAGAGTCATCATCAGAAATTAGTTTTCTCAGGACAGAAACAGTCTCATCTGTTCTGTCACTGACATACATACTAGTCTTTAATCTAACACTTGGTGAGGATTAGAGTTCTCTCCTCACTCCTGTAAAACTGGAGAACCTAAGAGACAGCCTTTATATCAGGCAAATGAATCATGATAAGCCTGTTCTCACTCACAGCGTTTATCAAATTCACATTTTTCAGCTCCACATCTCATCATCATCACAGACCTAAACGATGACACTCGTAACACCAAAAATGTTAACAAGTAAGTGATTTTCCTGTGCATGAGAAGATTTGATGTATGAACATGTCTGTGAAACAGGAGGTCATTCTGATCCAGGAGAAACACTGTGATTGATTCTCCATCAGGCTCAGATAGAAACCTTCTTTTGGAAGAGATCTCCCCTCTGGGATCGGCCTCAGCTCAGCCTCTGTACTGCCTCAGCTGTTGGACGGCAGGATGGTATGGCTGCCGGCCAAACGTAATGTTTACACTAACACGCACAACTGTTCTGTACGTAGTCACGGTGAATTAACGATCCTGAGACGAGGGGCTCTCGTGCGCTGTTGTGATTATAGCAAGACAGGTGCTCGGTGCAGAGGGAGACAGGGAGGTGGAGAAGGGGGTGGGGGGGGGTGGGTGCAGGATGGGACCTAAACTGGCCCTCAGGATCTACATTTGGTTTCCATGTTTGAAATTAAAACACACAGACAGACACCTCGTTTGTTATCAGGCCCTGGTGAATACATTTTACAGCAGCGGTCTGTTCTGTCAGCTACAATAAAGCTCGACTCTCACATGGTGTGTTCTCCACTTGGTTTAAATTGAAAATGTCTCTTGGCAGCATGAAAGATTCTGTCAGTGTAGTGAGAAGTTAAATGGTTTTCAGAACACCATGAACTGTGGAATATCTTATCAAGTTATTTTTGCCAGAAATGACCAAAACCAGAGCTGAAAGTGAGTGAATATTGGACTTACATTCCTAGAACCACAGCTGATAAGTTTATTTATCAATTTAAAATGTGCTGAACATCAGTGTTGTGCCCCCAGTTTTTTCCCACTGATCTCAAAGTGGCCAAAAAATCACTTATTTTAGGTTTAAGAGTTGAAACTACATTTTTACTACATATTTTTAGACGTGTGTTTCGATCTGTGATACACATTGCAGGTGAGAGACGAGGTGAGTATCACAGTAAAGTGATATGAGAAGGTTTGTTTTTTCCCATGGTGCCGCAGCAGGGATGCTGGTTCTCCGTGACGCGTGTCTGCTTTCTGTCACAGCCACCTAAAAGCTTATGAAAGAGAAAACGCCACAGAACCACAGAGCTCTGCCACTCTGCGATTTCCTCCCTCAGTCTGACTCCAGGTCTGCTTTAAGCAGTTTATTCTCTTACAGCAACAGGTGTTCAATTAAAAGTGAAATCGGTCTTATTCTATAATATATATCTAGATTTATATATGTGTTAAAACACAAAGAGAGAAAAACAAGACAAATGATGATCTCTGAGATACGAGGCTGCGGCAGCATCTCAAGACTGTCTACTGTATCCATTAGCAGGAGGATAAAGCAGCTAATGAGCATGAGGGTCATTCGTTCAGGTCTCCAGAGGGCCCCCGCTGCTGTAATACATTCAGCACTTAACCTGAATCTTAACCTGAACCGCCTCATTAAACATCCAGCTGTACAAATGGAAAAATGTGTTGAGAATGTTTGCCGTTCAGGGATTTTCTTTCAGGAAAGCGCCTGCTAGGCAAAGAGGCATTAAAAGGAATCAGTTCCTGTGATGTAGGGAGTTCAGGCGAGGTCAGTGCTGGAGAACCAATCTGGCTTTTGTCTCTCCTCGCTTCCAGAGGCAAGTGCAGGAGAGGAGCGGAGCTTTCGTTTTGGAGATCCTTGTCCCTTCTCCTGCATCTGAATCTGTCTTAATTTGAATGATTTTGTCAGAGGGGCTGCTGGCCCTCGCTTCTTGTTTGACAACAGCCACAGAAAAATAGTTACCTTTAACAGTTCGTTTAGCACAACATATTTTACCTACATTCTCAGATATTTCATTTAGACTTTGCACATTTAGATTTGCTTCCCAAATGAAACCGGTGGACCATTAATTACAGCCAGAGCAGAAACAACGTGGCAGCTCTGAGCTTTGCAGAAAAAGTTTATTTGGTTGGAGGCCGAGGAGATAAGCTTATGAAAAGGAAATGAAGTGAGGAGATAGTCAGAGCTTCTGTAGTGTTTCCAGTAAAAACAAAGTGTGTATGAGTCCTGTTGGTGACCTTCATCACAGAGTTAAAAGAAGACACACACTTCTTGTTGACCCTACTTTGAAAGGTTAGCTCTTGTTTTTCATAGATAAACTGTGAACAGAGCTTTATTGTGCAGTAACAAATAAAAAAAATCCCTCATGCTTCAAAACAGAAGCTAATTAAAAAGTACAGCAACAGCCAGTTTGGTCGCCTCCTCTCTGCCCATCTCACCACCAAACCACAACAACACCACCCACTGTACAGTTTTCACTTAAAGATTTAATTGCTGTATTTTTGGGATCATTATTTTAAATTTTTATATTAAATAAATCTGTGAATTTATCATTAAAAACTGATGGAAAATCAATTGTACCAAATTAGGGGTAATATGTGATTATGAAAATAGCTTTTATAATTGCTTTGAGAGATACAGCTTCAAGTTCAGCAGCTTATTTGTTAGTATTAGGGAAAGGCTGAGTTTGTGGTGACATTTATCCAAATCAAGTTTTATCTAACCAAAGTGCTTTTCTTGCCTAATCGTAGCCTTATGCAGGATTCAAGAACCCTGGTCTCTGGTGTCAAAGTCCTGCACGTTGCCTACCATCCATCCATCTGTAAGAGCACAGCACTTCCATCACTGGAAGAAACTTCAGCAATTATATTTCCTTCATAATCTGCTGTGTTTTGAGAAACAAATTAGTAGAATATACTGAGAGACTTTCTTGGTAAATTGTGATGATCAAGAAGTTGAGTGAGAATTAGTTTAAACACTCCTCGTTTTGTTTTGTGATAATCAGTCAAATTTAAGTCATTGTATTTTTAATATGAACTTAGAGCCAGCTTACCAGCGTTTCCCAAACAACCACAGGTTTTTCCAGATTAAAGACTAAAGAGTAAATTGTATGACAGCCCTGTGATCAGTATGTTCACCCAGTCAGGTGCAGAAATTAAGGAGAATACTTTGTTGGTTTCTAATAGGCTGAAAATCAGCCTGGCTTTTGCCCACTGAAGACGTCCCTATCCAAACCAACTACCTGTTGAACATTGCCAAACCAAATTCTGTGGGCTGCGTTTGTGAGTCAGCTCGGCTTGGAGTTCCACCACTGAGGGAGGATCAAATGCCTTGCTCAGGAGCACATCTGCAGCAGGAAATAATCTGGGCTGCGGAACCAAACTTGCTGAAGTGGGTGATCCGCGTTATACAAGCAGGGGTCAGCGTTCCTGAACGATGCCCCCCGCTCTCTGCAGCTGTCTGTGTTGGCAGCGGAGGCTGCCGGGCCCTGGCAGTCACCAGCGCTGTCAGATCAAGTCAGTAACGATCTCCTGGAAGCCGTTCAACAACCCAAAGCCATCAGTCAGGGAAACAAAGGCCTGCCCACAGCATGGTCTGGCCCAAAATGCAGCCATTCATCGCGAGGGAGAAGCCAGAGCGCTGGCCAAGCCTTTCATGGACAGAGAAAGGGATCTGTAACCAAACCGTGCTCAATTAAGGCTCTGATTCGCCAGGGGAGATAAGGGGTAATCAATCATCTGTGGCCGGGCCTTGTGCAAACAACGTCAGGATGTGTCAGTCCGGCAGCGCTCGGCCAAAGTCAGCTGACGACTCTCAGACAAAGGTGCAAGGGCTTGTCCTGTCAAACACTCTCACACAGAGCCGCTGTGTCAGAAAACAGGTCTGCTCAACAAAAGCGCACTGTGCCGTCCCCTGTGGGTGAACACCCGCTTATCATCAAGTCATTCCTATGAGTGATAATGAATATACAGTAGATGGACTGACTCCCAGCCACATATGAACTGTTATCTAGATAAAACTACCCAGCACTCTTACCTCATCTGCGCAGAGGTCGGTGCAAGCATGGGAACAGTTTCTATCAGCGGCCGTGCAGAAGAAGCCAGTGATGTATTATAGAATCACTCACTGGCAACATCAAACCGTAATCTAGCTCTGATGTGTTTTGTTTATTCAACAGCTCCACCTCTGGATAGCTTTATTACTGAGAGAGATGATGTAATTCTGTTTCTAAACGAATAAAAGCAGCTCTGTACCTGCTCTGTTAGAGCTTATAAATATCAGGATTTATTAACACCTCACAATCATCAATTATGTGTCCATCTGAAGAACTTCCATCATGAAGGGATGTTCTGTCTAAACTTTAACTGTGCAGCTGAGAAATATACAGCCACCTCAGATTTATGAGGTCAAGAAATGTATGATAAATAAATATATAGGAAATGTATCACTTCTGGTTTCCCTTGGCTCAGCCAGACACATCTGACGTAGGATTTCTGTGTGGGCGAGTGAAGGGCTTGAAAAAAGTGCATGGTTTATAATGTAGAGGAGATGAGTTAATGACTTTTAAGAAAGTTTAGAGTAAGATCTGCTTCACTAGAGGTTTATCACCAGAGGTTTAAATACAGTGAACATGACAGAAGACATTCTAGCTCATATTTAGTGGCTCGTTTCCAGAGTCCTGTCTGTGGTTGGGTTAAGGCAACAAAAGCACTCATGATTTTGGTTCATTTGAGATAAAGACGTGGTGTCTGAAGTCACTGTGAACTTTTTCTGCACTGAACAAGACCACGATCTTTCACAAACCAAGTGCTGTGTTCGCCCGAACAGAACCACACATCAATATTTTATTGTCATGTCCATGGACAGGAATCAGAACATCCAACTTCATGACTGTTTCATGAACTGTCAGTTTGTTTGTGTCTGTTTGACGTTGTAAGCGTCACGAAAAAAATGGAGAGTTCGTGTGCAAATCTGTACATGAAATTTCATGACTGTTTTGTGACTCTGGGTGGTAGAGTACACTTAAGTAACCTCCAATTCTGCTATACAATAGATCATTTTAGGTAATAATTAGGTTCTACTTTTTTCAGCACAGTTTATCTCTCTGTGGGTGATTCGCTTTTCTTGTTACTCTTGGTTTCAGTCACTTCTTCTTCTCTCTAGTCCAAGCAAAGCAGAGACATTTAGTGCCTCATTTCCGAGCAGCAGAAGGTTTTTCCTGGGAAAGAGCTACCAGACACTGCACTCTGAGACCACAAATATAAAAGTCTTCATGAACTGGCTGCAGGTTGAATCAGTGGTAGCAAAATGGACTTTTATTTATATGAAACTGTCGTGGATTATTACTTTTGCTTTCTCAGAGTTGAAGAAGCCACTGCAGTTTTTCAGTGCTGCTTCTTCTGCTCACATGGGCATAATTTCCATCCCAACAGACGTGTAAAAGCAGTATGTTTTGAATGAGTCACTGGCAGTTGGGCATCTTTCAACTGCTGCCTGCTGGTTAAAATATCCGCCATTTCTTTCTGTCACATGGATGAGATCTCAGAGGAGACCACAGAGGGCGAGCAGAAGGCGGCTTCGTCTCTCTGTGAATCATCATTCACCTTCTGCCTGCTGATTCTGACACTGTACTGAACTCTGAGGAGTGTTTTCTCCAGTCATCTTTTCCAGCACAGAGACACTCATGCAGTCATCAGCACTTATAAAGACAGACATAGATATTTAATGATACAGACAGAAAAAACTGAAGATAACAGCATATATAGCAGCGACAGCAGCTGAATTTACTGCTGCGGTTTCTTTCTGATTAAGTATTTTTGCTTATACTTGAGACCTATAAACCTATTTGTCACAATCTAGTCAAAGTGGCAAGTATAGCTATATTACTCCAGTTCCTGCTTGCCTGTGTGTGTGTGTGTGTGTGTGTGTGTGTGTGTGTGTGTGCTGTGGCCTCCTAGATTCCTTCTCCTGCCAAACTACCTGCACACCTGCTTCAGATCAGCTCATCTACAGCTCCTCACTCCATTCTTTGACAGATCGTCCATGCATGCTTTGGTCAATCTCTAAGCCTTGAGTTAAAGTTTTATCATGTTGCTTTTGACTCTAGAGTAACACTTGTTTTGCTGTCGTGTGCTAAACCCCAGCCTGAGATCCAGAGTTCAAACTCCAGTCCAGAGGAACCCCGACCCAGCCCCCAGCTTTAGGCCATACTTTCAAAATTCTACAATAAACAGGATTTCTATACTGTTCAGCTGTGTCTGAGGGCTACACTGGGATCCAACAAATAGCTTTGTTAAAGCATACGTATTTTTAACACCTCCTTATATAATTTCATCATATTATCTCAAAGAAAAGTGAAAACCCTGTCAGAACTGTGACAATATTTAAAGCTTTTAAAGGTCAGTTGGTTTCTTGTTATAAGAAAATGTTCTTGTTTTAATGAGTTTCTTTTCACATTATAACAAGACATTTTTAATCTTATGACATGTTTTTCGTATTACTATGTTCCAAATTATTCCGTTTTAACTTCGCTTGTTATAGTGACATTAAAACATTTCTCATTTCAACATGAAGAATTTATTCTATGGACTTCAGGAGTAGTTTTCATTCACTGCAGATCTTCTCACTGCTTGTCAGAAAATGTCTTTAATCAATTACAGAGAGAAATGATATAATAGGAAGGGTAATAATGAGATTCTGGCAGTGCTGAGCTGACTGCTAGTATCAAATCACTTTGATTACAAGAATACACACCCCCATCTGCAGGCAGGATGTGCACACATGCAGGTAAACACACACTTGCACAAATACACACAGATGTACAAAAAATGCATATGAGCAAAAGTATATGCTTTCACTCATTCAAAACAATTTGCACAAACATATACATAGGAATAAAAATCATACAAGCCATTTCACTGACTGAGGTCACAGCCTGCAGAGGGAGGTCAGAGTTGCATTCAGGGTCACATCAGTTCCTGGGGTTGTCGGGAACACTATGTTGTGGGTTGTTCTGGTTGATTGGCCCAGAGCAGGAAGTCTGCACAGGGGACCGAGAACCCTTTACACATCACCCATCATCCCATGCTGCTAGTAGCTCTGAGTTTTACTGGCCAGAGCTGCAGAGAAGTCATTGGCATGCCATCTGAGTTTCAGAGATGACAACTCTACAGTAGCTGGCATCTTTTCTCTCCTCTCTTTTCTTCTCACGTCTCTTCTCAGAAAAATTCTTGGCAGGGGGAAAGATCCAGGGGAATGGAAGAACTAAACCGGCTTGCGCAGATAAGAAGCTATTGTTTTTACAGTCCTACTTTGCACCATGTGTGCTCACTGCCACTGCTGCTGTGTTTTTGTCCCATCTAAGTAAGATGAGACTTTAAGAAAAATCATGTTTTGCTCCCGTTTTATTCATCATATGTTCCAAAGACTGGTATGGTCTCCTGTTGGGTTTCATCTGTACTTTTATGACCATGTAACTTTGAGTTACATTTGACTGATCATAACTGAGGCCATTTTTGTAGAAATGTATAATGAAAGTTACCAAAAGATTTTAACTAAAATCAATTAATTACAATGGATTTTCTGTGATCAGAGAACAGAGGAGTACTGTTTTCAAAGTTTGAATTTGAATTTTGACACAAAAAATTGCACCATTAACCAATCAACACTCTCCCTGACAGTGAGGGAGTGGAGAATAGAAAGATTTAGAGATTATCAAAATTTTAATTTGTCCAAAACTTTAGTTTATGACCAAATACCAAAACTAATGACGGTGCCACCATCCTCAGCTATAGCAAGCTAAAACACTGTGGTAAACTCTGCGCTGCTGAATGAGAAGCAATGCTAATAGCACTTAATTCTTATCATTTGCCATGAACAAAGCTAGCTGCCGCTGTGAACAACAACCTACAAATATTCAGACAGGTCACAGCTGGATAAAATCCTGTATTTTGAACCTTGGTTTGGGGAAAACCTGGTTTTTACTGCTGGATTATGGACTAACTGGGTTCCACTGCAAGACGTATCTGCCCTATCAGTGCCAGATAGGGACAGGATACATTTATGCAAATACAAGTGTGACGATGGAAGCTTAATTGGCCTTTAGTGGACAAACTCCTGCTTGTTTATCCTCACCATTTAGAAAATCTGTTTGTTCTTTATCCTCCACTTGTACCATTGTTCTCCGTTTAGTGTCTAAACTCCCTCACAGTGTAATTATGCACAGTATGCCATCACTACAGTAATAAGGAACTCAGATGTGAACTCTGCCCCCAGCCGCCCCCCAACTATCCTCTGCCCACTGCGCTGACCGGTCACCATGGCAACTGGCTCACAAACTCATTTTGCTGAAATTTGGCCATGGCTTTTGGAAAAGAGCAAAAAAAAAAAAGAAGTGAGCAGTTGTATTTGCTGTATGCACTGTGAAAACACGTCTTTCATATGGTGCCAGGGAGCCTGTGAGGCTTTGTCCTCTGTACAAATATGAGTGGCAACCTCTTTTCTAGCCCTGAACAAACATCTACGGGCCTCGTCATCTTCCTCCTCTTCCTCCTCCTCCTCACTGGGCTGAAGGTACCATGGGACTACTTTCTGGAGACTCAATGAGAAGAAAAAAAAAGAACCGGTGGCACTCAGATTGATCTGGCTTTAATTAACCATTGTACGATGATCCACAGCTTCTGCCAAACAGCCGGCATGATTTACGGTCCGCCTGTGGTTGAATGGGTACAGGAGGCGGCTTCAGCTTAGCTTGTTCTGCTGTAAAACGTAGTCTAGACTGATTTAGCACCACAGAATTTAATCTAAAATCTAAGACAACAAAATATACACATTCTGACACTTTCACCATTTTCTTAAAATCTGCAAGATATTTTCTCCAACGAGGAAATAAGGATTTACTTGTACCTTTTTGAAATGTTTGTATCTTTTTATGTTGCTATCCTTCGCAAGAAAAAATACATAAAACACATTTTTTTTAAATGCATAAAACACATTATAGATTATTGATATGCAGATGTGGGACATAGTAAGTTGTTTTGCAAGTCACAAGTAAGTCAGTGTAATTAATCCACAGTTTTGTGTTAGTTCTTCAAAAGTTTTGCATCTCTATTTTTAAGCACAACACATTCTTTACTTCCAAATGTGATATTCCATGGTATCATCTGTTGTCCGTCAGCTAGTCTTCACAGTCAGACATGCTTTCCCCACCTGCTCCTGTTTGGTTCAAAATATGGCCAGTTTCAGCAAGATAAATAGTGTATTTGCTGCAAGCTTTAAATGACAGAATTTCCGATCTTTTTTATCTTATTTTCAGTTTTTAAGGCTTTCAAAATCAAAGGGCTGTGGAAATTACAAATCTGCGAGTGATGTTGATCTTTTAAGTGTTTAGATAGAAGACTCAAGCCAGACTTGAAAAGCCATGAATAACAGCAACCTTTAAGCTGCCAGGATGTGAAAAGTACATCAGTCTTTTGTAGATTCTCCTCTTGTGTAACTTGCTCCTTTTTATAGCTGACTCTTCACTGTGTCAGCAAGACTCCTCCACTGGACCTCTGCTGGTCTGCACCTGCAGAGGTGTGAACAATTTTATTCAAATGACTATTATAATTATTCTAATATCATCAGCATTACTAATATTTATAGTTCTGTTACATCTCCATTTTTAGCTCATTTAATTGAACTATAATGAGCAATAATTTAACTGCAGACTTGATGAATTAATGTAATGGAATAACTCTCATTACAAGAAGCCATCAAGTGTGCACTTATAAATGTTAAGTCATTATTAGAGATGATGACTTTCTCACTTTCTCATAATAGATCAATAAAAATGACCCAGAAATCAAAGACAAAGCGAGTTATGCCGAGGGAATAAAGACACAAGCTAAAAAGATCTTTGACAATCTAACAACCAAAAGTTGTTCCTATGAATTCCTTTCCTCCTGTTGACTATTATAAAATGATGTATTAACTCTTACTGAAATTAGAGGTTCAAATATAAAGCCCTTCATAAAGCGCATCTTACCTAAAAAGCAATATTGTTTCATTCAAGTGAATAAATGACATGTTTTTCTCCTGCCCTGTGTGTGACCAGCAGTCATTCATGTGACTTCTTGTGTCTTTATTTACACAGAGGGGGAAAAAAAGGCCAGTCACTTTTGTTACCTTGAGCTTGAGCCTTTACAAAAGTCTTTTCTGAATGCACTGTGAACGTCAGTCTGTCAGCCAGTCGCCACTCCCCTGTCACCACCACAAATTCCTGAACATGGATTGTTCTCAGCTGATTGAAGTGGTTTCTTCTTTTAAAACTCAGTGAGGGAAAAGGCTGCAAATCACTGACTAAGCAGGACGCTCTCAACAATATCTCCTCCCTCTTTCACTGTAACAGACCGAGGATCACGCTGCACCCGCACGGCTACCAGTCAATACTTTAAAAAGACATGAAAAAGAGGAAGGTATTAGCATATCAAAAGCCAACATCTGACACGGCCCTGCCTGAACCTGCAGTAAGAGGGGTGCAGTGGGAGGAGGAGGGTCGACTGAGGGAGGAGGAGGTGGGAAAAATGAAAGTCTGCCGGTCGAAGCTCACCGAGGGTTTTACCTCTGTTCGTCAGTCACACGAGGAGAGGTAGTCTGCACCCACAGGAAGGGGATTAGGAGGAATACAAAGGGGGCAGACGATAAAACTGGAACAGGATGAGAGCTCTGCTTTCTGCCTCGGGCTTTGATTAAACCCAGCACACACACACACACACACACAGACACACACACATAAAGATGTCAGTGTGAAAGGTCAAAGGTCGAAAGTAGAAGGGTGAGAAGGAGGGTGGCGATGAGGGTGGGAAGAATAAAAGGATATTAAGTAATTGAGAGAGAAAAAGAAAATGAGGGTAGAGAGCAGGAGTGAGAGAAACAAGGAACAGAAAATTACCTGCAAAATGGACGATTACGTATTTCACAGTTTACATTCTGTGCTAAAATTAGAAAGAAGTGGGGATTTTTATAAGTGTTACCATCATCCTCCCCTCACCCAACCCAATGTTTAAGTTGCCTGATCTTAACCATTTTTTCCCCTGATCTTAAACACATCATAGTTGCCATACATAGGTAATTTAATGTTAACATTCTCACAGTGATAAAGGTCACAGCAGAAGGTGAAAATAATAAAAGACATTTACTATTTCATACTGACTACACTTGCCAGGTGGTTAAAATGCAAAAGAAACCTCAACAAAACACACAGAAAAATTAAGGTACATGGTTCTTCTTATTTTTATCAAATCAAATGGAAAATGACAAAACTCAGGATTTAATTTCTTCAGCACTATAAATCCTGACAGGTGTACAGGACCATCCACTCTGAGGTGCTGTCCTCTGATCGTCTTTCTTCCAGCCCTTTCTGTGCTGTGTGCATGTTCAAGGAATGGGCTCTCTGGCCACTCACAACAAGTTTCAACCCTCACCGACCTGACCTGAGCACAGATTGTGGTTTTGGTCCGGTGTAAATATGCATTTTTACTTTTTCTGTATTTAACCACACACTACACCACCTAACATTGTACTGATCTGAGTATGAAAAACAAGGCAAGAAGAAAAAGTATAATCAAAAACATACAAACATTTATAGGACGCTATATCATAAGTTAACCATGAGATACAGTTTTTATATATACAGTGTATGATGTTGAGAGGCTGGGTGAAGCAGCGGGCAGGTGACGGCATATATGGCAAGCAGTTCAACAGGTGCTGTGGTAAAAGGCAGTGCTGACAGACAGGAAGAGAGATGAATGTTTGGTGTCAAATCTCTCCTCTGGCTTCTGTCCGCTGTCAATGAGGTGAAGACAACCAGAAGAGAGCAGAACAGCGGAGAGAAAATACAGAAAGAAAAAAAAAAGGAAAAGAAGGGAAAAAAAGATTCTTGGCTGCGATGCAGGACATACTGTATTACAGCTGTATTTAATAAAAAGCACAGCAGCATTGATCTGAGTGGGGGGAATTTCTCCAAACATCCTGCAGAGCTAAAAGGCCGGTGGGATCCCTGCGCTGGTCTGATTGAGGGCTTCCTGTTTTAAGCGCTTAATGAGGAACTGGGGAGAAATTTAACTTCCAGGTCTCCAGGCTTGGACGCTTTCCTGAAAATAAGAAAGAGATTTTTTTTCCCAGTCCATCTGGGCTGATATTCACCTGTCGCTGCTGCATTTGTGCAATTGTGTTAGGGTTAGTGACAGATTTTGGCCACTAGGGGACAGAAGAACAGCGAAACAAGCTGACAGACAAATAGCGCTGGCATTTTATCAGTTTTATTAGTGACGTGTTAGTAAATGATTACCAGAGCAACACAATAATCACACTGGTGTTGTGTGTTTGGCCACTTGTCGTCCAGTATTCAGTCTCCTTTTAACTGTGGTTTGAGCTTTTTAGAAAAATGTCTGGATCTGCTTCAGAATATCTAAACAAAAAACACATATTAATCTGAAAACACACTTTTTTTCCCCTCAGTGTTTAGCCTTCAAGTCACACTGAAGTCATTTTCACACTTGTAGTTTGGTCCAGTTGGTCAGGACCGAGGGAAAAAATGACACCATTGATGCCTTTTCATCTGTTCCTTTTAATAGTTCCACTGACAATATGACAATATATGATATATTACAAATATATCAAGAGCTGGAAGTATAAACACATGTGAGCCACAGAGAAGTCATTCACTGGACCGTTTTTATGACTGTCACTCTGCATCATCAGCACTAAATAAGTCTATGTAGGGAAATCAAGTAATGCAGTGCTCTGCTGCACTTCATGTGATCAGGCGTGTTTTTGGTCCCAAAGAACTCATGAAGTAATAATTGGTGAGCATTATAAGTCAAGACTGCAGCTTTGTCTTTATCTGTCTAAAGTAAAGTAAACAGGTCACTTCCATGGTATTTCCCACTTTGCTTTTACACAGCAAAATGAACACAGCAAGACTGGATTGGATTGGAAAACAGTTTCAACAAATTTAAGCATTTCCAAAAGTGTTGCTAGTGTTTGTGTGTTAGTGTGTGTTAAAACAGCATTCTGGCATCATGATGTACAAGGATAGCAGCAAATGAGCAAACTGGAAAAGTCCTGGTAACATGGATACCATGGTCACACTGAGCTTACTATGAATAACAGTTCATACTAAGAGTCTTTTATTTTTGTCACTATGAAATCCAACATAATTAACTTGGTAACTGTTAAGTTTAACAAAACAGATTTTTCTTATGCATCCAGACTAACCTTTCAGACTAGCTTTCATTAAGTTATATACAAAGCTGGGCTCCTCTTTTGCCCTCTGGTGTTTCATTGTGAGCCATCTTATTGACAAATTAATTTACTCCTGGATGTTTCATTAACTAACCTGTCCATCTTTGACTCTGTCAAGGGAAGCAGGGTGAGGGTCCCTGCCTCCATAATAAAGATAGAAAAGTGCATTATATGTTCAGGCTACTGATTATCTTCTCTGTTGAGCTCTATGTGTTGTTAACTTGAAGCATGGATTCTCTCCTCCAACAACCATGCACATTAGTTGGAATTAAAACCAATAAATGCAATTCTTATCTGATAAGCACTGCTTAGTACGCTGATTCATTAAGGTTTCATTTAATTGCAACCCACTTGCCAAACAGAATGCAGATCATGGTCAACTCTTCTTATCACTGCCTGTGTGATGTTAAACTGCTTTTTAATTTTTTATTTAGAAAAAAAAAGCATATCAGCATTTAAACTTTAGACATTCAAGATAAAGGTTCTTGATTTGAGTTTCTACTGTCCAGCAGGATAGGCTACCAAGAAGGATCTGAAAACTTTGACATTAGACCTGAATTAGTTTTCTTCTGAGAACCTCATTGTGAAGAATTTCCCTTTACTGCTGTAAATCATGCAGAGGTTGAAATGCAGTTTAATGCAGAGATCCTTGTAGTAGTGGTAGTAGTGCACCCACTGTACAATTCACAAGAAATGAAACTTAGCCTTTGCAGCTTTATTGCTCTCAGCACCTCTTGGCAGTAGCTCAACTCCAATATTTGTACTGACTCATCTGGTAAATGATTTGCAAATCGAGCCTGGTTATACAGTGCGCACCAATGTGTTTATCTAATCGTTCTTTGTTTGCATCTCGGTGTCAATCACCAATCTCCAGAGTGAACACTTGCCTCTGAAACGTAAGCACACTTAGGTTTCGCTTCCAGCAGAGACAAAAAAGCTGAGTCACGCCGTTCCTCTCCGATAGAGGAAGAGGTGAAGACATGGCTCCAACGCTGGTGAGTCTCCTGCTGCTCAGTTCTCTCTCTGATGAGTTAGTGTAGATTTTGCAGTTTGTGCATACATTTGTGTTCCTTTACACTGACAACATTTAAAATATCTGTTGTGCAGCATGACTAGGTGAAGCACAGACTTAAGTATGCATGAGCCAACCAACGTCACTTTGAGTTTGCTCCTGTAATGTGTGCAGTGTGTTTTAGTTGTAAGTAAAACTGAACATTAACATAAGATTTTAAATAAACAGACGTTTTAATGTGACTTTCTAATGTCTCCTTATGGATGAGTATAGAATAGGACAACAAGAGCAAACATATACAGAAGGAGAAACTTCAAGCACAAATAACAGGTGATACAAAGTGAGCCAAAGGCTGTAATCGAAAATCTTTGGCAGGGCTGCATAAGGCATCACCTGTGTGCTCGTGCATGTGCATGAAAACGAACAGAACAGGAAGTAAGTAGTGACTGGCTCCAGAGAGACCCGCTTTAAGAGGGAGGGGTGAGGGGAAGATATTATGCAATCTGCAGCCTCACCACTAGATGGCACTAAATCTTACACACTGGACCTTTTAATTTTTATTCAATTTTGGATTTAGTTTGACCACGATGCAAAGCCAGGAGACTTGATCGAGATCTCCCATGGGATGTATCAGCACTGGGCTGTCTACATCGGAGGAAATGAAGTAGTTCATCTGATACCTCCACGTGAGTCAGGTGTTTACTACATTCACACTGGAAGATCATCTATAACCCTCTGTCTGCCACGTATATTCATTTTAGTTTATTTAGTAAATTACTAAAATACAGGATAGTTTTCTGGACATGTGCATCAACAGGCAACAACATGTACTGTCTGTAAATGTGAAATAATAACAGACAACAACTTGTTCTTCGTTCTTTCACCCTTTTCTTCTCCAAGCGGCTTCATTCTAACTTCCTGTCCGTCTAATCTATGATACACACACACAGGTGATGATTCAGGGGCCTTGGACCTGTTTTCGTTCCTGGACAGCAGCAAAGCACAGGTGAGGCGCCAGAAGCTCTGGGAGGTGGTTGGCCACCACAGTTTCCAAATCAACAATCTCCTGGACGACGAGTACGAGCCTCGTGACCGTCGTGTCATTGTGAGGGAGGCCTGCAGTATGGTGGGTCAAGAACTGCCGTACTGTCTTGCCACTCACAACTGCGAGCACTTTGTTACAGAACTACGATACGGCAAGTCAGAATCTCGTCAGGTGGGTATCCTGTGGATTTTATATTACTGTTTGCATGACATCTTAACATGCAAACTTTCATCCTTTGAAGGAAATTACAGAATATAAATCTGACAAAGTGCTGATCATAAATAGTATCAGAATTGGGGTTTGGGATAATGAAAAGTGAGTATAGTATAATTTTAAATAGTCTATGTTTAACAATAAAATATCAGTGGTTGTCAAATGTCTGTTCTGAACAGGTTTAGTTAGTGTACTTTAGTTCAGTTTAATTTCCCCAGCCCACAGAGACATGTAAACTACATCCATACATCATGAAAAATCTTCTGTATAACAAAGTAAGATGTCATGTGAATACAATCAATCAGCAGATCAAATATAATAGAGTATATATTCTCTTGGCACGTCTCAGTACTTTCACATTTTTCTCTCTACACTTATAATCATAACAGAACATAACAGATGTAGTTGCAACATATTTTATTGATGTTTCAGTGGGAAATCCCTTTATCAAAGTGATGCACAGCCTGGTGTGTGTGTCTGCACCTGGATTCTGGATGAGTTTATCACATAAGCGTCTCATTCATTGTAACAATATACAGATCTAACGCAATCTATTATCACTGATAAGAAGCAGATGTGGTGCTGAATAAATTGTGATTGCCCATATTTCAAACAACAGAGGATGATTAACAAGCTGATTAGCAAGTTTCAAAAAGCTTGTTTAATCAAACCACTTAGTGCATCTGTCACCTTCACTCTGTTGTAGCTATACATAATTATCCAGAATGCAAACGCCACCATCTTACAGCCACTGTGCTAAATCAGAAGGTCTCACATCCCCAACAGCTGGACTGTTTTAGTTAGTTTTCTACTTGTATGTAAATCTGTACTTTTCGTTGGGTTTTGTTTTGCTGCTCTGTGCACATTTAGCAGCAGCTGACTGTGACAGGCTGAGACACCTGTCAGGGAAATACATTTGTTTGCTTTCTTGCCAAAGGTTAAGAGTGATACCACCCTTACATCTGTACCTGGAGCAAGCTAGCTTAGCTTAGCATAAAGACTGGAGGTCTGGTTCGGTCCAAAGCTAACAAAATCTGCCTACCAGCACCTCTAAAGCTCACCAGTTAACATACCGTATCTCATATCCAGTTGTTAAAATAAAGCATTGTGGTTTTTTCTGGGCTGTATTTCAAAATATTGAACTGTTCATTTAAGGCCAAAACTATCTTGGAGAAGAAACAGTAACAGTAATTCAGAGGTGGGGACATAGTGGGACATAATGTCAGCAACTTTAACATTTTACTTCACCATTAAACTGTGCCGCTTTGCTGCTTCTGTGTAGGAAGAACAGATTTAGAAAAAGATGCATTTAACACCAAATCGTGAGATTTGATGTGCCTCATCAGCCTCAATAGCAAACTGTCTTAACATTTGCAAATGATTACACTGAATTCTGGCTTTCTACAGCATCTGTGTATGTCAGCTACTGGAAGATTAAAGTTAGAGAATCAGCTATGCTTAAATTATGTTCAGGGTTAGACAACTAAAACACACAGCTGAGGTTGGACATACATTTTGAGGTGAGAATTGTCTAAAAATTTAATGAAATACTGGGCAGCATTTAACACACAACACTTTCTGGTGTGACCAGGACATAAGACAGTAGAATAATTTGACCTCTAATGTGCCATGTTGTCAGATTTGATGTTGACTGGCAACACCAACTGCATTAATAATTCTCTAGCTCTTGCAGATTGTATGTGAATCAAAGACACATCCTTGAACCTCAGCCTGTCACTTATTTGTCTTTTGCAGGTTAAAACAGCAGCTGTGATCGGAGGCATAGCCACAGCAGGTGTGGCCCTAGCAGTTTTGGGTGCCGCTCTGTTTTCCAGCTTGAGCAAGGATGACAACAAAAACAGAAATCATAAATGACAGCAATAAGACAGCAAGATAAAAGGAGCGATCTCGCCATTGTTTGAGTCCGTTCACCTGGCAGTGATTATGATTACACTTCTTGAATAAACTGTTGCACGTGTACAAATTTAAAAAGTTGTTGGTTTAGTGCTGTCAGAACATACAAAACAGACAACCTTGAATACGATGATGCACATTAGATGAACAGCTGCTGAATACTTCCTTTACCACTTAAAGTTATAAGATCATTAATTTGTCATGTAAGACAACAATTTAAGTGAAGTATATTCTTCCTTATTGTAAGTCTGGAATATACAAAGCATAAAATTTACTATACTGAACCACTGACTTTTTTCAGTGTTTAAATTTTTTTTTAATGTCCTCTGTACCTCCACTCCAACAAAAACTGAAGAGTAGCTTTTAAAAAATGTCTTTTTTTTTAATGCAGAGCATATCGCCTGCCAATAATTGATTATTTTCTACTTTTTCTTTGATCAACTTAATTGTAATTTTAACATGTTACTTCATGTTGCTGTTGACATTATGTATCTGTATATGTATCAGGATGTTTATATTTTAGCTACAGTTTCCTGATCTTTAATGTCTCTCTTTTCTTGGCAACAATCCTGATTGGCAGCGTCACTGAACGTGACAGCAGAGGACAAAATGGTGAGAAGGCAAACAGAGGCAGCACAGAGGAGCAGGACAACACTGAGTAATGTTTTTCTTAGGGCCTAGTTATGAGCTTAAAGGGTGTTTATCCCCCCGTCGTCTCTGTGCCAGCATTGTGCTGCACCACAATCTACCACTGTTCACATGTGGACCCCCGTTAGAGCCAAGGCAGGTGGAGCAGAGCAGATTCACACAGGACCATGTGATCTACATGCTGCGGGTGTGTGTATGTACGCTCACCCCCAAACACACCCACTTTGAGGCCACTCCTTCCCCAGCTGGATGGCCGTAAAGGATCAGTCAGGCCTACCCTGCAAAAAATAAATATGCATCTAATATTCTTAATCTTATTTAACTTTCAAATTTTCAGTCTCTCAAAAAAAAAAGTTTAATCCTTAGAGTTGGAATTGTGACATGTATAGATGAGATGAATACCCTGCACTCACACCTTATTTTAACGGCAGACAGGGACCAATGAATTGGACATAAAGGCCACAGAGGTGAAATGATGTGCAATTCAGAATTTACTTACAGCAAACCACCACCATGGATCATTATTTGGACTGACTTCCAACTGTTGCACTCAATTAATTGTTTTCCAGACATGTAGCAAAAAGTGAGCTTTACAGATTCAGACTGGCTTTGTGAAGTTAATCAGCTACAGTAAGAGCACATGAAAGGGTCTCAGTGTCTTACTTTTAACTCACTTTCAAAACCTTAATACAAAAACAAAATCTGATGATAAATTGGATGTTTTTTGCAGTGTAGAAACAGACCTCGGGGCCAGGGGCCAAGGCAGTAAAGCTGCTAGCAGGTGGGGGCAGCTGGGCTTGCCTGGTCCCCAGAATCAGCACAGCACCCCACATTGTTCTTGAGGTTACTGCCTGAGAGCTCCATGAAATCCAGGGTGGGCTGCAAAGGCTTGGGCCATGGGAACGGCTCCAGAAATAATAAAACCTCACACTTTCTGCATTTTGGGAGTCGGAGAGGATGGCTTATCGTGGCTGATCATTAGGCTCCGAATCAGCTCGGAAATAATCACCATGCAGGACAAATGTGCAGTGATGTCCCCTGGTGGCACTGATAGACAGATGTAGTGACAAGGCAGCGTGTTTCACTGCAGCGAGACCTCAGACGCTGATTCAAAAGTTTCATTTATGTTTGTATTTTTTCATTTATCTCTTTGGAATGTGTCCCACATTAGAGCCAAAAATGTCTGGCAGGAGGCATTCACTGTCCCTTTTTGAAGGAATGAACAATGTAAAGCCCCAGATTGGATCTAGTCCATAAAACCAAGTAAAGTAAGTTCATGTTTAACCATCTGTAAATTGATTTACCTGTTTGGGGTTCTGTTCTGTGGTCAGACCCCACATCACTGGAGGTGATCCTCAAAGACGAGTCCTCCACCTGGCCACTCGCTTGAAGTGGTAAATGTCTGAAGTGAGATTCTGGAGTTCCATCTCCATCTCATGCTTTGCCAGTCTTTGAACTGTGCTCTCCCTAGCTGTCAACTGTAGCATCTTTTTCTTTGGATTCTCTCTTGATGTTTGCTTAGTCTTTTCAGCCATGGTGGCTAAACCTTCACAGATCTGCTTCTCCTGAAATAACTTCTTTTGCTGAAATGTAAACTTGAAAAGTTTTCCTCCTGAAGACTCACCTAACTAAGAGCCACGTCAGACATTTGACTATGTCTCAGACCCCATTTACACTTGTCATCTCAAGTGTCTCATGTCCGGATAAAATCCAGATGAGATTAAAGACACTTTTGTTTACACTGAGCCAGATACAGCATATGAGTCTCTGTTGGCGACGATCACAAACCTGTAATCTGTCTTGGTTTTTTATACGTGGAACATATATATCAAGGTCAGCTCTACTAAAGAACAAAACACCTTCTTTATGACTTAATCTGGTTAGAAAACCATCTACTAAGGAGGTTTGGCCAATCAGATTTCAAACCATTTCAACTGGATTTACTCTTAGATTTTTGAGATCAGATCTGCTCTGACCTATGAAGTATCTAAGTTTAAATGGAGTCTTACTGTTAAGGTTAAGTGCAGTCCAGTAAGGCATTTATTTACTTTATTGATATACCTGTGTCAAAGCTCTACCATCTTCTTCAGAAGCAGAAAAAGTACAGACTAAGATATGCTGGGCCAATACATTTTTAAAACACAACATTTCGAGAACACAGGAGTGAAATCTGAGATCAATGCAAGAAAGAGAGAAATGCATCATGGACTAGCAGGTGGCAGAATTTTCACATCTGATAGCAACATGTGTGTAGAGAAGGAAACAGAAATTTGGAAATCATCCCAGTGGACATAAATCTGGAACAGTCTGCTAGTAAACACCAGAAATGACTTTTTTCCCATTTCCAGCCTATACCCACCTGGCAGCTCCTGTTGTACACATGTTCCTGTGATTATTATGTGGACGGTTAAGTTACAGCCATTTCTTATTAACTCAGTTAATACAAAATGGTGCATTAATTGGCATCAGTGTGCTCTCTCAACTCTCTGTAATACAGTTATAATGGACATGCTTTACCATGGAGCTCCCTGGGCTATAGAATAGTTAATGTATTTTGCTGTTAAGTCACAGTTATAAAATGGGACCTGCTATTGTGAGTGCCTATTGTGTACTGGGCTTAGAGACAGCACTGAGCCAACATGAATTACTACAGCCAGTAAAAGACCAGAGCAGCAGTGTTAAAAGCGGTCTGACAGGCAGCCGTGGAAGCCAACAACCAACTACCTTTGGTGTCTGTGTCACTTCAGGATATATGGTTTCCCCCTCTGCGGTCTGTCACCACTAACTTCTCACGTTTAAGTTCCCCCAAAGGCAGATGGAGGGGAGGTGGTGCCGGGCCCGGCCAGGGGTGCTGTTAAAACCCAAACTTCTTCCATTTGGTACAAAGATGTCATTGAGCCTTGTCTTTGCACCTGCTCAAGTCGTGGAGGAGATGGCAGAGGCTCTTCCTGTGTGTCTGGGGAGGGGAGAAGGGTGGGGTGGGGGGGACAACAGTCCACCACCTCCCCCCTGCAAAACAAGCTCAACAAACCGTGTTTAAGGATTTTTTTCTTCAAAAGACAAACTTCTGCCATGCCAGATAAGTCAACAAATGAGGGCCAGTGAAACTTTGTTCGTCGTGTGAGGGGCTTTTTGTGAGAGAGGTTGTGTAGACGGGGGGTGGGGGTATGGTTGGCTGGAGGAAGGATGGGGAGGTGGAACTAGGACCACATAAAGAGGAGAGCCAGGAGGACGCGGTTTGGAGATGGCGGGTTGGACCACCCTAAATGTAAGGTTTTTCTGGATGCTTAAGCCCGCTCAGGTGGCAGCAGTTGAAACACCTCCACCCCCCCCCCCCACTCCGGGCTCACAATGAGGAAACTGTTTCAACGAGACGAGGGCTCTGCCCCCCAAGGCCACTGACAGAGAGAGATTAGAATAACAATGGCCCGGGTTAATGATGTTTGTGCCGTTAAAGACACAAAGTCGTTACTAAAAAAGCCATTAGGCCTCCAAGTCAAAGAGAATGAAAGGAGTGTTTTTTTTACACTGATTACTTGCAGCGAATTCTAAACAGAACAGTGATCAACACACAGAACACCAGCAGCTCAATGTCCCATTTTATGGCAGGTTCTCTGTATTTTTCATGCCGCTGTAACTACTTTTTAGCTTATGAGATAGTGGCTTGAATTAGCTGCACTCCCTTTAAGGCTTCTCACCCGACTTCTTCACTCAGTCCCACTCATCGTGTTGAGGCAGCAGGCAGAGTCGAGCTGGAGCTGGCAGAAGGGGGCAAAAAAAGCCAAAGGAGGAAGAAAAAAAAAGGAAAAGAAAACAAGGCTTTGAAGAAGACTGAGCTCGCAAAGCTGTATTTTAAAGTTGGATGGCACATCAGAGGCACGAGCAGCTACAGCTCTGCCTTTTTTAGGGATATATGCGCTCGTACTACAGCATCCAAAAGGAGCATTCTCTTTAATGCCGAGCAGAGTGAGACCAAACATTCACCGCCATGCTCCGAGGCCTAATTATCCTCTGGATCACAAACAGAGAGCTGGTTTCAGAGGAGCAGAGATGAACAGAGGATAGCTGTATCTGAAAAGAATTAAATGTGACATGATTTCAGCTGTTATTTACATTTGCATTATAGGCTGACACTATCATTTAGAACAACGTAGTGCAACAGTAGAATAAGTTTCATTTCCTTCTCTTCCTGTGTCCTTTAATCGCATGTTTAATAGAGATGAGACAGAGAAGGAAATAAACGTTGAACTAAAAGAAGTGCTTAAAGAAATGTAATCATGGAATGCAGTTGTTCTAAGAATCATAAATATTCTACTGGATATTTTCCACACAGGCGTCATAGCTCCAACCAGAGCTTATCAAAGCATTGAGGTTCAACTGAAGCATGTGTCAGATCATCAAAAAACAAGACTTGATAAAAAAGCCAGTGTATGGCTTGACTGTGTATTTTTATGAAATTATGAAATCTTAGCCTCAGCACTTTGGCCAATCATTGATTAATGGTTTTGAAAGTTGAAGACATGGTAGATGCATTTGAGCCAATACTGAATATTGATTGACATTTGAGCAAAGTGTTGGAGGAAGGTAGTTTCAGAAACTGTTCAGTGATCTAGCAGGCATTTAATTTTGAAGCATACTGACACCTCCTTAAGGCTGCAAGGGAAACATGTCTGTCTTTGACTGGATCAGTTCTCCTTGGTTACTTGAATTAGCAACCTGAGCTGCCTCTTAAGGCAATTCAAACAAGCCTGGCAACGCTTAGATGGCTAAACAATGGAGTAAAAATGTAATCCTTGTCTGTGAAAATCAACAATGTCTCAGCTTCAGACGTTATATTTTCATTTTAGATGTTAACAGCAGCTGAAGCTCAAATTCAGAACAACTCCAAAACAGTACAGCAGTGAAATAAATTTCAACTCCTTGGTGGCCAGCAATGTAAGCAACCAGTAGTGAGCAACACGAGGGTCAAATCAAACAATAGATGCACCAAATATTCTCCCTCAAATATTTATGTTTGAATTCCCATGTCTCTAACATTACACTAAATCAACACTTTGTGTAAATAAGACTATTGAAGGGGTCGGCGCTGAGAATCCAGACAGTACAGGGAACAAATAGTTGGGCCGGGCAAAGAAACAAAAGCCGTCTGGTGAAAGGGGTTTGTGATAGAATATATGCAAAAAGAGAAAGAGAAATTAGGATGCCTATTTCTGAGATGATGAAGTGTGACATGTGCTCAGCTCTCATATAAACGCTCACCGCCTCCCTCCCACACAGGCTTGGAGAGGTGACTGGGGAGAGAGGAACTGAGGAAATGCCTGTGGCCGAGCCTCTTATTTTTCCATGGCAGCGTTATAAACATATAGAGCAATAACATCTCCTGTATGTACCCCCTCTGCCCGCAGAACTGTGGCTGGCCTCTCAAAAGCAGCACTATGTTATTACCGCCTGCTATGAATGCCTTCTGTGTGTGTGTGTGTGTGTGTGTATACATGTTCTTATCTGTCCTCTGTTGCTCTCACATGCATGTATGTGTATGTGTGTGTTTGCATGCGACATATAATAAGTGCAAATGTTTATTTCCAAAGGCTTCCTGTGTAAATTATCCCGCTCAGCCTAACACAGGTAGATTCACTGAGCCTGACGCGTGGGCATAAATATGTCACAGAAATAGACTGGAGGTAAATGGTGGAGATTGTGCGTAGGCTGAATGGGCCCGACTGTCTCGGAAATAGGAATAAATAGGTCTTTGCATCTGCAAATTTGCAGCCTAGCCTCCCCCCTAACCAGTAGTGGTAAAGCAGTAAAGCCTAACAAGTTTACCTGTTTATGTACATATGAGGATTTTATTGATTACATACAGTGTAACCATTCAGGGATGGAAAAATCACTACCGCATGTACATCATTCAATATTTGTACATCAAGCTGAAGCTCCCAAGAGCGATACATTTTAAGACCTTATTTAAATTATTATTTCTTTTTCATATTATGATATTTAATTCTGGGGCATAAAGGACTGCTTTTAAGACTTTTAAACTTGTCTTTTTTGTGTTTATCCAACAGGTTTTCACACATTAAGAACTAAATTTGTGACTTATTTGGTTGGTTTTAGCATTTGCTTTTTATATTAACACTCTGCAGCCAGTTTACTAGCTAAAACCAATCCTGTCTAATACAATTTCCCTGCAATAAATCCTACTTTTAACTAATTTTTAGTCTTTAGTCTGGTATTTGAAACAAGCCTCAGTTTAATCAAGCACTAATGAAAAACTAAAACATCCAAAATGGCCATAGACAAGTTGAATCAACTCCTCTAATCAACCTTTTTGGAGACGTAGAAACACTAAATAAACTGACACCTGGGCGTATATCATAAGTACATATGTTTTGATATGTTTGATGTATCATATGTATCATATGTTTAAGTATTCCTTGTTACACCTGGCCACAAAACAAAGTTCCCTTTGGTGACAGGAAAATTAAACTTAACTTGAATTTGAAGTTTTAACAACACACACACATACACACAAGTGTTTTTGGCCCAACTGATGGAAAGACAGTGCACTGGTAGTACTTTTTTTTTTTTTTTTTAAGATTTGGCTAAAACTACTTGGCCAAGTGTGGGGAAAGAACCTCATGATTAAAAGGAACAGTGCTGATTGACAGCTGGGAGGAGGCGAAAAGTGACAAATCCAAAGTCCCAAAATCAAACACTTTGGAGGCCTGACAATTCCCAGTAACACACTTTGCAGGAGTTTAAGAATGTCACTACTCCTGTTGAGAAAACTGGTCATTTTTTAAGCCTTGTGAACAAACAATCAAAGCTGTTTTTAGGATGAAGTAACGAACATACACTATCTGTCACTACTCTATTCGTTCAGAAGGCTTTATTCATCCATTCAACACCTGATGATGAAATCTCATCACAGCAAGAAACACTTATTTAAAAAAAACGGTGAAACTCTGGACGTCCGTACATTTATCCATTCTCATCCCACCAGCATGGGGAGAAAATGCTGTAAATATGTGAAATGGTCCTTTAACTGCTTACATGATGACAGGATGAATTCCAAAGCCTGGAAATCATCCTTGCTACATCTTTGTACATAAAAACTCCATTTGACAAACATGATTGGAGGCAAAAATACAAAAACAATAAACAGCAAGCTAAAAGTAGCTGTTTGGATGAAACCAATGAGTCAAGAAAAGACTGGGTTGTATGTTTTTTCCGGTTTTGACTTTTTTTTCCAATGCTTCTTGTCAGTATATAATCCTACACTCTAAACAGTGTCAACATACTTTGCCACCCCCTCTTATTTATTCAGCACTTGTTTGTGTCCTTGTGCATTTTCAAAAGGTTTTAGCAGAACTAAAAATACTTTGAGGTGTTTGAGGCAACACTTTACTGTAAGTCACATCCTTCCTGCCTCAGTCTGGAAATCACATTTATCATCTGTTCCTCTTTATATGTAAATGTTGGAATACAAAGTTCTCTGTCTCACCATTTAACGATCTGATGATAGCAGATATATATCAACTCTACTTCTGCTACTTTTTTCTGTTTTTGCCTCTTTTGTCTGTAATTAAATGTCCTCATATCAAAAATACCATAAGAATACCATCTCATAAACTATATGTAATGTGTTTTTGTCTTACTGTGTGGAAACTCTTCTCTAAAATTACCCTTTCTCTTGAAAATAACAGTATGATTTAGAATGTGTTGTTTGGATGGGTTCTCCAAATTAGGGAAGAACAAGCCTGCTCGCATGTTATCTCCATAATTCACATACAGTGCATGATATCAACATGCCAGCCCTAAACTATTTATGTGTTCCTCTCGTCTTTGAGCATTTCTTTAAAGATTTACCAGTGAAATGCTTTGAACAGGCCTGATTTTTTTTACTGTGTGTTGTGAAGATGCACCAGCTGGGCAGAGCAGAGCTCACAGTCTGCTTTTATTTTTCACTCCCTGCCTCCTGTTGTGATCTTATGGCAACGTCCTACTAAGGTTTGAAGACATTCGTGAGCTTTTGTATTCTTGTCACACATGCACAAACACACATGCAGCACATGGAGATCTTTGAATCAAGGTGAGGAAGAAAAAAATATCAGTCAGTCACAATGGGAACAAATGAGGGCAGAAAATGAGCCATGCTTAACGTGTTAGATGGAGAGTTACAATGTCAGACAGGACAAAATGTATGAGATGGCAGAAAGGCCTTAATGTGGGCATGTCATGTTATAAATCCACATTTTCTGCTCTCCACCCTTGGGTTTTTTAACTCAGACAGAAAAAGTCACAATTCATAAACTTTTCCTGCGTGTTCACAAAAACTTTTCTTCTTTAAAAGAGTCTGCTGACGGGAGCATCAGAGCCTGAGAGTCTTCCCTTTTCCACAGTCTCAAATTCTCATACATACATTTGAGTTTGTGAAACAGTTTTGGCGACGCATGATGAGCCCGGGGATTATTGTCATAGCCAACCCCAATATTATAGAATTACAGTCAGACAGAGCGACTCCTGGTGCTGCGCGGACAATTACTCTGCGGCCTGGATCTCAGTGGAAAAGCTGCATTAGAGAAAAACCTCAGTCTATCAGATGCTGAAAAACAGGGAAGTGTTGGCAGATAATGTGTCAATACCAACCAAAGTAATCATAGCGGGGCTCAGAGGGGGTCTGACTCTGCTTTATTAGAAAGTTCCTCTCCAAGAAGAAATGTAACACCAATGGGTTCTTGCAGAATGCAGACAGTCCCTGGTCAAAGAAACATTTATATTAACTCCTTGCCTTTCTTTTAGGACCTTAAGAAACATTATTTGGTCTATTACCAGTCTTACTCTGGACTCTCAGGGTTGGAATAACCCTTTGATGTTATCTGAAAGCATACTTTAACTACTTCAAAGGCTTTCTCAATCTGCAGGAGCTCTCATTTTAAAACCACTTTCTCGTATTAGATTTCTGAGGCCAAATCTTACAAGAGTTTGATGGCTCCTTGGCAGCTTCTTCCAAAGACATTTACAACAGTGTTGAGCTCTCTCCTGTGGGTGTCTCGTGCTCTGCACTGTCAGTTCGGACTCCACATTGAGCAGTGAGCTGCCTCCATCTTGTGGTGAACAATATACCCTACATAACAGCTCTGCATACTTTGAGAATATCTGCTTCACTGGGATTTGCTACAGAACAAAAGGCCTCTCAAGGTGGCAGTGTAGCTCCACAGGCTCCACAAGGCTCAGAGGGGCAAGGCAGCATACACTAAGTCCAATCCAATTAATTCAGAGGGTTTCTTTATATTCACAGTAAGTTTACATTTGGTTTGTTGCTGTTTTATTCTGGTGGGTGGGGCTGGTACATCAGCACCTGAATTCAATGATCCTGCTGCCATCGGTGTGCTTTAGTCATCGTTCAAACTCACAAAACTTCACTTTACTTTTCTTTTTACTTTCATGAAAGGATGGCTCACACTTTTGTGCCGGCCACTGTACGAGACTCAAAGTTACACACAATACTTACTGTGATAATAAAACATTTTTATTCATCCATCTTCTTTTTAACCCTAACCCCTTTCTGCAAAGCAAAAAAATCTTAAATCAATAAACTCAGTGAGCAGATCCTGAGTGAAACAGAAACATTATAAACACTTTGATGAAAAGATAAAAAGCCGGTGTCAGAATTTTCTCCAGACGCCTTAATTAGCCAAAAAAACAAGTTTTAAACTCTTCAAAGACACGGATTTGTTGTTTCTGGCCTCAGGACATAGAACAATAAAAGCATGTCTGGATTGTCAAGCAATTTTCAGTTGAGACATTTTGACAGTTCATAATATTAATACATGTTATTTAATTGCCCCCTTTAGCATTTAATGCATGTAAACAAATATGATAAGTTCTCTCATCATAGATATGATGTGTCAGTTTCACAATTCATATTGTCTTGTCTGTATATAAATCAAAGTAGCATGTTCTGATTCACATAATTTCATCATCATTATAACCGAATTTCAAAATAAAAGTTTATTTACATATAAATAAAGTTATAAATAAACTGATAAAACACAGGTAGAGGCGAGATACAACTTGCATTGTTTTGTTTTGTTTTATATATAAATCTGATGCAGACTTTCACACTTCAGATAACTTATTGAACAGCTTGTATGTTGGATGTTTTATACACAAACACACTCTGAGCTTGTGTCTGTGAGTGTGTGCTGTCACGTTGTGGGGACTCACCTTCCATCTGGGGACCATGCATTGGTTCAGGTGCTCACAGGGATAACTTTTTATTTTAAAGCACCATAGTGTATATTGTGCTGAGCAACAGCGCCCTCTGCAGCCAGGAGTGGTTATTAATTCTGTTGGGCTTTGAGTCCAAACGGTTAAGTAGTTTTCACTGAACTGAAACATGGCTGAACAGTTGTAACCAACACACCAAAATTCTTGATATTTTCAAAGTTTCCTTGCTGGATATCAGAAATGAACGCTGGTTTTTAATCACTTCTACATCTTTTTAACTGATCTGCATTATTCTTGAACTTGCTTGGCCTGATTCTAGAAGTTTAAGCTGCTTGCTATCACTCAGTCAGCAGGAGTTGGTACCCGCTCGCCAAAGTTACATAGCACAAGAACAGGCATTCGCAGGACGGAGTGGACACCATTCTCCCTGTTAGCAGTTAGTGTACCATCACAATGATTCTGAAGCTGCTATTTTAACGTAAAACTGTTGCATAATGTTGCTTTAAGAATTGGTTTTAGGGTCTAGGTGAGAGTTATGAAAAGGGCAGTGACTTTAAGTCAGTACAATTTCCTCAGAAGAGCAGCCACTTATATTGTTGGTGTGTCTGCTCTTGTAGAGTACTTTGGTATTTGTGAGAATCAAAGTGAGACTTAGACCTAAAGAGTGACGATATCTTCAGAAAGTGAACCAATTTTGCCTGGTCTTAGGCCTGTTCAAGGGGTTAATGATTGGATAGAAGAAGTAAAGTACTGTTTTGACATAATACATTATGTCAGTGAGGGTCCTCAAGTCAAACCCTTTGTGCTACAGTAATGTGGGTACTGTAGTAGTGATGAGTTTAAAACAAGCTATAGTCAAGTGTATTTGTGTTTAAAAATATGTAATCTGCCCGTAGTTATTAAATGTCAGTGATCATGAAATATAAAATGGACCAAACATCTATTAAAACCAATGAACTGTAACATTAGTGGGCAGTACTCAGTATAACCAGGAAAAATGAGCTGGAATAATCTGTGGTCGCTTTAATTTCCATTAGGTTTCATGTTGTAATATGGATGGATAACATCAAATATTAATCAGGCACTAATGTTAGTTAATTGTTTTATGGTCTACTAGGATTTGACATTTTGTGGGTTCAGTGCCTCATAGAATTTTAGTTTTAAATACAAGGCTGAAGACCAGATTCACAGGAGCCCAGGGTCAATTAAATAGGCACCAATTCAAGACAGAAGTCAGAGAAGGACAGAACTCATATTTTAAAAGTTAACCTTGCAGCCTGAGTCAGGTGTGTTGTTTGTTGACTGAGGTTAAATGATCATAGCTTCAGTCCCTCTGAGAAAATGTGAACCCAGCAGGAGTCTGTTGTGTCTCTCCGGGAGGTTTTGACGGGGAAAACATTTGGGAGCCACTGACCCACTCTCTGCTGAAAGAGGTAGAACATGACCACACCCCCTGTTACTCAGTGTGTGTCTATTGGCTGCTGGGAATTGTCTGGTGCCTGGATGTGGCCACTGTCATGGGTTTATACTATTAAAACTCCCCAAACTCCTCCATCCTCCCTGACACTTGTTGCTGCTACCTGCGCACCACCGGGAGAGGCCACCTGAACCGCTTCAGCATTTCCTTTGGGATTTCCCGCGGGGAGTGATGAACTCCATCGACCCTCAGTCCCATCACCAGCACCAGCACCACACATCCCCTACCGTCGGCTCTCTCCCACCTAAAGGCGCCCAGGAGGCCCCGGACATGGCCGCTGTCTACTGCGACAACTTCAGCAGCATGTACCACCAGCAGAGCCTCCAGGGCGCACAGAGACCCGCCGGCTACGGCCTCGGGGATTACGCATCGTCTCCAAACCCCTACCTGTGGCTCAACGGACCGGGCGTCAACTCCTCCGCGTCTTACCTGCACGGCAACAACCCGGCGTCATTCATCCCGCCGTCCTACGGCTCGCAGCGGCAGTTCATAACAAACTCACCTGGATTCGGCGGGCCCGACCTGGGCTGGCTGTCCATCGCCAGTCAGGAGGAGCTGCTGAAGCTGGTCCGTCCGCCTTACTCCTACTCTGCGCTCATAGCCATGGCCATCCAGAACGCGCACGAGAAGAAGCTGACCCTGAGCCAGATCTACCAGTACGTCGCCGACAATTTCCCGTTTTATAAGAAGAGCAAAGCCGGCTGGCAGAACTCGATTCGGCACAACCTGTCTCTGAACGACTGCTTCAAGAAAGTGCCGAGGGACGAGGACGATCCAGGTACCGTGAACGCACCAGGGAAAATGTTATTATAAATAATAAGTAGCATTCAAGTACAGTTCAGTCACCTGAAGTGTTAGTGAGGTTAAATCAGAGGTGGAACTAGGTGAGCATGAATTAAACTGACTTGTTACTTCAAAACAAAACCTTTGCAGCATGAAAAACTAAATGTAAACAGTTTTTATAGAGCAGCGCTGAACTCCAAATAAAAATATCTAAAATCCTGAGCTAACACTAATTAATGCTGTGTGATGATTTCTTTTCAAATCAGCAAGTGGTTAAAATTTAACACAGGTAAATACTGCATCTGCTGTTCTTTAAAAAAGTGGTAACAACGTTCAGATTAATACAGAGAAATTCCTACAGATTTACAGAAATTAAGTCATTCTAAAGCAATTTAAAACAACACAATAAAATAAGGGATTTAAATTCTCACTATTAAATAGTAAATATACATTTTAATTTTCCAGAAATATACCTTGAATTTTACAGCGTTTATTTTTAAATGGTACATCCATTGTACTTAAACATGACTGGAATGTTGTTTTTAATTCTAACCAGTTCTTTAGTCGAGACTTGAATGACAGTTAACTGAGAAAGGTGTTATTTATTATTCAAAGTGCAGTGATCCAGAAAATGCTCACAATGAGCTTCCTGGAAACAGAAATACGAGATAAATGTTAAAAACTTTGTATGTTTAGATTTGAAAATATGGGATCGAAGTTTGTTATGACTGGTAGAAATTGTCTTCCCAACACATTTGTTTGCAGAGTCATATCATGACATGAAAAGGCTGAAAATAGGTAAAAAATAATCAAAAATAAACATAGCATTTTATTTAAATCATATAATTTACAAATAATAGGCCCTGAAATAGCCATCAGCCACATTCAACCAGAACTGAAACAATTAATTTGCAACTGTGTCTCATCTTCAATCACAGGAAAAGGAAACTACTGGACGTTGGACCCAAACTGTGAAAAGATGTTTGACAACGGAAATTTCCGCAGGAAAAGGAAAAGGCGGTCAGATCCGAGCAGCACAGGAGCAACGGCGGCGGCAGCGGCAGCAGGGGCCACAAAAGTGGAGGACAGCAGGCCGACGGTGGCGGCCTCACTGAAGCCCTCAGACAGTCCTCAGCTCCTGGGGCCGTCCTCTCCAGAGATGGAGGCGATGAACGAAAACCACAAGAGCTCGTCGTCATCATCACCACCTGGACTGGCCTCGTCCACTCCTTGTTTTAATAACTTTTACAGCAGCATGTCGACGCTCAGCTCGGGGGCCCCCACCCGGCAGGGGTCCCTGGGACTGGTGAACGAACTGTCAAATAGGAACATTACGGCCCTGAGCCCGTACCACCCCAGCCACGGTGGACAGGATGCAGGGGTGTCAGAGCACAATGAGGGTTTGCATTTCAACCGTGGAGTGTACTACAACACGTTTGGCAGCGGGCAGAGTGGACAGTTCAACAGTCACTTCTACAACAGCTTCAGTGTCAACAGCCTGATTTATCCCAGGGAAGGGACTGAGCTATAGGAGCCGCTTCAGCACAGCATCGCACTCTTTTAGGGACTTGTTGCTTTGTGAATCCTCCTGAAAAACACGTGTGTGTACATACCTGCATTTCAGCAGAGAGGCCAGAGAGCAGGCTCGGTAGCGGCTTCTCTACATCATGAACATAACACTCCCTTCACTGATCCGTTCACAGGAGAGATCAGAGAACATAAAGTATTTTAGAGGCGCTTGATTTAACTTGACAAGCACTCAAACTGTGGAAACACCAGCCACAAAGTCAAACAAAAAAAATCAGCACTTATCTTTCCTCTTCTTTTTTATTCCTATATAAAAGCTCCTACTTTGTTTTTAGTACTAAAAATGTATTTGCAAAGTAAGACAGCCACTGAAAACTTATGTTTTTTTCCTAATATTTTAAACATCTGTTTTACATTTTTTGGCAGTTTCAACAGAAACATTCCCAAATCTTATTGTCATATCTACTCTGTCGTGTTTGAGATTAAAATGTACGTTTGATATTTTGCCAAATCTAGCCCATATTTCTTTGGAGTAGCTAAATTCTTACAGTTGATCACATATGTTGAAACTGCTTATTCATAATCAACACAAATCTGCCAAAGTTGCCTTTGTGAGACCGCCTTACCTCAAAACAACAATCATATGAGATGAAAGAGCCCTGCTACAGAGGGTTTACCTGTATATTCAGACAGTTTCCAAATGCAGCAATAATTGATTTAAGACAAATATGATCCGAAACAGGACTTGCCTTATTTTTATATCCTCCATGTTGACTGAAACCACAGCGCTAAGGCTTGTGTAAATACTTTATAAATGTGTATTTTTGTAAATTATAAAGATAGTTTGTGACTTTTATTTATGCTATTTATGCTAATAGGCATTTTTTTCTACTGTTATCTAAACATAGTTTGATTAAAGCAGAAGTGAATGATATTAGCTTACAAAATGTGCCGAAAACAGTATCACTAAAACCCAGACGTCATAAATATATATTAAAACTATATGCTGTGTCATGGTTTCTCTCAGGATTCAATGTGACAATCATTGAATGGCTTTTGTATCTATTATTGTCTTTTTTATCTTTATACAGTACATACAGCTTACAGGCAGTTTCAACTGTGATTATAAATAAATATCATGTGGTCTCTATTGTATTGTCATGCATCATTTTCAAATAGGGCATCAGTGTATTCAGTTCTTCATTATAATTTGAATGCAAATTGACTTTAATCTCATAATTAATTACTTCTACTCCATTTCATCTCAATGCAGCCTCCTACCAATTATATAAAAACAACAAAAACATCTCCACATTATCTAGCTGTGTTTCTACAGGCTTTCTTCACTGTGGACATTTTAGTTTTTTAAAAATGTATTGACCCAGAAACGGCTTGTTCAGAAATGATTTTTCACGTAACCTTCAGTTTATGTGATTTTAACGTGTTTATATCAGAGCACAGAAGACAGACTGCCTGCAGACTTAACGTTCTACTCAGTTGCTCAGTGCATGGTGCCAAATTTACTTTTTCACTTCAGTGATTCAAAATCAAGTTCACATCCAACTAAAACATAATTAATCTACCTGTCTCTTTTATTCTATTAAGATGGCTTATCTTCCTGTTAGACCAGATGTTAGTGTTGAGGAATAACATCGCTCTCAGAAGACGTTCTTGTTGCTGAAAAACATGTGAATAGTCATTGACAGTTCTCCTCACCGGTCGACTCCCAAAACCTCCTCATCTGTCGCGACTAATACCCTCTTATGAGTCTAAGCTGGTTTAAAAAGATGCTGCAAAACCAACAAGTACCCACATTAATGCTTTATTTTAAAGGTTAGTCATTTCCTAGGAAGTTTTCCAGAGGGAAGTATGTCATTTGGTACAAATGATCAGTCAAAATGAAGACAGTGTTCAGTTGGTACACTTCCAATTAACACATTTGAATGAATGAAAGTCAAGGAGTTTGTTAGTACACAGGTGGCTGCTTAATGTGCAAAGGTGACGTTTTTCTACAAACAATTCAACATGTATGGAAAGAACAGAATAATGAATGAGTATCTATATGAGTTTAAAGGGAACTTTTTTACATCTCAGTTCCTACCACACGTCCTCCAGCACCGTGGACGGGATATCTGACGGGAGACTCTTCAGAAAAAATCAAGAGAGAAAGTTCAAGTTTGGAGGTGAGCCAAGCTCCCTGCAAAGACACCACAGTTGACAGACGTCTTGATTCAGAAAACAGTGAAACAATAGAGCTATTGTGCTGAGTCCTTCACGCCAATCCACATGTATCAATTAGGGACTCTCTGAAGATATCCCCCTTAGAGCGACTGGGTTTAAGCATCTCTTTTGTCTCCATTCTCCGCCAGTGTTTGCCCCAAATTAAGAGGAGGCCATCTTGCTTTGTTCCTGTTAAGAAACGACGCATCAAGAAATTCCCTCTGCAAATATTTGCCACCCATTGTGCAGATTAGGGACAATGATTTGACCATTTATTTAGTTTTCACTGTTTATGATTCACACCAGGCATGTGTTCAAGGTACTTAAGAGTTATGCCGTGAAATTGATATGATAGTACTTTCCCATCATCTTGGATTTGGCCCTCAGTGAATTTTTCAAAAGGTGAATAATTATGGGAATAACTGCAAACTCAACACTGGGTAAAAATGTGTAAAACAGCTTTGTATCACTTTTATCTAAATATAGTTAAAGGGTAAAAAAACGTCCTTAAGCTAATGTCATGTACTCGTGTAGCACTTGTTTAATTAATCATGCTGTGACCTACTAATTAAAGCCTATGAATTTAGCTTTTCATAAACACCAAATACTGCTGTGATCTAATCTGGAGAATCACCAGACTCTGTTGCTCACAATATGGATCATTTAACACTTATTTTATCACACTTATAGACTGGAGTGTGTTTCTTCATCAGTGCAGGGCTGTTGTCTGATGCCATAATGACTCCGAAACGACAATGTGATGACCCAAATCTGACTGTAGAGGTCAAACTCAGTTGTAGGCATTGCATAGGCAGTTCCAAAACTTTTCCACTCTGGCAGACGGCACCAGTGCTGCCTGGTGAATGAGGACCCCCGTTGCCAAGTGTGAACTTCTCTATTAGTGGGGATCCACGGACCCAGGCCCTGTTTGATCACTTTCTTTTGCGCCTGGAACATCGGACACCCCGTCCTAATTTGGCACCCACGCAGCTCTATTGGGTGACATTTGAAAAGCGGCATTGTTGGTCCGGCTGGGAAGCAGGTTGAACACGGGACCATGGGTGCTATTTCAAGGGGTGACTGTATACTGTAGGTTCATGTCCTGAAACAACCCCCATAGGACCCCCCAACCCAAATTGTTCTTCTGATAATGAACAGTGGAAGAGGTGACGCCTCACTAATGAGAAACATCTTAGAGGGAGCACAGAAAGCAACTGTTCGGTCTTACCAGCATGTTTCACGTGAAGGGCTGGGGGATCAACTTCATCAAGGATCTCTAACTGTGATGTTAAATAAGGACAGCAGAGTATTATTGGTTCAGGCGGGTGGCTTGTTTCAGGACATGGGTTTGCCCGTGTCCTCAAATAATCCACAAGGACACACCAGATTTTACTCAAAATTTCAAAACTTATCAAAGTGGCTCCACGTGGTGCGAGAGGTAGCTGTTAAAGGTCACCCCACTGAAACCTCAAAGCTTCATGGCTTTAAAGTATAAATAACACACTCAGTACCTATGTGGTCAGTCTGTTTATTAAAGTTTTACATAAACTACTCCAAGAGAATAACAAAAATCTGGGTCACTGAAGTCATCCTGACTGAACTTTTCTGTTCTTAAAAAAGTTTTATGTGTCAACGCAGACTTAAAATACCTCAACATGGGTTAAGTTAAATTTCAAAAGCCACTCTTCTAATCACCATTTGAATGAGTTTTTAACAGTGATGGATGTACCATTTAGATCTTTTACTTAAATATTCTAAAAAATAGTCTTATATGCATTGGAAATGTTGTGTAAAATGACATAGTATTTTTGGTAAAATGTAATTAAATTATCAAAAGTAAAAGTACATGTTGTAGAAAAAAATGGCCTCTGAATGTAATACTATGATATATTACACCACTGGATTACTGGAAGTATCATTTTAATGTTGTCTTTCATCAAGGCAGAGCTAATTTTAAATGTTTTGTCATTAGTTTAATCTATAACAACCAATCACATTTTCCAAGGTCTTCATATGTTTTGTATTCTACAGCTGTAGATCAAGTGTAGGAGAATAAAAGTGCAATATTACCCAGTGAATTGTAGTAAAGAAATATAAAGTAGCATAAAATGTAAATGTAAATTAGAAGTACGTCAGATTAGTACTTAAGCTCAATACTTAAATAAAGTAAATGTGTCTAGTAATGTAACTACATTCTATAAATTGCTTTTAAACTTCCCGCCAATACATCCTTTCTTTATTTTCCACAATAACTTTAAAACAAAAGAGAAAACTGGGTTTAAAATATCAATATATGGATCATAAAGGAAATGTATGCAAAATGTCTGATGTGTGAACAGTTTGTAAAGACTTAATGTTCTGTTAAACCATAAGAAAACAGTAAAGTGGAAGATGTATAAGTGGAAGAATGAGAGTGGGGGTGTGTGTAGGAAAACATCTTGATGGGAAGTGTCCGGGAAGGAGGTTGAAGTTGGGGGAGTGGGGAGGGTTGATGGTGGGGTGGCTTGGGGGGGGTCCTGAGTATGATTTGATCCTGGAAGGCTCAATTAAGTGGTTCGTTTACCCCTCGTGTGGAGCTGGTGAATTGGAGCCAGGTCAGCTCCGGGTTGAGGTGTTGTTCATTATTTTTCCGCCTGTCGGATCCCATGAGCGGCCGCTGGAGACGGTGGCTGCTCGGCGGCCGAGGAGCAAAGGGTCTGCCGGTGGGGTACGTCAAACACACTCAAAGCCTCTCCCCTTGCCTGGGGGATTATGATCAACAAAGCATGTCCCACACCTGCACCGGCCAGCACAATGGAAACTCCGCGGGCCAATGGAGACGCAGGGAGAGACCAGTTATTAGAGGCCCCCACCAATGAAATGGATTACATTAACCCCTTCTGTTGTTCTTCCTCCCAGAGCTTAAACATTGAACTGACAGACTCCAAATCCCATTGAGAAAAATCCTGGTAACACTTTGTTACAATAGCTTTATTCCAATTTGTCCACCAGTGGGGAAGTATTGTGTCTCTACTGTTAAACTGTAGAGCTGTACAGCTGTGCTGAAACTTTTGGCGGCCGGTTTAACTCACACTTCTTATTGTTGTGAGAACTGAAGAGCAGGAGCGACTTTGGTTTCTTAACAAATACAGAGAAAAAATGAAATTAAAACAGCAAAGATGGCACAAAACTGAACATAAGGATCTGTAGGAGGCAGCTTCAGTTACAGTTTGGGGGCAACAATTTAAAATCCATCATCCATATTTACTTTTTAATCTCATACAGTCAACAACATGTCAAAAGGCCTATGAGGTCTTCTCAGTGTGTGAAGTAGCCCAATAAATTAGACAGGTTTCTGGTCATGAAAAACTTTATATGTAATTCTAAGAATCATAAAGCGATGCCACTCCCTGCAGCTAAAAAGTTACTAGTTTGGTTCTTCAAGAGGAACTGATGCTAAGCTTCAGGCACTGATCACTGACATCGAGAATGAATTTATTTTCCTTCCACTTCATTGTTTGTTTAGTTAGTTAGTGACTTGTCATATATTGTTTTTCTTTGCATGTAACCCAAGCCCCCAGGAACACAGCTGGCCTGTTGACCTAGTGGCCACACTCAGCAATGCAGGCTCACATTGATGCACACAGACTTTTTCCCCAAAGGAATGGCTGTAACAAGTTGAATACTAGGCATAAAACCTAACCTAACCTAAAATGACTTTGTATTAATGCAATGTAAAAAGTATCAGTCTGAGCAGAAAATCTGATTAAACTAAACCACTGACCTTCTGGAGGCAAAGAAAGATGATATCTCACACATCAAACACATGTTTAACAAGTTAGGCAACAGTTTACTCATCTTGTAACTGAATGAATCCTGAGCCATGATACATCAGAATCTGTCTGAGTCAGCTCAGGAGATGACAGTTATTGGTTGATCATGTGTTCGCTCCGTGATCATTAATTAGAGCAGCATGTTGCAAAGCCCAAAAAACAGAGGTTAAGAAAATTAGTGGCAAACATCTCAGTGAGTCACAATCAGGTGTGGGTATGTGTTAAAATTCAGCTTTCATACTCTGCGTCAGCTCACCCCTACACACTAACGGTTTGAAAATCAGCAAAAAGTCCTTTGTGATTAATAGACTGAAAAGCACAAACCACCAGCATGGCCCTGTGAGCTTATTCTGCTTTATCACTCAGTATAATCTGCTCTGGGTAAGAGCATCAGCTGATTGTGTCAGCTTAAACTTAAATGTCATTAACTGCACAGCCATGCTGTATGTGCTGTATACTGTAATGTATTAGTGGAGATAAGACCTCTCCATATTCTCCGTATCCCATTTCTCAGACTGTATCAACAAGTAAACAGCGTTGTTTACCCATCACTGTGCAGTGGTAACATAGCCTGTGAGTATGTTTGGGGTTTGTTTCAGATGTGTTTTGGAACAACAGAGCAGGAGGATACTCAAATATTTTCAGCAAAGGAGGGTGCCAGTCCCCAGGGAACCCGTCATGGGGTGACCCAGAGGAATGTACATCGCTGCCCTCGTCCTCACCCCCTCCCTGATACTCCCACCACTGCCCCTCATCCCCTCCACACACACACACACACACACACTCCCTCCTCCTCTCTTTTCTCCTTTAATTGGGCCCGTTCTCCTGGCACCACTCCAGATACACACTGTCACTTTACACTGCTTAATAAGCTATTAGCCCCAGCCGGACCGGGCTCCGCCGCCACCCCACGCTGATCGACATGGACATGGTCATTGTGTGGGACTGGGACTAAGGACAGCACAGTCCTGCTATTGTTACTGCCTGGACCTCGGAGCCCTGGACGCCCACGCCCTGGCTCGCAGAGGGACATGGGGGGAAGAGGGAGGTAAAAAACCAGGCCAGGGGAGATCAAGGGAAGTTGAATTCACTCTACCTTTTGAAACAACAAACAAACTGTAACACCTTGGTTCCTCATCTTGCTTTGGCAAAATACAGCTTTCCTGCCTCGTCCCAAAACAATGGAGCACCTGTTAGAAGGTGGACCCCAGTTCGAGCTGAAACTACACCAGCAATTGACAATACAATTTATCATTAACATACTTTATCAGATTGGTTTTGGCTGCGGTCAAAGCTTTCTGGACAGACAGAAATGAACTTTTGGAGCTTTTAAACCCAACTTAAGTGCTGACTGTTTATGTGTCAATACACATCATTGTACTGTAGAGTCCATAAAGTTACCTATTACAAATATACTTTACTTAGTCTGATAAATGATAAATGGACTGCAGGTAGTGGAGCACTGCGTTTACTCACCACCACACACACACTTACACTCTGCTGGTCTGGCTTGTGGTGTGTGTGACTTTAAACAAAAATCTATAACAGAGAAAAAGTGAGAGGAATTTAATTGCCACAGTGCAAGTTAAACTTGCCCAGTGCTTTGTTAATAAATATAATGGACACTCATCGGCAGTAGACCTTGAAACCCAAGATATATTTTCCAGAGCATCACCTGTTTTCTTTTTCTTCCCTGTCCATCTTGAACTTCATTTCAATCCCCCATCCCAGAGTTTATAACCCTGCATAAAGATACTAATTACTGCGTCAGTCCTGGTATCTCTGAAACTGTACTAATACTGCTTTCACACATATGTGATATATTTGACATATTGGACAAACATTTGTTCTTGACAAATACCTGCAGTGTTTATTTCTCCTGCAGATCTTTGATCAAAATGAATTTGATGAGAGCACATCTTTTCACTGCACGATGGAACTTGGAGGAACCTTCTAAACCCACGTTACATCTCCCAGACAGAATCTAACACCTCAGGCAGAAAATCAAGGGGTTAGGCAAAGAGCCTTGGCAGTGCAGCCCAGCCTGTGAGGTGCTAATACTGCACAGCCTTGGCGGGGAGGAAGACAAACTGTATTTTATGTTGAGGATGTACAGACTTCACACCTATCGCCAAGTGTCAATCTCTCATTGTCACCGGGAGGAGATTCAGAACTTCTGCTGCTGCAGAGACTGACCTTAAGAGCACATAAATCAAATGTGAGAAGTCTGTTGATAGGAACAGCGTAGTACTCTGCTGGAAAACAAAATAGTGACTTTTTTTTTTTTAAAAAGGGTTTTGTATTTCTTGATATCAAAGATGTAGGTTCCAGCATGTGTGTGTGTGTGTGTGTGGATGTGTTTAGAAGGAATGCTGCAGGGGATGGAGGCAGGCTGGGACAGAGCTGTGAACAGGTGCATGATGGGGTAGTCCGAGGAGGGCCTATTGGCTCAGTGAGAGATTAACAGGGTGTGTGTGGTTGGATGGTGGGTGGTGGTTAGGGGTCTTTACCTCACAACTTGAACTCCACGTCTTCAAACAGAACCCCTTCCGCCTCTTATATTACCTTTCATCATTTACTGAAGCTAAAAGCGAGTTTATGTCTTCATCTTTTAAGCTCCAAATTAGCATTAACACTTTCCTAAACTTATGACATATTCCAGTCATTATATAAGCTATCGTAAACTAATAGGTTCCATCAGTATTTAATGTGGACGTGCGTTTCATCCACAAACCTCAACGCGTTTTTAAAACGCAAATTAACTAAATTACTAAATTTGGCTAACTTCCTCTCGTAATTCCAGCAGTATTTACCTTTCGGGGTCAAAAGGTGAAAGCGAGGCTAGCGAAGCTAATGCGAGCGTGAGAAGACATCCACTGTTCTGCGAAAATGTTCGTTTAAAAAACTTCAAGATGAGGTTTAGATGAAGCAGAAAGTTGTGTACGGTGCAGCGATAGAACTGTTTTCACTTCGGTTTCACCCGAAGCTTCTGCTTGAAGATCTGAAATACGATCTCCGAGCAAACAAGTCTTTGCCGATGTTAGCAAGATACTAACTTACCGGTCTGGAAGTAGCAGCGCTCCGTCAAACTTCACCCGGGAGAGTTCAGCCAGGCCCAGGTCCGTTAACAGGACCACAACAATAAACTAACTATTACCATCGCCAAAAATGAGAAAACATACGGACTGCAGACCACATCAACACTGTCGAAACAAGGCGAGACAACAGATCGCAGCAAATTGAGCCGTCTGGGAACTATTGTCATAAAATTCGCAGATTATGTAGCAGAGAAAAGACAACAAAACCAGAGCAGTTGTTATAGATTTCTTCTCCCAACACCTTACATATTTGTTTTATAAATACTTGTATTATGGGCTATGATTAATCGTGATTAATCACAGCCTAATATTAATAATTAACTCCGTTAAACTTTTTAATCAATTGACAGCTATGTTGACATGTTGACAGCCAACACAGTAGAGGCCAGATGAAGATGAAAAATATACCTGGATAACTTAGTGAAATGTGGTAGAAACTTTATTATGTGGGCCATCTCAAACATCTGCTTATATGGAACAGGATACAAAAACAATAGGAACAACTTAAAAATGATTTGACTAAAGGCAGATTTTGTGATTATATGAAAAATTATTTTTCTGTAAAGGATTTTCTTGTTTCAGTCATCCTTTATCTTATCTCCTTGAACTCAGACAGAACTTTAAGTAACATTTTTTTAAATTAAAAAAAAATCTTCATAAATATGTGTTATTCAAAAAGGATTCTGATAGTTCTGCTCTGTATCTTACAGTTTTGTGATTTTCTTATCAATATCTATCTATTTTACACACACACACACACACACACGCACATACACACCCTTCCTGCCTCCTCCCTCTAATCCAGCCCTCTCTGAGCTCAGGGTCCTGGGGAAAGGTTCATCCAGAGGACGGAATCAGCCTCCATGGCAAACTAAGAGCTGAGGGGCTGGTGGGGCATTCATTGAGGTGGGATGGGTGGTGGTGGTGGGGAGGTTGAATGTGGTGGGGTGTGTATGATTTTGTATGTGTGTGTGTGTATTATGAGGGGAAGGGCTGTGAGAGTGAGAGAGAGCATCATTCATGATGGTGGTTAGTGTGTGCGTGTGTGTTGGAGGTTCACTGGTTCTGAGGTTCCTCACCCACATTTGTCTGGGTTCACTGCTCCATGTATCTGCTCTCAGGTCACGGACAAACTACTAGTCAGCTCCTGGTTGTGGCAACTGACTGAGGCCACATATTCTAAAAGGAATGAAGAAGTTAGGCTGTCTGGAGTAAAACTGAAAAGTTTTTGGGGAGAGGGTTCTGACAAAAACACAACAAGCCCTCACACTGAACAGAATAAATGCAATCATGACTATTAATACTGCTAAATTATTGGCTTGTATGATCTATGATCTTACCAAACTGGTTTACAGAGGATTGTGTTTGTCTCAGATTAATTACTATGTTTTTGTAACAAAGTTATGATATCATGTCACCATTTGGATTTGTATCAGAGATGATTTTTCAGTGATTGAAGTGACATTAAAGGACAGTTCACAGACTTGAGCAGCAGTTTCCTAACCACACTGCATCTACAAATTATGTTAACTGACCCAGAACCCAGAAGGTTAAGGCAAAAGTATTTTTTCTGAAAAGGTTAAAGCAACATAGTCTTTTCTTGCACTGGAAACTCTTTCTGTTATGCAGCTGAATGAAAAATCTTTGATATAAAACCTCCTTGATCACAATGAACTGCAGTATTAATTAAGTTTCATGTCTCTGCGAGTTGATTTTTCATACAATAATGAGATGAACTGGAGTCTGTGACCACCTGGAAGGCAGCAAACCAACATCAAACCGTTCCCACCTGGAAGCTGCACGGTACAATCACAGTTGGCAGTTCCACTGCAGCAATTACAGGCTCGGTGCCTTGCTCAAGGGCACCAACATGCTGGAAATAAGAGAGAACTGGTGTGAGTGTGTGTAAATTCAACTCTGAGAGCGGCAAAGAGTTACAGAGAGAGAGGGAACAGGAAGGGGAGTGGCCACTGCAGCAGTAGGTGGGTGTGTAGATGTGAGGGTGTGTGTGTCTGTGTGTGTGTGTGTGTGTATTGTTTACAGTTTACACAGCAGCACACTGTCAGAGCATCAAAACCATGTTGCTTCTTGTTATGATGTAAACACAACCCCCAACCCTGAGGCAGGGCCAGGACAAACAGCAGAGCCCCGGGAAGCTGTCTGTCATCCATGATACCCTGACAGTCCAAACCTTCAGGCAAAGCCGTTTTAGCCAAAGGGAGACAATGAGAGACTTCTTGAATCATGATAAATAACTTAAAGATGGAAATTTAGATAACAATCTCATCCAGACTGTCTATAATCAGTCATTAGTCAGTTTATTCAAGTACTTTTCACTCCAGTTCTCATCCACTGGAAACAAGCCAGACCGAGATGCGTGTAGTTTAGGGTCGTGGATCCTGAGTAAATCTCACCTTTTGCGTGGTAATTGTTTTTATGTCTTCTTCGTGAGCCAAGCTGCAGCAGGTCACTGCTACCCCCTGTGTCAGTAGAGCTATGAATACGTCAGCTCTGAAGAATGCAATGGCAACGGGTGTTTGTCCCAATTAGACACGTAGAACATCCATGTAATTTTTGGTTTATCTTTGGTAAAATGTCAAGATGCTCAAATTTTACAACCCAGCACGGCAACAAATTCTCTTTTATTGTAGAATGTGAACAGAAACGACGATTGCTACTTCTCCCACTCCTGATAAGTTTTAACTTTTTAGTTCAGCAGTAATCTGCAGCAGTGCTCTGTCACAGCAGTTATCATAGGGTACAGCTTTTGGAGTCTTGGTGAATTTGTAGGCCACCTGATTGAAACCCACAGAAAGGGAAAGAGGGATATGGTCTGTGGGTTATGTCTGTTGTGTGTGTGTGTGAACTGAAGTGGGGGAAGAGCTGGAAAGCCCCCAGTGCAGGTGCAATCCAGGGCCATCCGCGACGCTCCGTCAGCTTCGCGCCGGGCCAGTGAGGGGTTCAGACGGGGGGTGGGGGGTGGGGGGTGGAGGGTGAGATCTTCTCACCCCGCTGGCCTTCTCCTGCGAAGCGGAGCTGGTAATTTGGACAGAAAACTGGATTTGTGCCCGGCGGCCCAGCAGAGCCTGGGCAGCGAGGCAGTGAAGCAGTCCACGGTCAGGGCTCACAGCGGGGGACAGGGGCTGAACTCAGGATGACCAATATGTTTTCACTCGTTCTTTCATTCTGCTTTTCTTCAGATTGCTCTTCCCCCTCTACCCCTCCTGTTCTCTCACTGTACAGATCCACTTTTCTGTGATCAGCTTAGTCTGCCTCGACTCCTCCAGATGGTTCATTGACTCCATTGTTATTAGTGCATACCAACGGAAATACAGTTTATCTCTGAATTGGGTTATTCATCTACAGTAATCCCAATACATAAGGAAAAAAATCTATTTTGCTCTGTGTAGTAATGCTACAAGCAGTGTATAATGTGTATGGAGGCTATAAAACAATGTTGTATATTATTTATGTTTTATTTGGCTCATTTAGTTTGGTTTTATTTGGTTACTTAATATTTAAATACTTAATATACAGAATAACTTATGGACTCGAAAAGTGGGAATATGGCACATTTGTTGTCGTATGCCACAAACAATTCTGTTCACTTACACTATACTGGCAATAGAGGTCTCAGTGGCCAATATCTCAAAATGTCAGGGAGGCAAACTTGTTAGCAAACGCTTGCTTGTTTACATATCCTGCAGAAACTGAGCCGCATCAGTAGTTTATTTATTCAGTCATGTTTCTTCCCACTTGATGAATATCAGTTCACTATTCTTTCAACTTTTAGCTCCATTTTTGGTCTTCACCAACCCCTGAGAAAAATATCCAGCTCTCTAGCTGCTAGTTCCACCATGTTTACCAGTTGCTAGGCTAGTAGACTACACAAGGTTTATCAATTTTTTCCCCCTGACAGCAGCTTCCTGATGTTGCTGGAAATTAGGCTGATGACAGTCTATATGTCAGCTATTTGATTCATTGTTAATATAAAAAAAAGCATTTTTATTCAAGTATGCAAATATCAAAGTGTGACTTGAATATCTTTGTTTTCCAGGTAAGCTGTGGTCTGCCAGTGTTGTTGAAATCAGCAAATCACATATTACGTAATCCCCCTTTAAAACACTGCTCTTTTTTGTGCCTCTATTTTTGCACTCAAACAGAAAAGCAGTCTTGTAGGTTCACCTGCCAAGTTTTGTTAGTCAGTGTGAGGTCTACATCTGCCAAGGCAGGCACAGCAAAGTAATAGAAGGTAATAAAGTACCCCGTAATAGAGCATCACAGAGGAGGTAATTACAGTGAGGGGTGTCTTTTAAAGGGCTGTTTGTAATGATTCATGGTTGCACAAATGCAATTTTCCTGTCACTCCCCTCTCATCACTCAATGCTGTTCGCCCTGGATCCGCAGGGAGCCTTCTATTCAAGCAAGGAGCATCTCTACTCTGCTAACCATACACATTAAACAAGCAGAAAAAATTTCCATTAATTCAGCTAATGTTCATGCTAATAGCTTCTCTATGCAATTCCTGGTAGCACTGTAGCTTCCAGGGCAAACTGTTTCATCTCTTTCATTCCACACACAAAAACAGCTCCTGTCGTGAATATTATTATTTGCTGCCGACAATCAACAAGCAGGATGATTCAAATGTACGATCTGACCCATTTATTTCCAGGCAGTGTACATGTGTGAGCATGCAGACGAGGGTGAGCCACAATGCAGAGACAGCTAACCTTTTTTTATTCACAACCAGCCAGATTGAGGCGATAACAGCCCAGGATTAGCACACAATAGCCGTCATGGGAAACCTGAGCTGTTGATGATTTTAATATTAAAATTTTCAAGTTCAAGTTTGTTTGTTTGTTTGTTTGTTTGTTGCAAGCATATAATCTGTAGGCAAAAATACCAATAACAGGGAGAAGAGGGAAAAAACTTTTTATTGTGCATCTAAGAGGAGATTTTTTTTTTCCTGTCATGGAAAGAAAAACAGAATCTTTACACCAATGCAATATAATACTTAAATAAGTGGCTACTAACATGATAAAACAAAAACACAGTCACAAGAGAATAAGTTAACAACAACTTTAATACAAACTTTTACTTAAAAAAGGAGTAAGCAAGCAAATGGCTAATAACACAGTTGCAAAAAAATAAGAATGATGACTCTACAAAATGTTACTTGCAAAACTAAGCAAAAATAAAACTTTACACAGTTGTTATTAAAAAAAAAACGGTCACAGGAAAGTCCCATTCTTATACATATCTGAGGGTTCATTTTCTAGCTTCTCTACAGAGCTTTCAACTATATCTCTTCGTCAGGGAATGGAGGTTGCTCCGGTGTAATTATGTGACCTAAAACTAAACTTCATGTGATAACAAATAGTCACATATGGTTTCCCCCCTGTGTGCACTGTATTGTCCATTTGCTGAAAAGGGTCATGGAATACGATTGAAAACTCCAGAAATATTCTAAAGTGTACCTTGAGTTAAGAATATTTATCAAGGTGATGCACAAGATGGATGAATCAGCTTGGCTTAATCAGGATATTCCACAGTCTTGGTTTGCTGATCAAAGAAAATGAATTCAGAGCTACAGCAAAACCTACAGTGTGTCTAATTTTTCTTTGATAAATTCCACAAAAGTTCAACATTTGACTTTTTCATGTGGTTTTTATGTGATGCACTTAAATTGGAGAGGTCATCATCTCTGCCCCTGACTCATCTCTGATCCTTGTGTCTTGACAACTCTATAGGCCCATTTGTCACCACAAGAAAAGCTTCTCAGCAGCCCATGGAACCCCCCTCTTCTTTAATAACCTGGGTTTGCATGAGACGTCATTCATGTTCAGAAAAGTGCTCAGGCGGGCTGGAAGAGACTCACGGCGGAGCATGCAGCAGCACACCGACACCGTCTCTTCCCTCCGCATCCCGGCCCCAACCAGGACCCAGACATCAAAGGCAGGTGGAGTGAAACCATGAAATTACAGGTAAGGTGTCAATTACCCTTTGAAACCAAGCACTCTCCAAATCCAGGCAAGACCCAGCCGGTCCCTGGAATTAGAACAAATAAAGAGGAACTGAAGGGAGAATGGCGGGGGGGGGGGGAGAGGTGTGGGAGGAGGAGGTTTTACGGGCTGTGTTGACAATATGGCATCAGTATAAAAGGTCCTAATTCAGCTTTAAATTACCCCCCTGTACTCCTTCTCCTCACACAACTGTACAACCACCACCTGTATGGGTGTGTGAGAGTGTCTTATCTGGGAAAAAGGTGGAGAAAGGACTGGTTGCAGGTAAAATCTGCATCTACATTATTGTTTTTACCCACACCTACTTTCTCCTGCAAAGGTTTTTTTTTTTTGCTAGAAAAGCAGTACTTTTCTATCCAATTACATTCCTTTTCTCACTCACCCACATTTTTCTCCAACATCCAAGGCAAATTTCAGCATGTAATGGAGGGTAAAACCAACTAAACACCTTCTAATTTACAGCAACACAGTTTTTATGAGAGGCATAAAAATCTTTACAGTGTATATTACACGTATCATCAAATTGATTGTTAGTCATTCAAGTTTACAGTCTTTTAAAAGAGGATGGTATAAAATAAAAAATAAATAACTGATTTCTTTGTTGTATTTGTTTTTGTAGCAGGAATATTATCCCCAAAGTCAGCACCAGCCCTTAAATGCAAACACAACTATCTCATATTTCTCTGTGCTTCCAGCTGAACAATATACTACTTATTATTTTCTCATAAAGAAAACTGTCACTGTGGGAATTAATTGAATTAATTATTGGTCTCTCTTGCCTTCTCCCTCTCTCTCTTTCTCTCTGTGTGCCATGAAGCCAGTTGACAGCTCATGTGGGAAAAAAAATCCAACCACAGCTTTGGGTTACACAACACACACACACCCGCTGAGCCACAGACATCGCTAGCCTGGTCCAGCCCAGACGCTGCAGAACACCCACAACGCTTCCCCGCCCCTGGCCTGCCTTCCTCTGCCAGGTGGCCCGCACCGAGCTCGAGCTCTGAGGTAGATGGAGGTAAAAGATGACCTGAGAGGAGGGAAACTCTCTGCTTTACAAAGAATCTATTTATATGAATGTGAATCTGAGAATGTAGAATGTGTCAGAGCTTAAGAGGCCGTAAATACGATATGGTTTTATCCTAAAAACCCTGGAGCATGAGACAATACTCATGTCATTCATAGAAAGCAAACCCTGCACATGCCAGTCCTCACACTGAGAATATTCACATAAATGTTGTTTTCAGTTGTTTCATGTCATAAGTACGTGTCTTTAAAATTCAGAAACCCAGGAAAAATGACTCATAGTTGAGGTTTGCCCAGTTGTCACAGAGTTGTAGATGTTCAAACTTATGAATATATGACCAGCTCAGGTTCAAACTTTGGAAACAGCAACTCCATCTGCTGATGAAGACTGTGTGATATGATCGAAAGCTCTTTATAAGCACATTCAGATAGTAGCGCATGCAAAATATGTTTATGATAACCTAATGCAGGTCTAGTATATTATCTACAGTATGTGTACTGTCGTGAACATACCAGCATTTTAGCTACGAACAGTTTATATAAAACCGACTGATGCAGTGACACAACTTGCATATTTAAACCATCCTTGTGTTTTTGTTTAGTCTGCTGTCAAACACTACATCATGTCTGAACTGTATGTGAGGTCCTCTCATTATTATTTTTTCATTCATTGTGTAACTGTCTTGTAATGTGCCAGCCCCAATTAATGAAGTCAAATTCCTGGTGTACCACCTGCACTTGGCACGTAGGCGTGATCTCTGACACAGAGCAACAGTAAACAGGTTAAGGTCTAATTCAGACTCTCAATCGACGTTTCTTCCTGTAGTCATAAATGTGAACACATTTTGACAGTTTCCATGGAAACCACAGAGTGTATTATGATGACACGCTTGACAGATAATGAAGCGAGCAGAATGTGTCTTTGCCTGCCGCAGGATTCTGTTACACCAGCTTTTCCATCACTAAGTTTGTGTTTTAAGTCCTTCCTGAGTTTTTAGTGACTACTCTCTAATTTAAAACTTTACTAAAACAAGCTGCACTATTAAAAATGTCCCAGCTAGTTGCTAGGATACAACTGTAGTGTGGCATTTAATCAAAAAGCAATCAGCCAAGAAAACAGAAAATCATTGTAGCATCACATGCTGATGTTTTAATTATTTGCATTTATGGATTAATATGTATGTTTCAGAGTTGGTAGTATTTGACTGACTATGTTACCTGACCATTTAAAAAAAAACTAGGTATTTCGGTTTTATAGATATTATAAATTCAAGCACAGAGAAATATGTGTTACAGAATTAGCTATAGTTTAAGAGGAGAAAAGTACAAATGGCTTATTGCACTGTTGAGAAATCAAACCCAGGTATTAAGACTGTGAACTGAGCATGAAATCTCTGTACATGTAGTGGACACTGCTTCTCACTTACATTATACCTACATAAACTTACATCACCAACATTACAATTAGTTATTATAAACAGATAGGAAGTTTACACATTTTTCAGTTGTTAAACTACTTACAGTATACTCTAATGAATGTTACAGTATAAATATGCATGTAAACAAACTAACAGAGAGGGTGAGGCAGACTGAGCAGACAGCACATCTGTCAACAGCCTGATGACAATAATAAGTCATCTACATTTTCAGGCTCATAAACAACTTCCCATTATTAATGACTGCTGTGATTCATTGCGAGCTGCGGTCTACAGCTCATCACAGCCAAGTGTTTTTAGGCATGGATTGTACTGAAAAGTTGGTGTGTGGTATAGTTTCCAGCAGCCCGGGCCAAATATCTGTCAATTCATCTTACACTTCCTAATGAACTTTTAGGCTTTGTCTCATTCATCATCAGGTGGTTGTGCCCTGTCTTGGACACTGCTGGTTCGATACTCGGCATGGATCCATATTTTAAGCCAATTGTATCACAGTAAATCCTGGGGTATGTGTGGATTAGGTTTCGTTCTTGATCCATTGAACCCATGAGGAAGGACATCTTTAGAACTGAAGTTAAGATCAGACAGCTACTTTCACTGAAAACTAAAGTCAGTCGTGACGTGTTTCAAATCCACCATATGTAGAATTTTATATATGGTTATAGAATCTTTCATTCAGATTGAACTCATCTGATGATATACATTTTTGTTTGTAGAAAATGTTTTTGGGTATGTTTGCTTGATTGACAGGTATCTCAGTATTTTATGCAACAACCATGAGAATGAGATCAAGTGCCACAAATGTTGCTGGCTAAAAAAAATCTAGACAATCAAGATAATATTCTACAAGAGAATCCCAACTTCTCACTCAGTATGTTTTTTGTTTGTTTGTTTGTTAGCTTGTTAGCATCTGTTCTTCATTTCCCATGTGAAACCGATAGTCAGTGTTTGTTTTATCCACGACTGTTGCACAACTTTAACTTTGTTTTCATTATTGTCACTGTTACAATGAACGTCCTCTAACCCAAAGGAAGCACCTATTTTAACCCAAACCATGATCTTTTCCTAAAGCTAACCAAGTGGTTTTTGTGCCTAAACCAAATCATAACCATTCCACAGCTTTAACCGCATTCATTATTGTCATCGTTACAAAGAACGCCAGGTAAGTTAGCCGCTGGTTCGCTCCTATGGGTTGTATCCAGGAATAGGGACAAGCAGCCTATATAGTTGTTTGGGTTGGAAGACTTGTTGTAGCTAACCCTCGATCAAGTGGCTACAAGAGCTTTCAAACAATGTGTTAACTAACCTTCGTCAGAGCCACACACATAACGACAAGTGAGTGATACTTTTTGTCTGCGTGTGCCTCGGGGTGGAAGTGATGCAACGTCGAGCCAGGAGATTCAAAAACAACACAGAGCTGAAAATCAAAGAGGCCGGGTGTTTGTTGCAGCAAGCCGTCCTCCCTCGCTGACAGACAAGGATGCTTCGGTGGGGGAGCCGTGAAAAAGTCTTAAAAGTCTCTCCGTTTGGTGTCACTTCCCTGCCATCACTCACACAAGCACACACTTTGAGATTTATTGCAAAATGGCTATTTTGTTTAGCCAAATGTTTTGGGCGAAGCTGAACAAGCTTGCCTACGTGAGTTGCTGTGTGTGGTGGATTTCCATTTTATGACTCAAACATAAATTATACATAGTGATTACAAAACATCACATTACTCAAGGTTTCACGAGTAAAACTGAGCTGAAAACACGTGTTACCACGGATAAACCCAACAACGTTAAGTGTTAGAACAAAAGTATATGAATATTTTTGCTCTCTGGAGGTCTGTTGTTGTTGCCCAGCTGGGACAAGACAGCTGGCCCCCGTGCTATGCCATTACATCGGATCCCCTTATTACAGAGAATCCCAGCAGTAATGGAAATAACCTGTCGTCCTGGGCCAGGTAGCTCGACAGGCCCATAAATCAAACCGGTGTTTGGGGAGGCGTGGGGGAGGTGGGGAGGGAGGGGGGATGTCACGGGGAGAGAGGGTAGAAGAGAAAAACTAGGGTAAAGAGAGGGAGGGAGGAGTTTCCTGTGCTTGTTGACAGGCTCCAACTAGGCTTGAGCAAACAGGCTCTTCAAGGTGTGAGGACCTCAGACAGACAGTTAGGTAGACAGGTAGGTTGACAGACAGGTTAGAAGCAGGGAGACTGGCTGAAAAACTTTAAAGTAGTTCATTTGCAGCTTAGGAAAATGAAAAATGCCCTAACAATAGCAGCAGGATGTGCTGGATCTAGAGGGGATTTTTCTTTTTCTTTTCTTCTTTCTCGTTGCCTGTATGCTCCTTATTTTTTCTGGTGAACTGGGTGGGTGGGGTTTACTTCATCAGGTAGAGGGAAGGGAGGAGTGGGGTGGTCCACAGAAAGTAGGGATTATTACAAGGTGTGTAAGAATCAGTTTAGCATGGAGCGTGCTATCAGTCTGTCCACTACCTCAGATGTTCCCAAACCCAAACACAGACACACACACACCTATTGTTCAAACCATGTTGAAAGATTTATTTGAGGATAGTGTTTATCCAGCGTTTGACAAATCCATCCTTGGTCTGAGGGTTCGTGTTACCTGAGATTTAAGTGTATATACAGAGCCTTTGTACTACTAGTGAGGGTACTACTTTACATATTTGATGTCAAAACATTAACTTTTCAGATACAAGATGACAAATTAGGCAATTACAGGAAGCAAAAGTAAATATGGATAAGCCTGACAGAAAGTGTCAAACAAATTACATATTCAGTTCAGATACTGCATCATTGCATTAACTGGTTTTGCAGGACTAAGAGTCCATGTCTGCAGTCATGCTAACAGCTCCATGTTCACTATCTCAGTTCAAGATGTTAGCATGCTAACATTAGCTAATTACCACTAAATACAAAGTACAGCTGTGGCTGATGGGAATGTCATTAGTTTTGCAGGTAGTTGGTCATAAACCAATGTCCTGGACAAATTTTACATTTAACCTTCTGATGGTGTCAGACAACAACTCACCTAAAGGATCACCAATGTTATTATCCTGAGGGAAAGTTTGTCTGTTTGTTTGGTCCAGTCAGGACCAAAAAGGTAGACCAGCCAGCCAGCTGACAGCCCTATCCCTAGAGCACAAGTTAAATGTGGTAGAGGTTAAATGGAGCAGAGAAGAAGTTGAATGTGTGTCCATGAAAGCTTAAAAAATGTATTCCAGGCTAATTTGTTCAGCATACGTGCACCGCCTCAGCTCACTAACCTCAGAGCTTTACCACTGGCTGCTAATGTGAGTTTGGTTCCACATAATTAGCATACACACATGTACTCCTCAGTGGTTTGCTTTGACATAATTTGTCAAAGACAGTCTTGTGGCATCATAATAATCAAAAGTTGCCTCAGCTGCGTTCTCAGATTTGTTTTACTTGGTCGGGATTTTGATGATTTGTCTCTGTAAAAGGATTTAATTCCTTGTGGTATTGTTGCTGAACAATCCTGCCACTGTTTCTCCTCCTGAGTTATGACTGATTGGGTGTCTAATTATGATCTTGCAAACTAAAGGGGGTGGATTCCCTATGATCTCTATGGTTTACATTAATTAGCTATTATGATCTTTCATTGCTGTGTAATGGAGTCAGAGTACAAAAGTCAAATGGTTTGAAACCTGTAATGAAAAAATGCAACATATTCTTACTGTGGTGATTTAATCCCAGTGAGACAACATTCAGTGTTTTATGATAGAATCAACGCACATCTCAATTCCTGCACTCTTAGAGGTGTTATTATATGATCATGCTGTAGAAATTATAATAATAATAATAATAATAAAAAGGCACTTTTGTGTCATAAAAAGCCAAAGAGCTCATCTCTAGCCCACAAAATAAAATCTGTTTCCAAATGAATGACTAATGTCTTCGCTGTTGCTCACCACTCTGTGCTTACTTTGCCACTGTAGCAATGTGCCCAAGAGAGGGAAAAAATTAACAAGATCCAAATAACTTTTTTTGTCTTCCAAAGTGAAACATTTGACAGTACTAAAACTATACATATTAGGATTTTCTCTTCCGCTGTCTCTGTAGTAAGTTGTAGCTCAGGTAAGATTTGGTTTAGATAATTAAAAGTGCATGACTACGGCCGGGGAAACCGCTAGGTCATGGTTCAAAGAGACCAAGTCTATATAGGTATATAGTTAGTAGACAATTACCAGCTCTATAATCCCTCCTCAGGTTGAAAGGCTGCTGCGGAAAAAGTAAGGGTCTTTTTTTGACCCACACTAACTAACAGTAAAGTATTCCACAGATATACATTATTGTTAGTTTTGTCAGTGTGATTCACTGGTTGTTTATGCACAGATGAATGTAATTCAGCTGTGTGGATGATCTGGCAGACATATTATGTTTGAGAGAAATCCAGAGGGAAGCCACTTAGAGAGCTGTGTTTATCTCTCCCATTAGTAAAAAACACTGAGGAAAACACAGGCAGGTAGCAAGCACAATGGCACAGTTGTTTTTCTGGGGTAGGGGAGGACACTATTAAGTGCTTTTAATATTCACATATTTCTGTTACCGGTTTCGATTGCAGGCTTCTCCTCCTTTCCAGGAGGGCTTGTTAAACGTTGAGCCCTGGGGGGAACAGGTGGATTTTAGGTGCATTCTCTTGCTGCGTCTGCACAAACCCACACCCACCAGGAGACAACAGCGCAGAATGGATGGCATAGTTCAAATGTTTTTAATTAGCTTGTAATAGTGCCTTTGTGTCCCAAATCTGCGTCATTTGCATACCTCATGAGTCGGAAAAGGGCGATTATGTTCCATCATGCCACCCATCGATGTTTTCTTTGGGCACGCGATGCTATGTGTGCTTGGCAGGGGTGCCAGTCTCTGCATTTCAACACAAAGCATTTTGTTTTAGTGCTAATTACACGGCAGGCAAAGGCAGATGGGCCCTGTTTCTTCCTCCCCTCTGTGGGTGACAGTTATTGACAATCGGCCCTGTCTAGCCATAATACGCCAGAGGCAGAGGAATCAACCACTTCCAACATAAACACTGCAGGGAGAGGTGCTTCAAATGGGCCAGATTTTACCTTGACAACTGTAACTATGTTCAACAAATTAGTCCCAGAATCCCCGGGTGTTTACACTCCTTGAAATGAAAGAGATTGGCTTTCTTTTGAGTGACAGTTGGGATCCTTCAGATTTGGCGCTTTGTTTTCATTGCCGCGGTTGTGAATGGGCATGGCGGATGACACCCACTCCAAAATGCCAGTCTGATTGCCAGAGGGTCAAATTGTATTTGCAAACGACTGTTTTTTGGCATTTGTATCTTGTTCCAGATTTACTGCTAAACAAATCGGAAATTTCTGACTGAAGCAGTCGATTACAGAAAATTACACTCAAGTTTATTTTGTGAACAATTTAACAATTTGTCTGTTTTGTTTCATTGTGCGTGTGTGTGTGTGTGTGTGTGTGTGTGTGTTAGTGTTTCTGAAGCCAGGATCAAAGATCCAACAGGACAGGTTTGTCTACACTCAAAGATTGTAGTCAGTGTCTTTCCCTGTTGATTGACTCTCAGTCTTGTGTGAAAATGGTTAGAGGGGTCAGCGCCTGTGAGCGACCCTTAGCCATTTCCTCGCTCCTCTGATTGTCCCGCGTCTACATCCAACACTTAGTCACACCAGCTTCAAAGAAGGCAGCTCGTCACAGCCTGCACATCAAAGACATGTCGTCAGTGTCCGTGCCCGTCAAACTGTACGCAGAAGTGAAGAAACTCATATGTATCTGTCCCTGTATAATGTCCCTTTAAATCCCATTGTCCCAGATGGATGAAATGTGACCTCAGCAATGTAGTATTGGTCCTTCCTGCTGCAACAGGACACTAATCACTGTAGTTTACAGTAAACAAGGTCCTCTATACTAACAGCTCACACAGTGCTTAGATAGAGAATAGAAAGTGAAGTGGGACTGCAAATGAGCGGAAGAATGTGCACCAGAGAGTATAAACCACAGGGTTTGCACTGTTAATTGTTTTGTATTTGTAGTACATATTTTAGACATGTAAAGGAAAACAAATAAATAAACAAATAAAAACAGCAGCCTGTATGGACAAATGGCAAAGCCAGCGTGGAGCTAGATTTTGACTCCAGAAAACTCCTCCCAAGACATGCTACATTAATAAAGTCTGGGTCTCATTATGTAACTTCGCTGCCTGTCATGTCTGTCTTGGTGATGATTTAGAAAGTATGGCTCCCTCGAGTAAATGTTGTGCATATTGGATGAGTATATATTTGACTGACAGGTGTCCATGGACGTCAGTCAGCCACTGTAGCTGCTGTTTGCCTTGAATCCATCTCAGCCCCTCCCCTCACCAAATTTGGATTTTCCGACTCAGTCCACCTTACAGTCCAAGTGCAGCAGGCTTTTACTGCTTTTTAACAGGTTATATAACAGATATTACTCATTTTATTACTCAGTTTTATCAACGTCTTTGCTAGAAATCATTAGGAAGTTTCTAAAATATTGTTTTTTCCCTCTGTGCTGTTGTCTTCTGAAATGTGTTATCTGAGGTGACATTGTGTTTATGTTATTCCAACACTGTATAATGTGTACCTATGGCAGTTGACGTGGGTTGGGTTTAAAACAATCTAGCTGAGTGCTTTCAGCTTTCTGTTTGTGTTTATGGCTTCTGAAATCTGTTCCTGAGCCAAAAATGTCCAGAAAATCTTTTTTGAAAACTTTGATAAAGAAACAGGGAGACAGAGAGAAGAGAAGAGAGAGACAGAGAGAGTCTGAGTGAAGAAACAGCGGCTCAATCTACAGCCGCCTCATTTAAAACAATGACAGCTTCCAATATAGATTCATCTTCCTTAGCACTGACAGCTGCCTTAAACCCTCTGAATACCTCCAGGCTGAGAAACACACATGTACACCCAAACACGGTGGAGGTGTCAGACTGTCAGAGGAGCACCGTGGGCTGCGATTGGCCTCAGATCTTTAGTAAAACACCGGTTTTCTGTCTTCGCTCTCAGGAGTTTAGAAGTTGCTCACATGAGCTGAAGCGCAGGTGGTCCGATATTCTGCCAAAGTGATCTGAATCTGAATCTGCGTAAATTACAGCGTCTGAAAACCTCACTTTCACGACATGTTCAGGCGAGGCTTGTGGTTGCAGATCTTTCTCTCTCTCTCTCTCTGTCTGCATGCTCATGTTTTCTTTGTTTCCCTCCTTTTTTTTCTCTTTCTGTTTTTGTCCTTTTCTAGTTTTGCTGTGCCTCACTCTGTCTTCTCATTTAACCCTTCGCTGTTGTTGCCTTGTTTGTTTTGATCTGTCTTTTTCTTTCTTTTGTCTTTGTTTCTTTCCAAGCAACGCCAGCCAAACCACTGACCTGTTACAGAACAGAAGGGTCAGGGATAAAATTAATTAAACCATGTTCTGAATTCTTATGCACCAAAAACTGCCACAAATCAAAGTGGGAAGCAAAACTTTTTCAAGGCTCTCTCACTCTCAAAATGTCCAAAACTAGACTAATGTATGTAGGTTAATTGCATACAATGAAACTCAGTATTCCACCAGACGCACATCAGTTCACTTTAAAGCCACAACTGACTATTATTTTCATAGTTGATTAATTTGATTATTTTCTCGATTCATTGATAGATCTGTTGGTCTGTGAAATGTCTGAAAATAGTAGAATCCCAATCACATGTTCCTCGATCCCCAAGTGATATCTTCAAGTTACTTTAAGTTTACTATCATATGAGACATAAAATGCAATGAATCGTCACAATTGAGAAGCTACAAAATGACAATAAAAAAATCAAAAAACTTCACAATAAGAATAGAAAAAAAAAAAGATTAAACATAACAATCAATGTAATGATGTTTCCTTCTCTGTTTGACCTGAAGTTTCAGTTTCTGTGACTAAATCCTAGAAAATGCACCTTTTGTTGGGATCAGTGTAAAACAAAGTGTGATCAGTGATATTCTCATGTTCTCACCGTTAAGTTTTCCTCTTCCCAAGATTCCCAAGTTGTGTCTCCAGCTTTGGACCTTGAGATATTTTTCAGTAACCTCCTTCCAGATTTGTTTTTTAAGTAGTTGTTTATTTAGGGATTATTTATTATTACCTGAAGGTAATTACAGATGCATCTTATTTTCTTTACAGTATGAATGTGTTCTGAGACATGTTTTCTTTCTTTGTGGGAATGTGAGCAGGCAGTTTGTCAGGCTTGTGGGACTGTCGCACGTTCTCACCGCGCTCCCTGGATGTGCAAACAAACTTGTGAGCACTGTGCGCAGATGGGGACAAAAGGCAGGCTTATGGGCGAGGTGAGGAGGAGTCAGGTGGATCAAGGAGAGATGTGGGAAAGGTGGAATCTCCCGCCGATCCTCCTGGGACCACCACCAGGAAGAGAGATGTCAGATTTACAGGATTCAGCATTCTCCTGGGAAACATGGAGGTTCTGACGCACTCACACACACACATTTACTGGGGAAAATGGAACGGTTGATACAAGGCAAATGCTCTAACACATTTTGCCATTCCTGAGAAAACAAGCTGATTTGGTTTCACACACACTCACAGGCATATTCAAACTTGTATCGTTATACATCTCCTCAGCGATCTGCTTGGAATAGCTGACGTGCTCTCGGCGTGTGATATGCAAATACTCAGTAACACACAGTTACACAAACTGATAAGAACAGGTTACAGGATTCAGCTGTTGATGGGAAATTGAAACAATACACTCACACATATGCATACAAGCGTGCATCTGTCTGTGGTTAAATTTTGTTAAATACCTAAAATGTACACTTAGAAAATCCCTTTGAAAACTGATGCATTTGTAGATTCAGCTGTCAGTCTAAAGTCTTTCAGATGCGGGTGCTGAATGTCTCATGGACATTTGTAATTTAGTTTTGCATTCTGGCTTCACATGCACCATTTTTCAGTTACATGTGGTGATAGAGGGAAAATAGTTGTCACACAAAAATGTCAAATGTTGTCAGGTTCATATTGAAAATGTAAGTGCCTGGCTCTGTTCTTTTTTTTTTTTTTAAATGTTTGTAAGTAAATTTCCACTTATGTCATCAAAAACATGGATATTCAAGACAGTATTTAGTTGTAATTTGTTTGTTAGATATTTATATCCAGATAAAAGAGGAAAAAACAAAACCTCTAAAAACACATTGTGGCATTACTTTTCCAAACTCATTACTGGAAGATTTATCATCATTTTGTCCTGAAGTATCTATTATGTTGATTAAATGCACCATAATTATTTTTTATGGGTTCCTATTCTGAAGCATATCCTACACACCTTAAAAAAGTCCCATATTTTCCAAACTGAAAATATAGGCTGTCACGCTTTTCAAATGGCTTTGGGAGAAATATGAGTGTGAGGATGGCAGGTCTGTGGGACCCCGGCCTGCAGTAAGAAGAGAGATTAGAGAGATTACAGTTAAAGAGTATCTCGTCCTGTGGAGCCCCTTCTAAACACCAGCTCCCATCAGATGGGCCTGGACTGATGGAGGAAACAGCAGAGATTAGACCCGTTTAACAGTAATCCCCCTCTTCTGGAGAAACGCCAGCACTGAGCAGAAGACCACCGCTCGGCTGGAGAAACAAAGAGAGACATGGAGAGAGACAGACAGAGGGGCAGAGAACACGTTCTTAACAAGATTCAAACAAGATTTTATAACAGTTCATTAGGATTAAAATTTACTCTCTCTGCTTTACGTTTTTTAAAACCTGCACCAAGAAACTTCCCATATTGTGGCAATTTTTTAAAAGTAGATTTCATGTTGGGTTTATACCACATGTTTATACCACAAAACATTGAGGGATTAGTGAGCCTTGGACCTCAAAATTTTCATTTTTACCTCTTCCAGGTGTCCATCTTTTACTGATGTTTGTTTTGGTTAGATTGGATGGGAAGCTCGTCCCTGATGCATTAAAATTTCATGACTTAGGCAGACATTAGGCTTTATTATCACATAGGACAAAAATGGTTGTTACAAAGTCTGAAACATCCTCGTGCTATTGCTTTGATTCAAACGGTTTGAGTCTGTAGTTTGTGATGTGTTTCAGCAGACATCTTATTGGGTTAATAATTGGGTTTTTTTGACTTTTAAAAAAGAATAACAAGACTGTGTCAGCTGTAAAGGCCCATTCTGTGTATTTTTGAACATTTAAGTTACAGTTATTTTCACATAATGTCATCTCATCTTTGACTTGCATCATAGAAAAACTGGTCTGTTCTTAGCTGCTAAATCATTAAAAATACACATCTGCTTTCCTGTTGTGTTTACAAACGTAACTGCATCAAAAAACACGAATCACTCTTAAATGTGTTAGTTATCTATCAATGTGGGAATGATAGCAGGTTCAAATTCTGCAAATCCTTCTGCATTTAGATCATAAATAGTGCCTTTACTCTGAGAGATGTTTTATCACAGTCGTGTATTTGTAAAGTACCTGGTTCTCTGCATTCACTTTAAAATAGAGGAAGTTAATATTTTAAAATGCAAAACAAAATATAGAACTCTTTAATAAGCCGATGGCAAAAAGAGATCAAAGACGTAAACTGACTCCCTGAATAATAAAAAGACTGAAAAACTGACTGAATGATTGATTGATGGATAGAAAGCCTGCCAGACCGACTGACAGGCTCGCTGACTCAGTGTCTGAGAATGAGAGGCAAAGGTGGAAGGAGCGAGTGAGGGAGGAGAGGCATACAGAGAGAGAGAGAGAGAGAGTAATGAAACATTTAAAAAGTGGAAAACGACTCTGTTAACTCACCTCTGATAACTGGTTCAGTACCAGACCACACACATGGATGAGCAGATATGGATTTCTACACACACACACACACACACACACACACACACACACGAACACATGTAATAGGCAAACATACACACATTGCATTCCTGGCTGGGTGGGCTTGGTTGCTCGAGGCTGTAGTTGTAGTTGTAACTCATCCCTATGGCAACAACACCATCGCTCAGGTGACAAAATAAGTCTGACACAGAGCAGCAGGGCAGTTATAAAGATTAATAATCAGTCTATCCTGATGTACTCATGTTATGTCGTCATTTTTACATGATACATATCAGTTGAGAGAAAGTTAATTAACTGAGAGTCATCACTCCACATCAATAAAATTCACTATATTCCAGTCAGGCACTGAATTTGCTCTAAATGTTGTTTTGTGAATTACTCACAGATTCTGGATGTTCAGCTCTGCAGCAAATGTTACTGTATCCAAATTAACTCATCATCATCGAGGTGGATACAGATGTCTTTGTTAGTTTTAACCTATAATTTCCAACCATTATGCTCATCCTAACTTGTAATTGTGAGTGTATGAGTCATGACTTAATTGGCAAGGAGCAGGAAAATGTTATAAAGAGATAAAAATCCTGCACACTTATTATTTGCCCACTTTACAGTAATGCAGTGATCATCTGCAGGTCAAACCCCTGAGACATGAGGAGAGGAAGCTCTTAGTAAGCATTTGTGTAACTTTAATTATCATAATAGGTCTGTTTTTGAAAAACTGGTCATAATGACATAAAATTGGCTTCGAGTTCAGTCAGTGGAGGAGACATTTTTTAACATTTGTTCATGTATGTCAGTGTTTAACATTCATTCGGTTTACTGTAACCTCCTCAAAACTTAATATGAGCTTTCAGCAAAACATTTATTATATCAGTCATCTGTTATATGTTCATTTTCCTGAAATATTCACATTTTCTAGTAGCACTTGTTGTTTGTGCCTGCAGAGGGCAGTGTGGGTCTACAGTTAGAAAGTGCCTGTGTGTGTGTGTGTGTGTGTGTGTGTGTGTGTGTGTGTGTGTGTGTGTGTGTGTGTCAGCATGTGGAGCAGAGAAGAATTGTTGAATGAAAGTTGGCACAGAAACTCAGTCATACAATGTTGTATATGATGTGAGTGTTTATGTATTTCTATTGAGTCTTTACTATGCATGCTTACTGATGTGGGCTGTAAAGTTCTGACTTTTTTGAAAGTGCTGTGTATTATCCTCAGAGCCTTACTCATATGTACTCTACTGAAAATCTCAACTACAAGCTGAACAGTGTGGTGGCAGCGGGAAAAAAAGTCTATCAAAGTTGACAGGACTTCCAATATAAATTAATTACCAGGTGCAACAGACCTTGGCTGAAACAAAACAACGTTGGTGAATTTCCCCGGATAAAATATTTGACTTCTTAATCTCAAGGCCTCTCTTCCCTTGTACCTCCACCCCAAATGTAATCAGCCAAACAGACCAAGGACAACATTTCCTTACAAGTTCACTACAGGATTATTCTGTCCAGACACCAGCTAACAGGGGTTTCATTTGAACAAACATTTCTCACAGCTGATCTGGAAGCAGGAATAAATGAATGGGTTGAGGTCTCAGTGAGGAGCACAGTTTGTCTTGACTAAAAGACGAGGGCTGTAATACTTAATTCAAGACATAGTGGGAATTGTTCACAACACTACAATTATAGTCTTTACCAGTGAGTTGCTTAGAAAACCCTGTGGCTAATGACATCCTGACCTGAACACTGGATTCAGAAAGAGAGAGAAGAAAGAAGCGGTTGTATCTCAGTGGAGTTGAGAGCTTTATGAGCTGCATCATCTCTCACAGAGGATAATTAGCAACTGTTGCAAAATTGGCCTTTACATGTCTGCATCATGCTTGGAAAAATCCTTTATCTGAGTGTTCGTTAGTGGCTCCAGATAGGAAAATGAGGTTCCCTCTCTGTACGTCACAGAGTGCCAGTGTCACATGTTATCAATCTTTTGTCACCTCTCTAATGAAGTCTGGAGGGGGCGATGTTTGCTGTCTGGCTCTGTTCATGTCTGAGCTTTCTTCTCTTTGTCAGACGGAGCTGAAGACGGCAAGGAATTCCCTTACATCACCTGCAGTATGGCTGTGCAGGTGCTGCAGCCTCTGCACCGGCCGAACATGTTCACAAACAATGGATGAATGTGTTATATTACCTAAAACAGACTACTGACTGAGCAGTCTAAAAGCATGTCAGTAAGGTGAGAGACAAAATTTTTGATTGATTATGATTTTCAGGACTAAAGAGCAAAGATTTAGACAATGAAAACATCTACACACTGTCCATTGCACAACTTCAAACCTACTTAGATGTTTGATCTGTTCATTGATAATTTACATGTGAATGTGATGCAACATTTATTCTTCATTAGAGATTTACATTGTGTTATATTTAGATTGCATTCTTGCAGTGTTGTTTTTGCCATAGATAGATAGATGTTTGTGGAGAACATAAAGTTCAGCAGACAAATTGGAATAATATTTTGGGACCTGCCCTGACTGTTAAATGTACTTACTGGCTGCATATTGGCTGTGTTTCATGTTTTCCTGCTGGATTTACGAGAAGAGGAGAAGATAATGTCCTCTTCCTGAGAGTGTGTTCCTTGTGTTTAAGTGCATGAGGTCAGATGGGGTTCATCCAAATCTCTCTCATTATGTAACTGACAAATGTCAGTAAAATGCAGAATAATATAAGTGAAACTGCCGGCACCATCTGTGCTAGGGTCAGTAAATATAAAAGCTTCACCCCAAAATCAGGGAGAAGTGATCAGTGTGAAAAATGAGAAAGAACATAAGTAGCTGAGCATGACCCACTTAACAATAAGCATGTCAGGAAATACTATAGGAGTTTTACTATAGGCAATTTTAGCAAAGAAACTATTAATCAAAGTAAAAGATGTCAGTGAACATTTTATATGTTTCCTGTTTTTCATTCCAGGAAACAGGGAACAGCAGGACTGTCAGACTCCCACTTGTGTCTTGCACCATATCTACTTGATTTATGTTTCCTCTCTTTCAAGTGGAAGACTTTAAAACACCACAGTTGCTGGGTTTGGTTTAGTTAAACCGACATCATGGTGTCAGAGAAAGAAGTTCTCGTGGCTGCTGCTGTTTTTCTTGTTGCCCTCATTTCACAGAGTGAGTTTGTGCTTCCATTGTTTCCTTTTTAACTAATATTTCATCTGTTTATATTTGACTTCTGAGTGATTTTTGTTCATTGGTTTACATTTTTATTGTAATATTGTGTTTTTCATGTATGTTGTTGAAAATCTGCCTCTTCAGTGGTTGTTCTTACTGACTGCACAGTTTGGATAGCAAAGTTTTTTTTTGACATGAAATGTTAAAATGCTCCTATTATGAAAATACTTTGCAAGTTTACAACTTTGTACCTTCGCACATGTAATTCTCTTTTTGAGTATATTATACAACTTTTTCCTGCTGGTTTGTGGGTTTTGATCTCTTCAGGTGAAGGTATAATTGGTGGCAGTGAAGCAGCGCCACACTCTCGGCCTTACATGGCCTCCATCCAGGTACCAGGAGAGACTCTGAAACATGAATGTGGAGGGTTTGTGGTCGCAGATCAGTGGGTGATGACTGCAGTGCACTGTATGCCAAACGGGTGAGGGAACCTTCCTCTAAGCATGTTGTTATGTGGGGAACAGAAAGAAGAAGAAGATTAGGACAAATCTGATAATCTGAGAATGTGAGAGCTGTGTCCCCTTTTTGTGATTATTATGTTTATTCAGTACATTATTGTGCTCTTTTCACAGGCCAAATGGAAGGAAGGTCGTGCTGGGTGTCCATTCTCTGAGTGAACCTGAAGAGACAAAGCAAACCTTTGACATTTTGGAGCTTCACAATCACCCAGACTACAATCCGTTAAATTATGATAATGATATTGCCTTAATTAAGGTAAGTGTATATTTTGTGTCGGTTGTCAGTGGTAGCCTACAATATTTTAAAATGCAAATTACAAGCCAACAGACCATCAAAAAGTGGAATGAAATCAAATCTATCTTTTTTGGAAAAAACTTTCGGTGTGATTTTTGTAGTTGGATCGTCCATTTGAAGCCTCTGAAGCTGTTAAAGCGGTGGAATTCCTGCGGGCAGGAGGCACAAATCCCGGCCCCAGTGCAGAGGTCGACACAGCTGGCTGGGGATCCCTTGACAACCTGGGGTCCAGACCTGACAAGCTCAAAGAGGTGGTCATCGAGGTGGTCAGCTCGGCTCGGTGCAGCCGCAGTGACTACTATGGCAGGAAGTTCACTGATAACATGATCTGTGCTCACAAAGTGTGCCCCGACCCCTGTGATCAACCATACAAGAAAGAAGACACCTGTGATGTAAGTTTTAGTTTCCACAGCGTTGAAATGTTACAACTCATGTGTTACAAGTTAGGATGACCATGAGCTGAGTAAAAGTAGCACAGCTTTAGCTTTTCTATGATTAAACCTTCAGCGATTCACATAAACCCTTAACCTTTTCTGACTGCCTTTTTCTTGTCTTTCAGGGTGATTCTGGTGGTCCTCTTCTCTTCAATGGCACTGTAGTGGGCATCACCTCGAATGGTGGAAAGAAGTGTGGCCAGATTAAAAAGCCGGGAATTTACACCATCATCTCCCACTACACTCAGTGGATTGACAACATCATGGCCCCGCAGCCTACTGCAGCATCAGACCAGAGCAGTTAAATAAAGGACAGTAGACACTATTCACAGTTATTCAATCAATCAATCAAACTTTAAATGATTCTTTATATATGTATGTATTATATAGCACCTTTCATACAGGTTCATGCAAGTCAAAGCACTTTACAAGATAAAAGTAAAAACAAACAAAACATAATTAAAAAACATAACTAATAGTTACTAGTGGCACATTAGTGTTTTCAGTGGCAGCCATGCTTCTACCAGTCCTGCCTCTACTGAGTCACTGATTATTCTACCTGCATGTGAAGCTGATGTTTATATCATATGATTTGTTTTATATCATTTCTATATTGAACAGACGTCTATCTGTGCATGTCATGTGCAGCTAATGCGTGGCTCTAGAGATTGATTTCCAGTATGGCAAACATACCACAACCACCTATACAAACAGAATAATATATTTCATACTGTATTTCACATTATTTTATTACTATAAAGGGATAAATAAAACACAGTTTATCACATACAGATGTCACGTCTGTCTTCAGTTGTTTAGTATCTTGTAAGAATTACCCAATAACTGCATGATGAAATAAAAACAACATTTAGCACAGGTCTTGTGTTTGTGCAGTTGTACAAATTTATTGGCAGCTGAGTACATCTGAAGAATGGTGTTTAAGGATGTAACTGTTGGGCAATCAGCATATCAACAAGCAAATCTCGTGAACTTGTCAGATTTGGTTCTCATACGACTGGGGAAGTCCAAAATTAAATCAAATCTACAGCTGTACTTTCTGCTCCTACCCTCTCTGCTCTTTGCAGATAAACATAGACATGAATAATAACGTGTTCTGTTCTTCTGTTTAGTTTGGAAAATCCCCACACCACCACCACCATTTTTTGTGTTAGATTAGCAGTAAAACTAGCACATTTGTATTTAGTGAATTTATGTCTCTTATATAACTTTAGAAATATAGAATGGTAGTTCCCATAAGTTGCAGATTTTGTGAAATTCATTCATTTAGGTCATCTCAGTGGCAAGGCAATCCAGCTTCCAAAAGCAAACCACGATAATAGCGTCTTTAAAAGCAATAAATGTGCAGTGTAATTCAGTCTGATTCAAAATGTCTGCAGTGACAGCTCTTTCCACATAGCTGAATCAGCACTTCTCACCAAAAATGAACATTACAAGCTTCAGAGAGGTAATATTAATTGCAGGATTGTTATATTGGATTGTATAACACTGTACAGGTTTTGCATATTTATTTGCATATGAATGAAGAGATCAAGATTCTCTTAATAAGCAGTTTACTTCCATCAACCCCTCCTTTCTCTCTTTGATCTCTTTCTTCCTTTCCTGCAGCTCCTGCACAGAAAATCTCTTCACTGAGTAGGAGCGTCCTCCATGTGAGGCAACCAGTTTGTTGATTCCTGAAAGCAGGTCTTTAACTTGAGGATAGCTCAAAGCATTCTGGGACTTTGTAACGTTCAGCTCATAATAACGACTCCCACACTTTCGTATTAAGTCCTGCAGGGTTGAATGAGCTCCAGCCACGTAGTCGTTGATCCTCTGAGGCCTGTGCTGGTTATCGTCAAAGCGAACAAACAGGATGATGGCATGCTCCGCAAACTCTCGTCCAAAGATCTTCTGCAAGTGGCCCAGCATCTCGCTCTCACCCTGGGTGAAGCGTCCCACCTGGAGCACTATCAAGAAGACATGGGGCCCTGGGAGGGACAAAGCCAAGCAATCTTTGACCATCTCCAGGTTTTCTGCTCCATCTTCATCCCACAGCTCGGGGGTGTCCACCAGGATGAGTTGCCTCCCTGATGCAAACGCCTCCTTTCTCTCACAGGCCAAGGTTGGTTGTGGGGGCTCATGGCTGGACTCATGAATAGAGTATTGATTACATGCTCTCTCTAGGATTAGATTTAGAGCAGAGGACTTTCCACTGCCAGAGAGGCCAAACAGGATGACAGACATCTTCTTTGTGTCATCATCTAAAGCCAAAAAAGTAAAGGAAACTGACTGTTAGAGAGCATCTTTAGGAAGATTAACAATTAAAGATAACATGGCCCATATCTGGCTATCTATAAAGCAGTTCAGTAACCTTTAAAGCATAAATATTTTTTGACCATCTTCTATTTTATCACACATGTAAAACTGAATATTAGATACTATAAATAATGATGAATGCCCACATCAGTGTGTGTCTCCCCCTAGTGGGAGAAGCTGCAGCATTAGAATTTCTGACAGTGCAGCTCAGCAAAAGTCAACTTCAATGTTGCAAGAAATTTTATGAAAGCAAGTACAGGAAGGAGGATGGAAATTTTTCCATTATCTTGACAAATCTAAAACTCCAAAAGCAACTGAAAAATAAGTCTTACCATCAGTGGCACTCATCTGCAGCTGCAACATGGCTCTGTGGCTTATCACAGCCTCCTCGAGGCTCTCTCTTTTTGTCTCGTATTGCTCTCTTTCAGCTGCCTCCTTCTTCCTTTCCTCAGCGTGTCTAGCCTTCATCTCCTCCATTTCTTTGGCCCTCCTCTCCTCTTCTTGTCGAACCATTTGCTTGAAGGCCTGCTCCTTCTCCTCTGCCTCTTGCACCTTCTGTCTCAACATCTTCATGGCAGAGTCTTCTGTGCTCCTTTTCCTTGCTTCAGCCAGCATGGTTTCAGTGTAACCAGTCACACCATTTTCAGTCAGCATGTAGTCGGTCATCTCAAGCAGTGCGTGAATCTTGTCACTTGCAGCAGATGATGTGATGCGGCAGTATCTTCCATTGCACATATTAATCAAATCTAGGAGGGCGTCGTCCAGTGTGTCGACCACCTTTCCGTCTTCTAGAGAGAGAATTACAAGGTATTTTACAGCCTCAGCTCCAAAGTGTGCCTGCAGGTTCTCTATCATTCTTCTTTCCCTCTTGGTGTAATGTCCACCTTGGATCAGCAGCAGAAATGTACAGATTCCATCTGTGCAAGACTTAAAGCAGCCATCTATTGCATGGCTGATGCCTTCCTCTGTCATGTCTTGTTTTAAATCTGCATAGTGCAGGCTTATGGAGCGACCGTGCACTGTTAGGTCACAGACTTGGTTTGATCCCAGAGAACTGAAGGTTAACTGATGGCGTTTATCCCCACAGCTATCCTGCAGCAGAGATTTCAAAGAGGACCATTCTTCCACCGTGGCTATGACCGCCATCATCTGCCTCGTGTTAGTTGTGCTGTCTGCCAAACAACACAGTCAGGACTTGTCAATGACTTTACATGCACAAACCAAGTTATAATTAGATTACCTCATTTGGAATAGTGAATGTTTTCTAATAAAGTGATGGCCACACAATTATAAAATAAAGTTTCCCTTGCTTTGCAAACAGAATTATTTAGTAATTAATTGCATTGGAAATGCAACATTGATTTTCATGTACAGAAAAGCATTACTTACTGCGGGACATGGTTTTGACAGGTGCTCCAGCAAGTCTGCTCTAAGATCCTTGTCAGGTTAAGACTACACCTGAAACTGGATTCTCTGGCTCTAAAACAAGTATTATGAGGGCAAAAAAAAGAGATGCTTCCTGATTGAAACAATTCATGTTCCACCTGCAGTTTTGTTGTCAAGGAAGTCTTCCTCATACCTGAGTATACAAAAGAACCCAGCTCCTTCCCCCCTCACAAGCACTGCTTTAGTCACATATAAGAAGCAGTACTCTTCACTAACACCTGTGAACATTTTAAACCAAGATTCTGAATTAATTATCAATGGGATGCTGTATAACACTATTTTCTCTTTGTCATACACACACAGACACACACACACGTTTTTTTTAGGACATTACGTTGACTTGCTGCTTTCCTGGGAGACTTACCCTGCCATAAACCGTTTCCACTACAGGCCTAATGTCAAGCCTAACTCTAATCTTAACCAAATAACTCTAACTTTTAATGGTTTCTTTCAGAGACTAGCCCTATGTCCTCAGATAGGAGGCAAGTCCCCATAATTTGACTGTGTGAACAGATTTCTGACCCCACACTGTGAATACATTTAAAATATGTCAACAAATTTCAAAGCCACATTTGAGGTTTTTACATTTTACACTGAAACATTATGGGAGTTTGGAAACTTGGCCTGGTTCAGTTTCCTCTTCCTACCTGACTCTAGTAAGTTGATGACATCTGCACAATGAAGCCAGTCTGGCATCCTGTGATTGTTTGCATTATTGCTGAATTTGCATTACATGCAAAGATAAAATGTGTGCCAATGTCCTTGTAAACATGCTACTTAACAGTATTGACCTATAGGAAAAGCCATTTTTAAAACTGGCAATAATATCTTAGGGCAGGCTCAGATTATTTTCCTCTCTGTATCTTATCAACACTGAAAGTACATGCATGTATTATAATACTGACATAGACACAGCAACAGTGCATGCAGGAGTTCCCCACATACACAACTGCCGAGATTACTGAGGGATTGCACCATCGCTCTGGGCTGCTGCGAGCTGCTGCCTACCGCTGTCAAAACGGCCCAAAACAAGACAGTACTACACCGTAAAATAGGGGATGTGATTTGGCGGATTCGGATACATTAATTTCTCTTAATGGCTTAATTTGTCCGATACAAAATATGGTTATAGAATTGTAAGAAAGAACTGGAAACTAATTGACAATTAGCCGTTTACACTGATATTATTCTCCAAAGTATCGTTACGATATTCGGAATACACCTATATATTGAATGGTTCGGTCCGTTGTTATGCTATCTCGTGTAGACATTCTCCAGGGTGATGGAGAGGATGATGTAGTTACTCGGCCTGAAAACACAAAAACACAACGTTGTTCGGTTTAAAACATACACTGTTTGCACCGAATTAACCGTAACAATGGCCGGTATAAGAACAGTTAACGGAAAATTCTCGGGAATCAACCCAGCCGTCAGGTAATGTTACTATCGAATTCTGTTTACAGAAACGCTTCAGTGAAGCTGTCAAGCTAACATGGCTAACGTTAGCTCGAGCCGCTGTCCGTTAACAGTCGATGTTCCAACGCCAGTTGACGTTAGTAAACGGTAAAGGATAAGACGGTACGGTACCGTAAAGATAATGCTGACGTTAGCAAGGTGTCGAGCCAGCTATAGGTCACTCTGTCAATGATAATTAAGCGACATATTTATTTTACAGTAACCCCCATCACTAAAAATTCCCCACACCCCAGTCAGGTCTTTCATTGCCAAAACCTAAGGTTTACCGTAATACATAGTAGATAACTGAATTCCACCAAACATACAACAATTTGCTAATTTTGCCGTTCATTATGACTGAAATATATCCAGCTGGCAATTTATTAGGTACAGATAGCTAAAACTAATGTAGTTTAATACAGCAGCCTTGCAGTAAACCCTCCGCTATACTATAATGTTCAGTTTCTGTTGACATTGATTTATAGAGTTGCTGATTAAACTGAGGATGTAGTTTGAGGTATTGCTTTTTGCAGAGAGGTGTTTCTGTTATTTAGCGTTGATAGAAATGGGGTGGACAAATTATAGAAACACCTATCCTTACAAACTACAGGCTCCAAAGTTGCCCTAAAGTTGAATCAACACCTTCTCTGAAACAGTTTCAACACAAACTGAACATTATAAACTTTATGAGGGGAGGATGTATTATTGGACGGCTGTATCAGACTGCATAAGTTTTAACTAAGTGTGCCTAATAAACTGCCAACTGACTGTAATTCATAATGAACTTTTCTAATTTTCCCACAATTGAGACAAATTTCATCTTGTGAAGCAATGTCATTATAAATTGTCACGTGTCGTACTGTTTTTAATCTGTCTCATGATTATAAGTGACTTTGAAATGCTGATCATACTTTTCTCATCGATGTGAGATATTCCTACGGAAACATCTGAAGTTAATGTTCATAACTAACAAAGCCATGACTGAATAGGTTTTTTTTGGTGTTATTTTCCAGTTGCTGTCGCCTGCGTCAGGTTCAGTCTCTGCTCTATGAGGATGGTGCTACCACTCCTGATGGCATCTTGTGCTCTCTTGGTATGTTAAGCTGCAAACTTTTATCTTTAACCTTTGTGTCTTTATCTGGCCTGGTTAACTGCACTGCCAACTGCTAGAGGAAAGTGTTTTTCATAACAGATGTTGAATAAAACATCTGTTATATGGCCATTCCAAAACAGTTAATGAATATTAATGCGTGTATTAATTTATGTTTTTTAGGAATTGACAGCAGATATAATGATGGGTGCACCGAGCTAGCAAAATACCTGTTCTACGGACTGTATGGACAAAATCAGCTGAATTTGGATCATGTCCTTGAGGAATTTCCAGAAGAAATGCTGGATGGTGAGTTCTTCAAGAGTTGTTCCTGTATTCTTAATCATATTTTTGAGCCCACTTTAGTGTTCATCTATTCTGACACATTACTTGTCTGCTTTCCAGATGTGATCCTATTGATCAAGGCAGAGTGTGTCCATCTGTACTGCAACCCTCTAAACTACAGTTACCTGTTGCCCTACGTCTCTCACTGGAGGAACCTGCATCTCTACTGCATGACAGAGGCAGAGGTTAAAAAGCTCTCTTCCTCCACCCCATCATTCCTGCTAATTACAGTTCCTGTGTGCTTAGGCTAGGAGTAGGAGCCTTATCAAGGGTATTTAGGCACGTTGGTCTAATTTTAACCCTTGCTGGTTCCCTATTAGTCCTGTGAGCTGGTCCTCTTAAGGAGCTGTTAATTGTCTCATACTGCTTTGAAAATGATTGCCAGACTTTTCTCATTGCTGGAATTTCTAAATATGACCCTTTGTAGCAGTGTTTGTACTTGTGATTGTTACTCTAGAGATGGAGTCCTTTACTAAGTTTGCCATCCCCTGTAATCTTTTCATCTCCACACACAGTATGAAGATGAGGAAGCAGCAGAGGAATTCAAAATCTCCAGCTTTGTCACAATGGTGCAGGACTGCTATCGTATCGGAGTACCTTACAGCTCCCAGGGTACATATCATCACATTTTAATCTCCACATTCATTCACTACATATGTGTTTAAGAGATAATCAAAAGTGTTCACACACTATCTATATAACATTACATCACAGGAAGCCCAAATACAATGTAGTTTCACCATCTTGATAGTTTGTATGGACTTTGTAGTTAATTATTAATTATACTTGCTCTACTGTTATTTTTAGGACACGTCCAAAAGTTTGATATGTTTATGGTGGAAAAGTGGCCTCTAATTCAAGCATTTGCCCTGGAAGGCATCGGTGGAGGAAGCTTTTTCACCATTAAATACAAGGTACGTCCAGATGTGTAAAAAATAATTTACGTAAGAACATTTGTAGCACTGTGCTTCTTATTTCAGCTTGTTTTATTCATATTATATAATCCCATTTTCCAGCTTATGGATATGAGTGAGAAGCTTTGGCAGGTGTACACCAGACTCGACCCAGTGTCTCTGGACAGTCTCCTTGCAGAGGTAACACTGACTTTTGTTATTCGTCTACTGTTTAAAGTGTCATAGGATTCTGTTGCATTAATATGTTAATTTTCATAGACCCATAGTTTTTAAGATGATCAGTAGTTTCAGAGTTAGGACATAGTCACCTCCAACCAACCAAAGGTTGATCTTTTTGTCCTTGTGCAGTACATTTGCCAACAATACTGACATTTTGGTGGTCACATGGTGAACCTCTTCTAATCAAAGGTCATATTTGGTGTGTGAAGGTGTAAACATGATAATTTATATAATGATTATATTATATTAACCTTGGTGTTGTTTAATTTAGGACTTGGTTAACTTTGAGAAGCAGTGGAGTGGCTTTTTCTCCAGCATGGACCTGGAGAGCCATCTGTCCATCCTTGAGCTGTCTGAAGCTCAGGCAGGAGAGGTGAGTTCATGGCCACATAGTCTTACAATAATAGAACTCTCTAATGTAAGGAATTTCTATAAAATGTTTTCTTAAAGAAAATATTAAACACATTTTTATTGATCATATGAGGAGAAAATGACGGAGATTGAATGATCACTCAGCACTAGTTGTGAGTCGTGCTGTTTTGTGATCTCCATATTTTTTTGTATTTTCATTATTAGGTTAAAGTTCAATGGACATTTTGCCATTTGGTTTAAAACCAGCAGCACAGTATGAGAAAAGTGCATGAAAGGATTGTGTACAGTATGCTCAAAAACAATATTTTATCAAAATCATGCTCAAATTAGTATCAGGCTTCCTCCATCCCTTTGTGCTTCATTTATGAGTAATGGGGTATCATAAGTCAGTATCCAGGCACCCTTATGGGAGGTTATTATAATCCACTTCCACTTTGTGCAAATTGTAAACAGAGATGGTGTAGACAGAGCAAAGGTGTGGTGGAAGGAGATTAAGTTAGTGTGTGATTAAATGTGCTACTTATGCATTTGTGGTAATTTTGAGTTGACAAGAAATGCAAAGAGCATTTTCAAATGACATTGCTCAGTGTTTGATCTTAGTCAGTGGGTCTGTGTCTGTATAAAGTGTATTCTTATCAATCTACAGGCATTCCGTACTTATTACTCACATGGACTAATCTCAAGCAACATCACAGATAAAAGGTATTCTTCATAATCCACAAACTGCTCATCTATAGTCTTGTAGTTTGTAGAATGAAAAAATACAGTAGTTTAATCAATGTTTTTCTTTTTTTCAGTAAAAGTCGGCAGCCTTTTGTGCTGTTTGGGAAGCATTCCTCCGCAGAGGATCTGGAGAGCTATTCGTTCAACTTTCCCTCAGAGAGTCATCAGGTCCGCAACACAGGCCCTCAGGGTTCTACAGCCAGACACATGGTGAGAGGCAGCAGCTGAGTGAAGGAGTATAACTGCATGCTGACACTCTGTGTCCACTCTGTGGTGGTGCAGAGAACAAGTCTGAAATAGGAAACAGTATAATGTAAAAAAATTATCAAGCTAGCACTGTAAACTACTTATGATATTGTAAGATCCCAAATAATGGCTGTGTACCCACCAAAGTGGTTTGAAGAGTAGAAGGCCTTCCATTGTGAAAACTCTCCAACATTTAAAATGGCACTGATGTAACATTTCATTTATGTGTAACTGATGCTTTATAAATCACACTGCTCAAATTAAAGCAGGAAACTGACCTGCAGCACCACCTGGTGAAGTGTTTTGGTGCAACCAGTGATATGCAGAGCAGTGCTTTGACAAATCATCTTGAACATCAGCACCACTGTGAAATGGGATCATGACATAATTGGATATTTTTTGTCCATTAGATTCTGCAGTGTGTGGCTCCCAAAGGACCTCTAGCCTGCTCTCGAACCTATTTCTTTGGGAATACCCACTCTCCATACCTTGGTGAGGTTTTATTGAATGACTTTGCTTATTTAATATTGTTCATCTGCATATTTGTGAACGTATGAGGGTGTTTTTTCTATTTATTTTGATTATTATTCATGGAGTACTATGCTGCAGAGTACAGTTTATTAACTCAGGCCAGAGCAGTACTAATTAATCCCATTATTTGTAATGTACTGTATTTCACCCACAGGAAATCAAAACACGGAACAAAAGAAAACAGAGGTCTTGTAAGTAATTTCGTAATTAATATTTTCCCTCTAAGCTATTGAGTGGTCATTGTTAAATGTTTGAGAGAGTATGAATGAAATAGTTTTTTTTTTCAGACTTCTATCACAGATTTATTCAGCTGCTGTTCAGGCAGTCCTTTCAGGAATCAAATGCTACTCCTGTACCTCCAGTGTTACCAAGGTAAGAAAAAAGTGCACTTATTCTAACATTTATCTTACAGCATGTACAATTACTCACTAGGAAATGTTTCTTCTTGTAGGCCAAGGATGTAGCAGAGAACACCTTTCTAGTGGCTTTGGACTCGATGAACTTAAGTCAGTACCGCAGTTTTCTCAGGTACAGATTGATTTTCATTTTTCACTGTTCTCCACTATATAAGACTTTCAGCCAAGCATGAAATGAAATGCATTGTTTGAATCAATTTGATTGTGTGTTTTCCCGCTTCAGGTCCAAATGTGAATTCAGTATTCAAGCTGTGAACAAGCAAGGCAGGTGGGTGTTAACTAGTCCTTTTTTGTAATTTTCTTCACATCCCTTTGAAATTTTGATTGTGTTATTTGAGAAACACATTCTAAATACTTCACTGCTTTCTTTAAAAATCTTTTGTAAATGTGTGATTTTTTTCAGGATCATTCCTCTGACTGATGAAGACAGCCGTTACGTGGTAAAAACTGTAAGTCACAGAAACATATAATTTTTTTGCTTCTCCAAACACAATGAAAAGACCTGTCTATACAGCTTTCCTCTGAAAAGTTTTTTTTGTTTTTTTTTTCCATCTTGACTAATTCTACTTTTTTATAAGGCCTCCATGACTGTCCATGACATCCCAGACTTGCAGGGGGACAGGGGGGACCTTGGCTCTGTGGTCTTCTCTGAATCCTTCTTGGAGTCCAGCATCAATATTCAGCAGAAAGGTGCAATATGGATTAGATTAGAAGTCTAATTAGAATAGATTTCTGATTGATTCCACAAAGGAAATTTGATTTACATAATAAGCAGGACAAATCCACACGTAACTGTTAACAGAAAAAGACAAAAGTCGTTGTGAAACAACTGAGGACTGGTCTAAAAATAGCCCATTTCCTGCCCTGTGGATCATATTTGTGATTCATCTTCAATGTTTGTCATTCTTTGGCTTTGTTGTTTATGCTCTATTTCAAACAAATCTATTTCCTGTCCTGCAGATGGCACTGTGTCCTCAGACAGCTGCTACACCATCCTGACTACAACTGTGCCTCGCTATGCCTGCTGGCTGGTATGTGTAGAGCAAAATTTTTATTTTATATTAATGTCAAAATCAGGATCAGTGTTTTGGATACTGAATCGTTACTTAGTCATTAGAAATAAACAGTGTTTTCCAAAGGTTGTTTGTTTATTGTTTTTAGATGGAATCTGATGTCAAGCAATCTGAGCAAGCCCAACGTCTCACTAAGGTGAATTCACAAGCTTTGTATGCCCACTGGATTGTGTACAGTATGAGCATGTGATCTAATGACCTATGATATGTGTCTCAAACAGAAAGAGGAAGGCACTTGTTTGGGAACTGCTCTGACTGCAGCAGATGCTGCATATGTTTTCTCCAGCAGCCAGCTCTCCACACCTGAAGAAGGTGACACCCTCACATGTGTTCCAAAAGTTGGGAGTCATATACTTGGGCCATTATTATACATCAGAGTTGTGATTCTGTATAATTTTTTTGTTTATCCAAATTTTAATTTTAGGGAAGATCATTTTCTTCTCCGAGGGACTCCTGTTTATCCACTCTCAATATGGAAGCATCACTCTGTCCAAGAATCACATCAACACCCTCAAGTTCTATGATCCAGTATGTGTTTTAATAATAATATGACTTGAAGAAAAACTATGTTCACATTATATTTTCAGTTGTGTCATACTTTTCTTGTTATATCGGATCACATATATACTGTTTCTATACAATTTTGTTAACTAGTTCATTATTGTTTTTAAAGATGGGTCTTTACTGGCTACCATATAAAACCATGCTAAAACATACTGTATGTATGCATATGCAGTAGGATTAATTGTAACTACTTGTGCGTCCTCTTCTTACCAGGACTCTAGCACTGTGGCTTCTCTCTTTGTGGAGTATGAGAGCAGCCTGCTCCCACACCTCCCGTTCCCTCTCCACAGCTCTGACCAGTGTCTGGTCTTTGCACTTCAGCCCAGATCTAAGAGCCACAGGGCCTTCTATTCCAAGGTAAGACCTTTAGTCAGTGACCTGGTTTGAAGATACGCAGAGATCATCTGAGTATAGCTGATTCAGACTTTCACCACACCTAAATAACATGAATCCAGGGATTTCTTTATAGCAGTTGATTTATTACTTAAATGTTAAAAAATGACATGATAAGAGCATTAACTGTAAAATGTTTATTCTGTTGAAAATATTTACCTTCTATTATTAGATATTAAGTCGGAGGGATGTATGACTTGTTGATGGAAATACAAGATAGAATTTGGTTTTCTGTTGGTTCTTGGATGATGGATTACGTAAAACAAAAATGTTTTCAGCCTTTTTTAAAATTTTATGCTCATTAAAGATACAGCTTCCGTTGTATGACCCTCTTCTTTCTTGGCTCAGGTTTTGTCAGTGTGGCAAAACTCTGAATCTGGACTCACTCTGCATTTTCTGGACCAAGACCAACTGACCTGGACTCAGAAAAACATGTAAGGCAACATCATTTTGTTTACCAGTTTCATCTGTCAGTATGAATACCTGTCATTCAAGTACATTTTACCAAGACCCTTTCTCATAATGACAATGAGATTTTGATAGTCCTTCAGGTTGTCTAATACATATTACTTATTGACATTGAAACTGTGCATTTATCATGAATCAGTCTTTGTCTACAAAATAGTTTAAAAAGAAATTCTAATCACTTTTTTCTTTTAGGCACACCCGGCTGCAGAAGCTGCATGACAGTCAGGAACCGCCGGTGGCCAAACGTAGAGGCAGCCTGAAGACTTCATACTCCCAGCTGCCAGAGCAGGACATGTTAGTACACACAGAGCAGTCACATATTAGAGTCCTTCAGAGTGGGACTGAACTAGTAATAAAACCTGATGCTGCTGTAGGTATTGCTTAATCATGAGTATGTATTCCCAAAATAGTATTTAAGCCTCTGTTTCTTGATACAGCGTTTTCATCAGTGCTGACCATTTGCATAGGTCTATCCTGCTGGGAAAAGATATAGAAGATAATGCAGCTTCATTATCAAGCCTAAAGTAAACAGAACACACATTTTCTGTACAATCAATATAGCTAAAACAAAGAACACAACATGCAGGGGTAACTAAGTGCTTCTTGGCAGCTTCTTAGTCTTTCTAAATCGGTCCTACATCTGTCACCTGGTATAATTAGACATCCAACTGTTTTAAGTGTTTGTACCCAAAATAAACAGAATGTACAGTGCTTATAAAATTAGTCACTCTCTTGTGCACAACTTTGCATTATCAGTCTCATTTCTAAAACCCCTGTTTCACCAAAGATAAAAACTGATTTAGAAATTTACAAGAACTGGAGTAAATGCAAATAATGAGAATTAAAGACATTGCCTTTAGATGGAAGTATGAAGTCTTAGCTGTAAAATTGTAGCACTCACTTTGGTCCATTACCTCACAAGTACATAATCAGTCACAAAACACATTTATGTCTAGTCATGCCAGTGAGTTGTGTCCCTGTACTGATTGCTGCATTCTGTCCCTCACTAGGTTTCTTCAGCACTTTGCCCTGAGTAGCATTAGTCCAGAGCCCATTCTGTATGACCACCTGAGAGTGCTGTTCCCTTCTGCAGAGCTTAAGAACCCAATCAATGGCCAGAGAGACAAGGTGAGCATATTGACTATGGTGCAGTGGCTATCCTCTTGAAAATAATGTTGAGGTAAATAATGTTTTTGGTTCCTACAAGGAATTCTTGCCCCTCTGGCATCCTAGGTTAATTATAGTAATGCTGATAAAGTTAATTTCTGATGTGGGCTTTTTAATGTGTGTAAAGGTTGTTATTACCATCATCACTGGACTGCCAGGAAGTTTACA